>CM076578.1:1754002452-1754383886 GCA_034641835.2 Pinus albicaulis | reverse complement strand
TTATTCTACTAATAAAATGATCATGTCCTACCTCTAGCCAAAGGTTGCAGATCCAAAGACAGACTCAGACTACAGCAAAACAGACTTTGAAGTTGATTCAGAGAATATCCATGAGCTGGATCAAATTGAATTTCATAGACATACATCTGAAATGTTATATTCAAAAAAAGTGGATAAGACCAGGAGTGCTACTCAATTGCAAAATACCATTTTTAATATGCAGGACCAGATGAGGCTAGACAAAGCCTCTTTACAGGCAAAAGAATTAAGGATTAAGTCCTTAGAAGATCTAGTCCTTCAAATAGGAGTAGATCCATCAAACATACAGGTTGTTCAGGCCTTGATAAAGCAAAAGAATGATGATATCACTGCTTTGAGGAAACAGTTAAAACTTCCTCAACACGAACATCCTCAAGCAAAGGAAATCCTCCAAGAACAAACTGAAAAAGAAGAAATGGCCAAGTTAATACTAAAACTGACTGCCCAAGTTAAAGAGATGGAAGATCAGATGGACATCCTTATAAAAAAAAAAGAAGCAGTAAAAGAGGCTAATGTGCAATCTACTCCCATTGTTATTCCTATAGTTAGCACAGTTGTCCCTTCCACATTGGCAGAACATTTAGCCCCAAAAGTGACACTAGCAACTGCAGTGTCAGTGCAATCTATAGATACTTCTGCCACAGGATCATCCACCACACAGGTACATCAAGCAGGTGAAGCAACAGATATAATAAAAGCCATGGAGGAGATGTCCCTAAAAAATAATGAGATAATCAATTTGAAAAAGACCATTCAAACTCTTGAATCATCAAATAGGAATACATTGATTACATCAAAAGGACATGAACAAAAAGGAAAAAGACTTGATGAACAGGTAAAGATCTTGCAGCAGCAAGTAAATCTCAGTGAACAGGTGTCCTTCATCAAGAACTATCTTTGGACAAACATAATTCAAGGCATACATCTACAATGGCCTTCAATTCAAATCATATATGAGCAAAGAGATTTACTTAAGGCAGCGCAGGTGGAAATTCAGAAAACAAAGGAAGAACTGGCTAATAAACCATCTCGAGCTTTAAAGCTTATTACATTTTTGAACAGCAAAAACAGAGAGGAGCTTGAAGAATTGAAAATACAAGATAGGACTGAAACAATTCTTCAAATCAAAAAGGTCCTAAATAAAAGGAATATAATGAACAATTTTAAGGAAAAATGTGAGGCCATGAATTTTTCAATAACAAAGTTTTTGGCAAAATACACAATATTGAGACAAGTAGGCCTTCCAGACATTCATGGATTTAATGAAAAGCTAATGGTTCAAAAAAATTATGACAAGAAGATCAAAGCCCATGCCAAAGAACAAATAAATAAGCCTCTGCCACAAGGTTCCCCAACTGGTAAAGTTGTCTTGGAGTACTTTGAAAACTTATTTTTTCTACAAAATGAAATTAAACATATTTTCATTATCAAACCAAATTTCTCAAAGTACACTGATGCGGATGAAAGTCACCGAAAGTTGAAAAGTATGAAAATACCAAGTGATCAGTAGTGGCAGGAGTTCACAGATTTTTTATAGCAACATTGGAGCAGAACAGTAGAAAAAGTACAGGTAAAGCAGTGAAGTTAAGAGGAAAAGAATAAAAAACAGTTTATTTGATTTTGGATTTTTACTGCTGATATGAATCTTTAGTAAAAGAGTAAAAGGAAATTCAAGCAAGACAGAGAAATGATGGGACAGTTTTTTACCACACTGAAAATTTCATTTTACAGCTGTCAAGAGGTTAAAATAGCAATTGAAAGTGTATCAGATCAAAGTAACAGGGTCAAAGTGTATCCGAGCATAAACAATCAGCTAGTTTTTTACTATGGTAAATTCTACATTTTACTAGCAGTAAAGTGACAGATGAACAGAGTAAAAGAGTATCAGGAAGAAAAACAGCGTTAAAAGATATAAAGTGAAAGAGTATCAATCAAGCAATCTTCAAACAAATATCTTCCAAATGTGTTAGCAAGCATGAACACCTAGTCAACAAACTGATGTAATTAGATAAGATAGTTCTATTTTTTCTAGATAAGAGGACAGCTTGCTTAAGTTGTTAAGCAACTGGCCCTCTTAGTGTGTTAAGATATTTTATTTTCCTAAAGTTATTCCTAGATATCTCTAGGATATTTTGTAATAAGCATTTGAATAAATACTTCAATTTGTGAAGTGTTTAGTGTGGAATAAATTGCTGAAATTATTATAGATAATTTTATTGGTACTTTGGAGGCTCATGTGTTGATTTCGTAGCAGCAGTCTGGACAATAGCCAATTGGACTTCATAACTCAGGATTCATGCGATAAACTAATGAGTAAAGTGATTTCTTACTGTCATTGTTTCCTCTTCTGAAGTTTCATTCAATTTCATATATGTTGTTCAATTTGAATGATTAATTAGGAATATTATTTCAGGATTAGTGTAAAAGCTCCTTGTCTTAACTACTTAATCATTTAAATGTTTTCTGCTGATTTTCGGACTTAGGAATTCTTAATTACTCCTAGTCCCGTTTGACCCCTGCCTCCTTCCTCTTTTTCCGGATCACTGGATCCTTCACTGCCCTTTATCCCGAAAGCAAGCCATCTCATCAAATCAAACTATTCAAATCTCTTAGGGTTATCTACCTTGCCCTGAGTACATTAGCATTCTTTTGGCCTTGCCTTCCAGTTTTTCTTGATACATCTCGACTCCATAGCCCAATGGACTAGTAGATCCCTCTTTAATTTGTCTCCAAGTAATCTTATTTCCCACCAAAATTTCCAAACAAAAAACCAAGTGCCCAATTATACCTAGCCTAAAATATCAATTCAAAACAAAGTTAAATCTGAAAGAGAGAGCCCTCTCTGAAATTTATGAAGGCTAGATCCTAAATTTCCAAAGGAGGTTTGTGGTTACCCCTAGTTTTCTTTAACTATAAATCAAAATCCCACGACCTAAGAAATTACTAAGGTGATAACATACTGGCGACCATACTGGGGACTAACCACTCTCTAGTTTTAAATTTAATCTTGGAGGAAGATTTTTAAATCTATCTTTTCTACTTTAAGATTAACTTTAAAGGTTGTGGGTATTCATAAATAGCCATTATGGCTTCTAGGAAAACCTACTATACCAGGTGTAACCCGGATCCTAAGCCTGCAGTAATAGTAGATAACCCAGAACAGATTGGAAAAAAAGAAAAAACAAATTGTTAATTTAGAAGCTGAAGTGCCTTTAAGAAAAGCTAATTCATTACCCAACGAATTAGTGAGCTTAACCGATATTGATTTTGATTTCAAGTTTGAAAATTCATTATTTAGAGATAAATCTGAAACTGATTTAAAGGAAACTGTCATAGAACCTGTTTTTACTTATTTTGTAAGTGAGAAACAGAAAATTATTTCAACATCAATAAAATCAGACAAATCTGAAATTCAAAGTCCAGTAGAAAGGGTTAATGTTACACGGATTAAAGATGTTTATAAAGATGTTAAATTAGCTCAATTTTTATCTCACTTTAAGCCTCCAGTTTCTCAATTACACACAACAATCTTTCCAGCAGCAAATTCAACTTTGTATGCTGCCACTTCATTTTTAGACTCCACTGTCAGTTCACCCACAGAACCTTTTAGTCCTGAGTTGCCTTTGCAGCCTAGGATTATATTTTCATCATATCCTCAAGCCACTGCAAGTACATTCACAGAACCATTTATTCCTGAGTTGCCTTTGCAGCCTAGGATAGTATTTCCATCATTCACTCAGTCCATTGCATCCACCAGTTTTATGAGCACTACATTTTTTCCATCCAGTTCCATATATATACCAACATCTTTTCCAAGTTCTTCAAATATAGCTTTCAGCACATCAACTATCATATCCAGCACTGCTCCTATAGTCACTGTTATACCTCCTAGTTCAGGAAAACTTCAAATCATGGCTACAAGATATGCCCCTCTAGTTTTACCCCAAAACCTCCATGATATGCCCCAAAATTACCAAAAGGATATCCCATTATTTGATAATTTTTCACAATATACTGCACAACAACATGTCACCAGAATAACTGATTTTTGTGAAATTTATGAGATAGATGAATCTGATGTCCGAATGAGGTTGTTTGCTCAAAGTTTAACTGGAGAAGTAAAAACATGGTTTAGAAATTTAGGTGCTGGTAGTATAGCGGATTTAGTTGCATTTCATAGAGCATTCATAAAGAAATGGGAAAAGAAAAAGAATCCCCTGCAAATTTTATCTGAGTTTGATGCTTTAAAAAGAGCTCCTAATGAGTCTGTTTAGGATTATTGCACCAGATATAACAGTGTTTACAATGCCATCCCTGTTGATCTTTAACCTACCCCCTATTAAGTACTTATTAAATTTCCTGATGGATTTGATCTAGATATGGCATACCAATTAAGAGAAAGAAATGTTGAAACATTAGAAGAGATGCAATTAGATGTTGTTGGTGTAGAAATAAATATCCTAGCCAAAAAAGCTAGACTTAGGAATGATGGGAGAGTCACAATCAAAGAAGAGAATTCAAACTTAGATGGTAAATTTGATCTTTTTGCTAAAACTTTAGAAAGAGTAGTTGAGAGATTAGACAACATTGAGAAAAACTGCAATGGGATAACCAACCCCAAATCAGAAATCTCAACTACAAAAAAAACAACAATCCTTAAAAAGGTAAAGAACCTTCCCCATATCAAAACATTACGCCTCCTTTTCAAGAGAACTATGTTAAAAGTTCTCAAAACAATGTTGAGGATGAGGAAGACATCAACATAGTGATGGGGATAGATGAAATCAATACAAATTTTCCTCACTCAGGAGGATCAAGAACTCTTTGAGCTTCAACAGCTCAAAGTAGATACTGGTGAATCCTTTGACTATAAGCAAGGTTATGACTTTGCAATCAATGAAATTCACAGCCAGTATAACCTTAGGAGCAAGAAAACAAATGAGCCTTCTACAAAAAACAATGCTCCAACTCAAAAAAATCAAAACAAAAAGAATGTAGAGACTCCCAAAACAAAATTTTTGCAAATTCTTCCAAGAGAAAACAAGAAAAATTCAAACTCACCCAGTCCTAAAAAATAGTCTAGTCCAAAGATTGTTGATATCACTGATGAGGTGGCTCAATCCTCCAAAGATGCCCAAAAGGATAATACTACAAAGGCCACTAATTCAGCAAAAACAACAGTTCCCGATCCAAAGAAGAATCCAACTGACTCTAAATCATCAAATCCTAAATCTTTTGCTAAAAATTCTAGATCTGACAAAGCCTATGCTGCCACTCAAACTGTTCATGAAAAAATAATCAAAGACAATGGAAATCAAGAAACTCAAACAGAAGATAAAAGAACAACTCAAGCTAAAGGTAAAACTGTTGAACCTCAAGAAAAACCTACTCAGTTAACAATCACAAAAGATGAACTTCTGCAGATTAGTAAATCTCAACCAGCATTCAACATTAAAGCTGAAATATCCAAGTTAAAAATACCAATTCCTTTAACAGAATTGGTAAAGAATGACTTGTATAAATCAACAATCAATGAAACTTTAAACATGAATGATGGTGAGGATTCAATTAATCTAAATGATGATCAGCCTGAATTAATTTTTGGTCCTGATGTAAATGGTAAACATGCTGAAGGAGCAATCCCTCCTTTTTACATTAGTCTTACTATTCACGATCAGATATTACACAATGCAATGTTAGACTCAAGAGCTTCCCACAACTTAATGCCAAAAGCTATTATGGAAACTCTGAATCTAGAAATAACTAGGCCATATAAAGACTTGTTCTCATTTGATTCCTCTAAAGTTAAGTGCATTGGATTGATAAAAGATTTGTGTGTCAATTTAGTTCAATACCCAGGTAAAAGCATGATCATGGATATTGTAGTAGTTGACATCCCACCAAAGTATGGTATGCTTCTTTCTCGCTCATGGGGAGCTAAGTTGCAGGGATCTCTACGACTAGACATGATTTTTGCTACTATCATAGTATTTGGACAGCCCAAAAAATTATATAGAGAATCATTAATGAAATACATGGTCAGTAATGCAGAAAGGTCCATAAATTATCCCATCTATTCAACTCCAACTGACCTTGACTCTTTCATTTTATGCAACTCTGATAATAATGATATCCAAACTGAATTGATTGACATAAAACCTGAACCAAACAATGATAATATTGGTCATGAAGCCCTTTGGCACTTAGATTTTGATGGCTCAGTGAACAAGACAGGGGCAGGAGCTGGAGTATGGATCACCAACATGGAAACCAGTCATTCGGAAGGACATGCCTTTAGACTCAACTTTAAATGCACCAACAACATGGAAGAGTATGAAGCATTGATCTTAGGCCTCCAAATCATCAGAAACTTAGGAGGTAAAAGAATTTTAATCATGGGTGATTCAGAATTAGTCATTAAGCAAATAAACGCTGAATATTATGTTCATAATCCTAGATTAGCCAGATATAGAGATGCAACAATTGACTTGGTTGATGATTTACTAGAGTTTAAGTTTGCTATTATTCCCAGAAATCAAAATTTGCAAGCACATTGCCTGGCAAATTTTGCTAGCACATGTAATTTACCTTTTCAACCAACACATAGATATACTGATGAAGTAAAATACAAACCCATTATTCCTGACAATGTTAAATACTTGCAGATTTTCTCTGAAGATGAACAGATTTTCAATTTTTTGAACAGCAAGGAAGAATTCCAAAACTGTAAGATTATATAGATAAACCACCGGCCTAAACTTTGCAATACTCATAGCTTACTCCACCTATCTATGTGTTGCAAATAGCAACAGTATAGTTACAACTGATAGCTAACTCTACCCTTTCATCTATCTCTTTCAATGGTCTTCACTGAACTGATCATGCACTGTAGTGAACTGAAGTGTTCTTGAGTTGACTAATGAGTTAATATTTAGTAAATTAAATATTATTTAATTTACTCCACTCATATCTAATTGATTAGTTAGTTTAACTAATCCCAACTAGTTCAACTAAAACAAACAGAACACAACTCCACTATCTGTCCCGTTAACTCCTCCAAACTTCTGCCACTGAAGTCTAACTGAAGTAAACCATGCAAGATGCCATCAAACCCTAGGAACCACGTGATTCCTTGTGTCAGTTGCATGAGCCACCTCCATGACTCAAACTGAAGTGCGCCAAGAGAGTAAACTGCTGTTTATAGTCAAAATATTATTAAGGGTAAATAATATTTGACTTCCATATTTTTAGGAGATCGGTCTAAAAATAGCCTGGGTCCTAAAAATTAGGGTCTCATCTATTTTTACCGACATGTCGCATACTCCAAGAATCTCCAAGTAGAATTCCCAAATTATGCTCCGTATGTCTAAAAGTAGACATAGTCTAAAAATAGATTTTGCGCCATAATTTGCCTGCGGGCCCACTTAGTGAAGGCGACTTCATTTCACTAAGCTCCATCATCTTGCTGCATTCTCAACACTCCCTCTCAGCAAGATATGGATTATCTGCAATCCCTATCCTGCCTCTGTGGAATTCGAACTTGCTCCTGGTGAGCGCCTTCGTCGGGATGTCGGCATCCTGATCCTCCGTGGGAACATATGAAAGCATCATGATCCTCCGCTGAACACAATCTCTGATGTGATGGTACCTGATGTCGATATGTTTGGACCTATCATGAAATACTGGATTAGCCGAGAGCTTGATGCAGCTCTGGTTATCCCAGTAGATCACTGTAGGCTCCAAATGCAACCTGAACAAACCTGCGAGGATCTTCCTCATCCAAATAGCCTCACATGCAGCCAAGCTTGCTGCCATGTACTCGGCCTCTGCTGAACTGAGTGCCACGGATCTCTGCTTCCTGCTGTACCAGGAAACTGCTGTCGACCCAATGCTGAAAACTCCTCCGGAAGTGCTCTTCCGGTCTGTTGGGCTCCCTGCCCAATCTGCATCAGTGAAACCAGAAAGCTTCACTCCATCCTCCTGTCTGTACCATAGACCATATCCCGATGTGCCTCCGATATAGCGCAATACATGCTTGCCCGCCTTCCAAAAGAGCTTGGTAGGCTTAACCATAGCTTGCGAAAGCTGGTTAACTGCATAGCATATATCGGGTCGAGTATTGACCAGATACATCAACGACCCCACCAACTGTCGATAGACAGTGGCATCCACTACCTCCTCCGAAGTAGCATCTCCCTTCCTCCAGCCTCCAGGAAGAGGGGTATCAACAGGCTTGCAGCCTTGCATGTTGAACCTCTCCAGAATCTCCCGGGCATACTTTCCCTGAGAAACAAACAGTCCTCCACTGCGCTGCCAAATCTCCAATCCCGGGAAATAATGAAGGATGCCCAGGTCCTTCATCTCAAACTCTCGTGCAAGATCCTCCTTGCATGAAAGTATCAACTGCTCGTCGCCAGTCAAAATCAGATCATCCACATACAGTATGATGATCAACAGCTTCCCCTCCACCACAATCTGGTACAGGTTTGGATCCGCCTCACTCTTGGAGAATCCAAGCCCGGTGAAGTAGCTGTCTATCCGAGTGTACCAAGCACGAGGTGCTTGCTTCAGCCCATACGGTGCTCTCTTGAGTCGGCACACATGCGACTCACTGCTGAAGATCTCAAAACCTTCAGGCTGCTCTATGTACACCTCTTCCTCAATAACTCCATTGAGGAGCGCAGTCTTCACATCCATCTGATGAATGTGCCACCCCATCTGCGCTGAGAGAGCAAGGATCGTCCGTATGGAAGAGTACCTTGCGACAGGTGCAAAAGTCTCCTCATAGTCAATCCCCTCGATCTGTGAGAAGCCACGGGCGACAAATCTCGCCTTGTGCTTCTCCACACTCCCGTCAGCCGCCTGCTTCACTTTGTAGATCCATCGCGAACCTACAACTGATTTCCCAACCGGTCTTGGGACAATCTCCCATGCACTGTTCCTGATGATCGAATCATATTCTTCGATCATGGCATCAACCCATGCGGGTTCCTCCACGGCTTCCTCAAAAGAGGATGGCTCCGTCACAACACATTGACTCGCAAGAGCCATGTATCCAGTGTACCGATCCGGTGACTGTCTCTGTCTGCGCTGTGCTGTAGGTGGTCCTACAACCTTCTTTGCATCCCGAGCCAGTCGCTCAGCTTCTGTAGTGCGCATGCGCCCTCTGATGGTTGGCGCTGCATGGGTGGTTTCTTCCACCTCCTGAACCTCCTCTTGTGGCTGATCCACATTCGGAAGCTCCTCCTTAGGAACTAACAGCTCCTCATCTGCATGCAAGTGTAGCTCCCTCTCAAGTGAACACTGCATGGCTTTCTCCTCCTGAAATTTTATATCCCGTCGCACAACAGTCTTGCGACTGTCTGAAAAATACACTCGGTAGTTGTGAGGTGTATCGGTGTACCCCACAAATATTCCAACCTCAGCAGTTGGATCCAGCTTCCTTCTCGCATCCTTCGTCACATGCATGTAGACAGGAGAACCAAAGATCCGCAAATGGGAAATATCAGGCCTCTTGCCAGAATAAGCCTCCTCCGGTGTACTCATGGCAAGAACCTTGTGAGGACAACGGTTCTGCACATATACTGTTGTATTGCATGCCTCGGCCCACAAGTGAAGGGGTAGGCCCTGATCATGCAACATCGCCCGTGCAGCACCCACGATCGTTCTGTTCTTCCGCTCAGCCACCCCGTTCTGCTGTGGGTTCTGGGGTGCGATGAGCTCTCTCCGAATCCCTTCTGCGCTGCAGAACTCCTTGAATTCAGCCGAGATGAATTCACCACCGTTATCACTCCTTAGAGCAATCACCTTCTTCCCCGACTCCTTCTCGACCAGTGCTTTAAACTCACAGAACTTCGCGAATGTATCGCTCTTCTTCTGCATGAAGAAGATCCAGCACTTTCGATAGAAATCATCAACAAAGATCACATAATACTGGTGCTTTACTGTCGAAGCAACTGAGAAAGGACCACACACGTCTGTGTGAACTCTCTCAAGGATCGTCGTGGCGCGACTATCCTTCTCGTGAAAGGTGGCTTTCACATACTTCCTTAAAGTACACCCCTTGCACTGATCTGACTGCGCAAGAGTGCCCTTAGGAAGTCCAGTAGAAATCTGCTGCAGAATCTTCAAAGCTCCATGGTGAAGATGGCCCAATCTCCTGTGCCATAGTTCGCCCTCATCATCCCGGCTCACCACATCTCCGGCCTTGCATGCCATAGCTGCGCAGTCATCTACCTGCAACTGATAAAGGTTCTGAGTTCGAACCCCTATCTTCCGGGTCTCTCCAGTAGTCTTACTGCGCAGGAAAGCTTTTCCTTCGCTGAAGACCACATCATAACCCTTATCCTCCAACATCGCTACTGAAATCAGGTTCTTCTTCAATCCCGGTACATGCATGACATCCTTTAAGACAAAGGGTTTACCAGACTCCCTCTGAAAGGATACGGTACCGATACCAGTCGCACTGTATCTACCGTCATCGCCCATCTCGATGTGCATACCCAAATCCTTGTCCTCCAGATCTGAGAACAACTCTCGATCTCCCGTCATATGAAATGACGCACCACTGTCCAAGAACCACACCGATCCCATCACACTTGAAACCAAGCATGCAATCAGTGAAAATTCAAGCTCGAACTGTGAAGCCAAAGCTTCTCCATCTGCAGATCTTCCCGCTTGCTTGTTCTTCTTCTTCTTTGGACAATTGGTAGCATAATGTCCGTGATCATGGCAGTGAAAACACTTCACTTTCGCCATATCCTGCTTCTTGCCCTTTGCACCAGACTGAGAAGTTTTCTTTCCCTTCCCCTTCTTTGCTTTGGACACCAAAGCGCAGTTTTCTTCATCAGCTCCCTTTGATGAAGATCCATCTCAAGTAGTCCTCCTTATCTCCTCCTGCATGAGATCCGCCCAAAGGCGCTCCCATCCCGGCAGCTTCTCCCGACCATTGACACTATCTTGATATGAGTGCAAAGCCTTCGGAAGACCAAGGAGAGCCAGGTCGACCATGTCCTCTTCATCGACAGTAACCCCCACACTTCCCAGCTCATCTCTGCATTGAGTGAACTTCGTGAGGTATTTGGCAATACTGTCGCCCTTCTCCATCTTGATGTTCCTGAGCTTATCTTTGAGCGCCAGCTTCCTTTGGTCACTCTTACTCTGGAATAGATCCGTCAAAGCTTTCCACATTAAATATGGAGTAGCCTTACCATGAAGGCTGGATACAATATGATCCTTGGCGCCCTCCAACAGGATCCTTCGACATTTCGCGATCTTCTTTTGCCATGCATCGACCAAAGCTGCATCAGTGGGCTTTGGGACATCCGCATCCACGAACTCCTTGAGACCATTATCTTCTAACACTGCTTCCATTCGATCCTTCCATGCAACATAGTTCGAACTGCCTTCAAGAGCATATTCGAGTCGCAATCCATTGAAAGAAGACATCTTTCAACACTGGCACCAAGGTCATATATCAATTTCGAATTGCATACATAACACATAACATTCTTCTACGATTAGTTGTCACATGCGGAAAATAACATAGAAGCAATCTCACATCAATTCAATCACACATTAACTCAGTATGTATGGGGAAAGCCTATAGCTGAAAACCCCCCAGCTATTGTGTATATTATAATGGAGAAATCATGTAACAATCATAGTACAAAAACTCTTCCCAAGCTCTCATGCACTACCTCCCATGCTACACACTATCAAGCTAGATCTAGCAAATCACTTGCTCCAATCCTTAGCCACTTGATAGCCAACCTTGATTGCGTATAATGCTAGGTGATGGCCTCCTTATATAGATAAACCACCAGCCTAAACTTTGCAATACTCATAGCTTACTCCACCTATCTATGTGTTGCAAATAGCAACGGTATAGTTACAACTGATAGCTAACTCTACCCTTTCATCTATCTCTTTCACTGGTCTTCACTGAACTGATCATGCACTGTAGTGAACTGAAGTGTTCTTGAGTTGACTAATGAGTTAATATTTAGTAAATTAAATATTATTTAATTTACCACTCATATCTAGTTGATTAGCTAGTTAACTAATCTCAACTAGTTCAATTTGAAATAAATAGAACACAACTCCACTATCTTGTCCGAGTTAACTCCTCCAAAACACATGCCCAGTCTAACTGAAGTCAACCATGCAAGATGCCATCAAACCCTAGGAACCACGTGATTCCTTGTGTCGGTTACATGAGCCACCTCCATGACTCAAGGCGAAGTGCGCCAGTGGCTAGCACATTTATAGTCAAAATATTATTAAGGGAAAATAATATTTGACTTCCATATTTTTAGGAGATCAGTCTAAAAATAGTCTGGGTCCTAAAAAATAGGGTCTCATCTATTTTTACCAACATGTCGCATCCATCAAGAATCTCCAAGTAGAATTCCCCAATTTATGCTCAGTATGTCTAAAAATAGACATAGTCTAAAAATAGACTTTGCGCGAGAATTTGCCTGGGCCCACTTAGTGAAGGCGACTTCATTTCACTAAGCTCCATCATCTTGCTTGCATTCTCAACATTCGGCATATCATTCTCAAGATTGTGTATCTAAATTCCAGCTCCTGCTCCTAGCTTGTTGACTGAACCATCAAATTCTAAATGCCAAATAATTTCATGTTCATAATTAGTATCAGGAGTTTCAGGAACTTTCTTAACAGTGAGATCTGGTTTTTTACTTTCTTCTGATTTCTCTTGGGTATCTGATATTTCATTTTCCTCAAAGATTACTTGGATTTGAACATTAGATTTTGTATTTTCAATTCATTTTGGTTCTATTGTTGGCACTTCTAATTCAGTGGGAATATCAGATTCAACATTATAAAGAATGAATGAGTCCATATCAGAGTGTACTGAGTAGATGGGGAAATTTTTAGGTTTCTCTTGACTACTGACTACATATTTCATCAAAGTTTCTCTGTATAGTCTTTTAGGTTGGCCAAATACTGAAATAGTATCATATGAAATATCTAATTGAAGAGATCCTCCAAGTTTTGCGCCCTAGGATCTGGACAATAGCATACCACATTTTGGAGGAATATCTTCTACTACTATATCCATTAAAATTGTTTTTACAGGGTATTGAACCAAATTAACACACAAATCTTTAATTAATCCTAAACATCTCACCTGACTTGAATCAAAAGAAAATAGGTCTTTGTAAGGTCTGGTGATGTCTAGGTTTAATCTTTCCATTACAGCCTTGGGCATTAAATTGTGAGATGCCCCAGAATCAAGCATGGCGTTATGAAGTATTTTATCATGTACATTCAAACTCACATAGAATGGAGGAGTTCCTCCACTTCCTGGTTTTCCATTTACTTCAGAGCCAAAAAGCAATTAGGGTTGGTCATCAAAAACATTTACTAAGTCATCACTTCCCGTAATATTAAGTGATTTATTGATTTGGCTTCTGTAGACATCATGTTTAGTTAATTCTGACAATGGAACAACTATATTTAATTTTCCTATTTCAACCTCCAGATTAAAAGGTTTTTCAGTCTGAATTCTTGTATTTCGAACGGTCATATTTTCTTTTTCTTCTGTTTTTTCAGTATTTTTCTCCTTCTCACGAGTGGGGTTGTGGGTTGAAGTTGTTTCCGAATCAATTTATAGAGGTTCCTCTACATTTCCTTTGGGAGGAAAAGTATTGGAAAGTTGTCTATTATTCAGTTGACTATCGGATACATCTTCAATTATTGGGTTGGCAAGATTAGGATCTGATCTAGAGAGAATATGTATAGGGGTAGTATTGCTTTTACCTTTGAGGGGATATTTTGTAGCCTTTTTTTTACTTGTTTCTGGGACATCAATCCTTCTGCTCCTCAAATTATATTGCTTGTGAACTTCATAAATGGATGTATCATATCCTTCCTTAAAATCAAATGATTCTCCTGAATGGGTTTGAAATTGCTCATGAATGTGAGCTTCTTGATCATCTTGAGTCAAGAAAACTTCTGGTTCATTCTTGTGTTTAGTAAATTTTTTTATTTGATTATCTTCGGTTGGTCCTTCAGAAGTTGAACCTTCAACATAATTTTCCTGGAAAGGGGGCCTAATATTTTGGTCAGGACTAGTTTTTCCAGTATTTTGATTTTGATTCTTCCTGAAATTTGGATTTCTCACAGTATTTCTTGTTTGACCATCCCAAGGAGATTTCCTTTCAATTGTTTCTACTCTATCTCCTAGCCTTTCCATTCCTTTAATAATAGCATCCAATTTCTTTTCAAAAACTGTGGGTTCTTCATTTGAAGGCATTCTCCTTTCAACTCTAGCTCTAGCTCGTTTCTCTATCAGGTTGGCTTCAACACTAACAGTTATACTTTTCATTTCTTCTAAAGTTTGAGGAGCTCTTTCCCTAAGTTTATATGCCATATAAAAATCAAATCCATCAGGGAATTTTATTAATACTAAATCTGGAGGAGGTCTAAGATTTTGGGAAACAACATTGTAAGCTTCATTGAATCTGGTGATGTAATATTGCACACTCTCATTTGGTCCTCTCTTTAGTTTTCCAAAGTCTAATAAGATTTGAAGAGGATCTTTCTTCTTTTCCCATCTGTTTAAAAATGTTCTATAAAGAGCTGGTAAGTCAATAAGACTGTTTGCAGGAAGGGCTCTAAACTAGGTTCTAACTTCTCCAGTAATACTTTGGACAAATATTCCCATTCTTACATCATCAGCATCTATTTCATAAATTTCAAAATAATCGGTCATCTTTTTAGTATGTTGTTGTGCAGTGTAAGTAACAGAACCATCAAAAGGAGTGATATTTCTTTGGTACTCTTGGGGCAAAGCCGCTGGATTGGCTGGTAAACTTAAGGGAGCATATCCGTTTTCCATTGGAAGAGCTAGTGATGGAATAACAGGTGAGGTTGGTCTATGAGTGGTGGGTGGAGGTGTAGAAGGGGTAGTTTTAGGTTGAGATGTTTGAGGAAATGTTGATGAACTTGGAGAAGCTGAAGTGATCACAGAATTATTTGATGTTCCCTCAGAGGTAAGCTCAGATTGTATGGAATTTCGCAAATGTTTATCAAGATGTGAAGTGACAAATTCAAGTTGTAAATATTCAATAAATACTGGGTCTGGAACCAAATTGGACAACTCAGATTCAGAAAAATTTACAAATAAAGATGTTTCAAAATTCTCATCAAATGGTTCATCTTCAAGATAAATCCACTTTACAGGACAGGATATTGATCTATAGAGAGGTTGAGAACTATCAGAACTTTCTTGACTCTCTTGTCTCCTAAGAATTCTAGGGATCAGGTTCGGATTTTCAAACACAGGCGGTGGATTGGGATCAGGATTAGACCTGGTGTAATGATTCCTTTCTGAAGCCAGGTTTCTAGGTGATATGTATTTTTTGTCTAAATGGAATGAAAAATACAACTTCGATAATTTATTTAAGAAGTTTCAGATTTTGGGTTAAAATGTTCTTAAAGATTTATTTGATTAGTGGAACTGATCAAATGTTTGAAACCAAAGTTCAGTTCATAAAATAGACCGGAGATAGACTGAAGCAGCCTTTATTTACTATGCAATTGCAGAGCAAATGCAGTTCAAAGGCTACCTGGCTAACTTCAGGCTTCGTCTGTAGTTCATAAAATAAACAATAGTAATAAAATTATTCAGTTCCCCAGTGGATTCGCCACTATGTTATCACTCAGATTTTCCTTGAAGTTGTAGGGCAGAGGAAAGGGGTCTGAGGTAACCACAAACCAAATTTTAGGTACGGAATCTAGCCAATTTGTACCCAGAGAGGGCTCTCTCTGTAATTTTTAGCTGCGTTTTGAAGAATATTAGGCTAGTTATTATAGTAAGGGGATTTTGATTTTGTTTGGGTGATGAAATTCTATAGCAGAGGGTAAGATTGAGTAGTTTTAGGCCATTGGGCTAATCGAGTCAAATAAGATGGCTTAACTGGATTAATTTTCTTATCAAAATATGGTTTCACAGGGCAAGGTAATCTAACATGGAACAATTATAGATCTGAAATGAATGGGATGAACTTGAAACAGATGAAGGGAAATTAAGAATCCTTCAACATATTTGAAAGAGGGAACTTGAATGATTATGAATAAAGAGAAATTAAGTATTCTTTACCAAATAATTAAAATGCATAAACTAGAAAAACAGGAGCAATTAAGAATTCACTGTTTAAACCAGTTCAGAAGAAAACATTTAGAATAACAATGATTAAAATCAGATTACACTTAAGCACTTTCTGATTTATTCCTTTTCTTTAATCATTCAGATGTGAAACATAGTGATACAATAAACAAGTATAAAACTTCACAACATAAGATAAATATGACTTATTGATTCGTAGTCTGACACAAGAATCCTGTAAAAAGTCTTTCGCATCAATTCCTCATCCAATTTGCCACATGAAATTTCTCCAAAAAGCACTTTATTCCAAAATGATCAATGTTACAACAATGTCTAAGAATCCACCTCTAATACTCCAATTGTGGGAATATTTATACAAAAAAATTACAAAAAATATCTTCTAACCAAATGAGATATAATCTAGGATGACTCATGGATATTTTACAACAAACTAGAGACAGATGGTCTCATAGATAAGAAAAATGATAACTGATGTTATGCTGTTTCCTTCTTTTGAGAATGTGCTTGAGGCAGGCCCTATGATTTGGCTTGCTAATGTCTTCTTTAGTAATTTTGTGCTGGCTGCTCTGTTTTATTGATACTCTTTATCTTCACTGATACACTTTAACATCTGTTTATCCTTTTATCCTGATTTATTGTAGTAAATAATCAAAAATTCATCAAAGGATATTTTTTACAAAAGTTCCAACATATCATCCCACCATTGAACTTCTGGTATTCTTGTCCTTTGAAGTTTTCTGAGAGTTTCATCAGCCTCGGTATATCTGAAGAAGGTAGGCTGAATTGGGAACAAATGCTTTACCTCATGTTTGAGATAAAACAAACTTTCCAATCTGTCGTGAAGATTTTTGCCTGTAGGCAATGCTGCTGTTGATGAACTAGTTGAGGCACTGGCTTGATTGTCAGCATACTTGTCCAATTTCTCAACATAACTTTCAAGGTCCATCAATTTATCCTCTGAAACTAAAGGACTGGGCAATCCTTTATTCAACAAAATATCAAATCTTTCTCTGAAGGCATTGATTTTTTCTTGCATATCAGAGCATCTTCATTCTAGATTCTACATCAGAGTTCTTTTGGTAAAAACTCTTTTTATTTCCAAAATTGTACATGTCCTATCTTGAATGCCAAGTTCTTCAAGTTGATGCTTGTTCTGAGTATTCAAAAAATGTATAAGTTTATTGGCTTCTTCAGGCATGTTTCCCAATTCTTCTCTTGCTCTTAGTACTTCTTCCATAGTCAATTTAACTAAATCATTTTGTTCATACATTATTTTAATTGAGGAACAGACATATTTTATTGACTGGATGATGTTGTCCCAAAGAATTTCATTTATTTCCTTTAAATGATTCTCCAATGTGAGCTCTTTCTCTAATGTTTTGACCACTTTTTCTAATTTGTTGACCTCTCTTGTTTTATCTGCAACATCCATTTTTGAAAGATCATATTTTTGTTCTAAAGTGGTTAATTGTTCCTTTTTTTGGTGGAGCTCTATCACTTGGAGTTTCAATTCCTCCATTGAATTTATTAATTCTTCGGTACTTAAATTGGAGGTATTTACCTGTGAAAATTCTGTTGGCTGACCTGTTGTTACTGTACGTGTAATTACTCCTACTGTAGATGCTGGAATATTAGGCTGCTTGTCTTTCAATGCCTTTTCAAGCTCTTTTTCAGTTGCATTGAGTTGCTCATTCAGTTTTAGGAGTAAACCCATCAATTCTTCTTCACAATTCTACATCATGATTTCTGCAGTCTGTGGATGTCTTGAGGCTGGTAACTTCAGTTGTTTTCTCAGAGCTACAATATCATCATATTTTTTCTTGATCAAGGCTTCTATACCTTTGAAATATTTGGGATTATGTCCCAATCCAATGATTATTTCCTCCAAAGTCTTTATTCTATTATCTTTTGCCTGAGAGGAAGATTTTTCAAGCTGTAATTGTGCATTAGTATTTTCCAAAGAATCCTGCAACTTATGGGTCATCATTGATTTATCTGTGAGAGTAGAATAAATCATTTCACCTGTCTGTTTGTGCAACTCAATTTGATCCAAAGGATGAATATCCTTTGCTAAGACTTCAAAATTAGTTCTGATATAATCTGCAGTTGTTTGAGGCTGCTACACTATGGGTTTGAAGTGACTCATTACCATCTTACCCTGCTGGATGTCATAAGCTGACGTCAATATTTCTTGATTCTTAGGAGCCATCTTCAAATATTGATTGTAAACTTGAAGTCTGAGTGGCTCATTTCTGGCCTTTATATTGATGAATGTCTTTTTGATATCCCAGGCATCTTTCACTGGTGGTTTAAAAGATGATACTTCTGCACTTTTCTGCCTTTGCAGCTCTTTTCTCTGTAAAGTAGTGAATGTCCTACCGACTGTGCATGGTTGCTGACTACCTTCTCTCCCCTGGCTATCAGGGATTTCTTGAGCAGATTCTACTTCTAGAAGAGGATTTAATTTTTGTCTTTTAACATTATGCTTTTCTGAAGATCCACCAATAGGGGTAACAACTTCAACATCTCTCTTCTTTCCTTTTTCCATATTGAGAGGAGTTTGTAAAATTGAAATTTCTAGCTCATTGATCCGAGTAGGAGGAATCTGTACTTGACCCTGTTCTTTAGAAGTTTCAATTTTCTCTGTCATTGTAAATTTTTCAAATACTTGTATATCAAGCTCCTTTTCTTTTCCTTTATATTGTACTGTGGCCAATGCACTGATCTCCTGTAAATTTTGTTGAGAATTCCCGGCTAAAGAAGGACCAGTACATGGTATTTGCACCTGTCCAAAAGAGTCTAGGTAAAGTATTTTTTCAAGGTATTTCATTACATTTTCAACATTGACCTGCTCACTATCCTGTTCAATCAATGTCCCTTCCATCCATTCATCCATATTGGCATATTGTTCAATTTCTGGGATTCTTTGATGAATGTATGGTGATAATTTATTTTTCATCCTTCTATCACAAATGAAGCTGTTTGGGTCATAAGGTACCCAGTAGAAACTTTTTTGTAATCTGAGATAGTCTTCTAAGATTCTTTCAGCTTCCTTTCCAGCATCTCTAGAGTTACAGACAAAGGGACCTAATTGACTTTTAATCCTGAGTTGAGCCTTTTTATTTGCATTGCAGAAATGAACTATATCTAAATTAATTATCTGTCTGAAATGCTCTAATGCAAAGAGTCTCATTGGGACATATTTTGGCAACTTGAAAGGGCATAACCCACACCCATATATTCTGATTTCTGTGTGATTTTGGTATAGGTACCAGTCACCTATCTTGTATTGTTTTGAGAGTTGAAGAATTTTCTTGATATCATTATTAACCCTAGGAGGGGAGGCTCCTGTCAACAAGGTGGTTGCAGGGTGTACAAATCGGTCAATGAAATCATTATAAGAGTAAGGAGAATCAGGGGAATTATGAGTGATAGCAGAGAAAAATATTATAGACCGAGGATTTCCTTTGGCATAAATTTTTTTAAATAGAAAGGAAAAATATTTGATTGAAAGTAAAGCATGAGATGGTATATGAAAAAGGAATACTTGAACACTCTTTCATTCTCTAATCTCATGAACTGATCATGGATTTTATCAGCAATGTTGGATGCAAAATCATACATGATAGCAAGGGGTTGTCCCGGAGTAAAAATAGACAACAATACTAGGGTTAATTGATCAACATATTCACTAGTATTGAAACCCATTATGGATGATATCATATTCAAAATAAGCCTTCCCACATCAGTGAAAAAGGTATAAACATAAGGGGGAGGGCCTTTGGGCTGATGTTCTGGTAACATGAAAGTTTGGCAAAGGCGATTTTACTCTCCTTGGGATAAATTGGCAGAATTCTCAAGTAATTCCTCCATGGACAAGGGAGTGAGGGCTTGATCGGACTGAAAGTGAAGCACTTCGTTGATAGAATGAGCAGTTATTGGGAAAAGGACAGTTTGGCTCGGGGATAAGACTGCTCGTTCATTTGGATCATATTTTGCATGGAAGTAATAGATCATCTCAGGAAAAATGTGAACTGAGGGGAGAAGATATATGGGAAGATTGGATTCCCATAATCCAAAAATGTCAGAACCATTCAAGTAGTTGTCTCTGCATCGGCAAAAAATTCGAAGAGGATTTTCACTGAGAACAAGGTCTTTAATTTGAAAATCCATATCTTCTAAAGGAAGATAGTCCAAGTCTCTGTGAGGGGCATTCAGGGGTACAACATTCAGAGCCACGGGAATTTCCATTTCTGGTTCTTGTGGATTCAGAAATGAAAATTTCGGGTTTTGATGAAAAACGGGCACAGTCACTGGTTTGGGAATATAATTTCAGTTCTGGGAATAGAAGACTAAAATTGAACTTTGTTTCAGTCTTTAGTGTGGAATTAAAACAAGAAAAAAACCAGGATTCTTGCTGAGTTCAGTGGGAATTTGGGTAAATACCTGTTTTCCGGGAAGTAAACAGTGACTAAACAGGTATTGGTTATAGAGGATGTACTCTGGAGTTTTCTACTGCAATTCTCTTTAGCGAGGTAACGGTTGGAAGACTTGGACAGTTTAATTTCGAAATTTGTTGCACGGAACACTGGTCACTGCATAGGATAGTGAAAACGACGTGGGTTTGTTTGTTTTATTCACAAAGTCAAAGGTTGGCGGGTTTTTTACCTTTTTAATGGATGACGTCAGCACGTATGGTGGATTCATCACAAGAGGTAGGCGGTAAGCAGTTTCTATCACACTGCTTTTGGGGAAGAGTGGTTTTAGGCAGAGGGCGAGCGATTCCATACGATGGATGACGCGTGGCATGACGCTGTTTAGAAAACCTCTTGGCCATCGTGCGTTATCTTTTGGACGTGGATGGCTAGCGATATGGATAATAATCATTGATCTTAGATCGATTGATTGAACGGTCGTCGGGAAAGGAAGATGACGGAGAGTTAATAGGGCAGGCCCGACGTAATTTATTATGGAATAATCATATCGGGGGCATTTTGATTGGCGGATGAGGTTATTAATTAACCATGAGGGTTAATTAATCCCTTTATACGGCGGAGTATCGTTTTTTTGTTTTTTTATTAATTGGAAATTCAACCAATTAATTAAATTTATATGGTTATTTTTCAACCATCGGGGCGGGATATTATATTTGGGAATTAAAATAATACGGAAAAATGGTGAATTTTTGGAGGGATTTAAATAATAAGTTAAAAATTAATATGTAAATATGAACGGAAGCGCTAAGTATAAAACATTAAGGTAATGTATTTAACTTATGCTTTTATAAATGGGGTTTTTATGAAATATTGCATGGTTTTCCAAAGCAAAATGGGATTTACTTAGGAAAATATTTTTTATAAGTGAGTGAATGTTTATGATGAATGATTTTAAGTACTTAGGTTTTTTCCAATTATTGGGCCGAAGGTCCGGTCACTCCAAAAGTCAAGGAAATGCCTTGAGCCCCTCTAATCTTTAAATACCTTAGTACTTAGAGGAAATTAGTGAAATCTTTAGGGAAAGATGAGAAGGGAAGTTAATAATTTTGACTTTGCTTTGCTTGAAATTCTTCCAGTGTGGTGTCTGCTTTTACACTTGTGATGAAAATAAAGATTTAACATCCAGGTCATTAATGTCACATGATGCATAACAACATCTACCTACCCTACCTACTTTCACCTACCATTTTTTCTTCTTTATTAGGGTGCACTTAGACTGAAAAACCCTTATCATCATTTCTTTTCTTCTACATGTAGAAATCTATCTAAGTCTAACCTTATTATATCCAAGGGCTTAGATTAAACTGTTGACCTCCTTTTATTTTCTCTACCTATCTACTTATCTACCAAGATTAAATGGTTTGGTCAGATTTTATTCTCTATCTCTAAAACATAAAATTCAAATATGAACAAGCCAAGCTTAAACTGTTTGACTGTTCACGAACCGTGGCATAGAATACAAGTTGCACACAATTTGTTTATTTACGTAAGAGCAAAAAGTAGTGGCTTTTAGACTTGCACACTTTCCTTGGCCTTTCTTTTGGTGGGGTTCATTTTTCTTTTACTTTTTTGGCCATTTTTATTTTTTTCACCCTTTGATTTTTCTTTTAGGGTATACCCTCTGTACGTTTTTTAAAATTTTTTGATTTTTTTTTTTTAAATATGGAAAACCTTTGCAACAAGGGAAGGTATGAACATATTACATAGCCCATCAAGTTAATCATGATATATGACACCTATTGGTATAAGTCTAACAAGTGGATGAAAATCTTCATGAAGATCGTGTTCAAGGATGTGCTTGCGAATCTTGTCCAATGAAGTCTTCATGTATGTCAAATCTCATAGGTTCATTGTATTTTGTTGTAGAAGGTCCACAGCTTCTTCTTCTTTGTAACAGAGCTTGATTTGTCATTGTAAGATTGTTGATTGTTGATGAGTTCTTCCAATTCCATTGAGTTGTTGACATAGTTTTGGATAGTTTTTCCCTTCTTCACTTCCTTACGAAGCAGACTATTGACTTCTAATGCTTCCCTTTCTTGATTGCTTCTTAACTGCCCAGAAGTGACTCTTCAATGCATTTGTGTTCTTCAACCTCAATTTTAAGACCTTGAACTTGTTCTTCAAGAGTATTGGAACAGATCTTCTCAGCATTGAGCTCTTTTATAAGCTTGATTTCCTCCTCATATAATTCTTCTATGGTCAACCCTTCTTCTTCATTGTTTGATACTTCTTGTTTAGTGTGCTTTGCAATAAACAATACTTTCTCTTTTCTTCTTTGCTATCACTTTCTTCATCGGATGATGAGCTATCTTCTTTAGAGAGAAATTTCCTTTTGGATCCTTTATTTTTGCCTTGCTTGTTGAATTTTCTAAAGCCTTTCTTTCCTTTTGAGTTTCCAGCACTTTTTTTCGGACATTTTCCTACGAAATTCCCAACCTCACCACAACCAAAACATATCAATGGAAGTTTACCTTTGAATTTTCCCTTATAGGTTTTAGTTTTCTCGTAAAGTAAGCATATTCTTCATCTAAAAGACCTTCATCATCTCCCTTTTCTTCACACTTGTAGGTGCATGTCATTTCAATTGAATGTTGTTTGTCCTTATTAGTTTTCTTAGATGCAATGAACGCAGTTTCTAGATTTGAAGTACTCTTTTCTTCATCAAGTATCATTTCATATGCTATGAGAACTCCATGTAATTCTTCCTTGTTGAGTTTGTCCAAATTTTCACTGTATTCTAAGACCGATACCTTTGGGTTGAATCTCCCTGGTAACGTTCCAAGAATCTTCCGTATAATATTCTTCTCATCAACTAGCTCTCCCAATCCTTCCAGAGTATTGGTTATTTCATCAACGTATTGGATGTATGCATCAATGTTGCAATCTTCTTTCATTCTGAGTTGCTCAAATTTTTCTCTATAGATTTGAAGCTTTGATTCTTTGAAATTTGAGTCACCTGCATATATATTCTCAAGTTTGTCCCATACATTTTTGGCATTTTTACAACCCAACACCTTATGATAAGTAGATTCAATAAGTCCACTGATAATAATATTCTTTGCTTTTACATCTTTTACCAAATTCTTCTTACCTTGTTCATTCGTAGTTGATGTAAATCCATTTTAAAAAGTGTCCCATACTTCGTAACCTTGCTCCAAGAGATAGACCTCCATTCTTCCTTTCCAGAGTGCATAATTATTTTCATTGAATAGAGGTACACCATTCTTGGTATGCTCCATGACCTCCTTCCAGCTGTTAAACTGCTATTGAAGGAACCAAGCTCTGGTACCAATTGTTGGAAATACTGAGAGGGGGGGTGAATCAATATTCCTTTCAATTAGAGCATTAGTTAATCTTCAATTATTATCAGTGTTTGTACAATGATAGTAGTAAAAAAGAGGAACACAAATGTACATAGTTTTTAAGGGGGAAACCCACTCCAGGATAAAAACCACCTAATGGTTTTCTAATAATTATTTAATATTCAACTCGAATTGAAAATAAAGCTCCAACTTCCTAAAATCTAGAAAAGCATTCTTCTCCAGCTCCCACTGGATGGACGCTCCAACGCCTGAGATTTTTCAGTAGTCAACTGAATGGATGGCCCAACACCCAATGAGCTACAACTCACCCTAGCACCACCCTACCACCCTATAGAAGAATAAAAGAAGAATGGACTCCCGTACCAAGGAAAATGGTCCACTTTACAATAATATAGAATGATGTAGAAGAAGAATATATACTAGACCATAACCCCAACTTTGATACAACCACCTAATGATGATCCTAGACCTCCCAACACTACCTCTCCAATCCTTGGCAAATAGACACTAGTACAATTTGTACAATAATGTATTTACAATGACTAAGTACAATGATACCTTTACAATGATTGTATGCAGTGCTGCCCACTTGAATACTTCATATGATGAAAATATTGTTGCTCTTATGCACCTTGGTTCCTGCTCTTGTCATGCTACCATCTGCTGCACCTTGCTTTGCTTTTCTGCCATAGAAAGTCTAGTCCTTTGCAACCCTTGACAACACATGATCTAGCTTTTTCTTGCCTTCTAGGAGCTCGATATTGAATCTGGTGTATCTCTGTCATTTCAGATCCTAAATATCTGATTTTTAGTCCTATAGTAGTCCTCTGAGTCATCTTTCCAATGCCATAGGTATGACCCAATTTGGATTCTTGAAGAGAGATTTATACCCAATTTCTCACACTGCCCTAATTATGGACTATTTCAGAAGAGCTTACTTGTACGACGTGCCACGTGTCACTTTTTTCTTCATTTGCATATGAAATTGATAGAGACAAAACTAAATGTTGTGCACTATTTGCCACCTTTTATGAAATTCCAATCCGATACTCAGAGAGAGGGTTATGATGATTTTACCAAGGTCACTTCTTTGAGATGAATTTCAGGAGCCTGCAAAAATCCTTACTTCCACAGATCATATCTCCAAAAATATTGTGCAACTTGATCTGAAATGTTTACTACAACTTCCTCAGGATTTCGACTTCATCTCATAAAAATTTCAGCTTCTTAGCCTTTGTAGAAAAAAAGTTAGAGCGAAAATTCCACGATGACCGGTTTCAGATGGCCAAATCCCATACATAAGGAGGAAATGAAGATCACAATT
The DNA here is from genome assembly GCA_034641835.2 of Pinus albicaulis. Taxonomy (NCBI): domain Eukaryota; kingdom Viridiplantae; phylum Streptophyta; class Pinopsida; order Pinales; family Pinaceae; genus Pinus; species Pinus albicaulis. Next base: position 1,754,358,548 of record CM076578.1, on the reverse strand, counting down.
TATATGAATGCTCAAGTTGAGAGGGGCTACAACAAGTGAACATGGGAGGGATCTTAGGAGCTTAAAAAATATTAATTATTACTTTTCAATGACCCATGCCCCAACCCCATGGGGTTTTAGCCCACTAACTGGGGGTACAAACTTCAAACATGAATATCTCTCAAACCGTGAAGAATTACATGGCATGCCATATATCAACAGAAACATCTCGACAAGTAGAAACCATAAAAATCATTATTGACCCATAATATATTAATTTGTTAAGTCAAAATTCCCATGCGATATTTGGTTAGCCCATGGTGCTGCTTGGGTTGACATCAATGACAACCGCTAATCAACACTTATGCGCAGTTACTTTCTAGCTATAATGACCTCCACACAAGCATTCATGGTATTATTTAATCACCTCCATGGTTTCCTCTTCTGTCAAACATAACAGCAACACACTAGTAGGATCTTTCCAATACAACTTAGCTTCAATTATAACATAAGGTTGAGCCTTAAGTTTCAAAGCCTTGTACTTAGCTCTGTTTATTGAAGGAGGACAAGAAAAGAAACACAGATAATGAATAATATCTTTATACCAATCTGAACAGAGAAATTTATATTTAATTTCTGACTTTGTCTTGATCTGATCTATTTCTTCAGTCACTTCATCTACAAGTGCAAGTAAGCTAATTCCCAAAGATTGGAAATTAGATTATGTCAGCAATTTGGCCAGTCCCCGTCCTTTGACTAACTTTGTTGGTTTGATATCCAAATCATATTCTTGGATTTTGGCAATTGATTTTCCTCTTTTTCTTTCCACATCACTCTGTACTAGCACATCCTTTACAGAAGAATTAGGCACATATGCTACTATTTGAGAATGAAGTACATAAGTTCTGAAAGCCTTTAATGATTTAACTAAAGCATATACCTGCTTCTCCAGGATATTATACTTCAGCTCTACATCTCTGAGGACTTTGCTAAAAAAGGCTACAAGTTGTTCACTTCCTTCTTCATTTTTTTGTAATAACATAGCAGAAACAGTAGAGGATGATGCAAATGAGAAGATTTGAAAAGGCTTCAAGTAATCTGGGTTGATCAAAATAGGAGCTTCTTGAAGAGCTTCTTTAATTCTGCCAAAGGATTCTCTTGCATCTCTATCCCATTTTACTTCAGCATTATTTTTTAACATATTTTCTATTCTCCTGACAATCTCAGCATAATTCGGAACAAATCTTCTCAGAAAATTGATTTTTCCCAAAAACCTTTGGATATCCTTTTTACTTCTAGGCAGTGGAATTTTCTGCATAGCTTCAACCCTTGTTGGATCAATCTTCACTCCTTGATTTGGAACTATGTGACCCAACAACTTATCTTCCTCTAACTAAAACAAATATTTCTTCGGATTTAATGATAATCCAAATTTTCTGCATTTCAAGAAGGCTTTCTGCAGGTGCTCTAAGTGCTCATCATCAGAACCTAAAAAAATAGTAACATCATCAAGATAGATGACTAGAAATTTATCACCCACAAAAGAAATATCCATTGCCCTTTATAAAGTAGCTGCTACATTCATGAGGCTGAATGGCATCCTGGCATACATGAATGTTCCCCCAGGGGTGGTGAAAGAAGTTTTATTTTGATCTTCCTTCTCCACAGCCACCTGATTATACCAGGAAAAACCATCAACCATGGATAACCTGAATGCTCCAGTTACTTTCTGCAGAACAAAATCCATATTTGGTAAAGGATAATTATCCTTTAGGGAAGCTTTGTTCAAATTTCTGAAATCCACACATAATTTTATCTCTCCATTTTTCTTCCTGACTGGTACCAGATTGGAAACCCAATCTGAATATCTTAGTGGAACTATGATTTTTTCTTGAAAAAGTTTCTTTACCTCTTTTTCAATTGGAGCCAGCAATAGTGGGTTAATTTTTCTGAGTTCCTACCTGTGTGGCTTAACCCCATATTTCAGTGGTATTTTATGCTGAATAATATCTAGATCATAAGTTTTTAAATCTTCATATGACCATGCAAATACATCCATGAACTGTTTAAAAAGATCTACATACCCTTTTTTGTACTCCTTAGGAACTCCTTTAAACAATTTGACTATTTTAGGCTCATGTTTAGTTCCTAAATTACAGTCCTCCATTTCTCCATCTTGGGATACCTTTTTCTATTTCACTGCCACATCATTAGCATCAAACAATCTCTCAAGTGGTACCAAACCTCTGGGAAAAAAATTATCCTTCAACTAAATTATCTTATGTTCACCAATTGAATGTTTCAGATTTTTAGACATATCATTTTGACCACTTTCATCAACTTCTAAATCAATTTGACTATCTTCAAAATTTCCAATCATCGTTAAAAATTGATTAATCTGCTCATCATCCTCAAAAACCTGCCAATGATTTACATTATCAGGGATTAAAGGCCTGTGTCAATTAAATTTCATATCTCAACCTTGGATTAATTGGTGACTTAAATTTACTGGCTGCAACTGTTAATGAATCTTCCATTCTATTCTCTTCTCTTGGAATAAACTATAAATTAAAAGCTTCAAAATCATTTTCAACTAGATCCCACACCTCATTTCTATAAGACCTCAATCTGGGATGTTTATTCTGACACTAATTCTTAATTTGTCGTATTATTAATTCAGAATCATCAAAAACAGAGATAGAATGAAGTCCCATCTATTTAGTTGTTTGCATACTTAGAATCAATGCTTCATATTCAGCTACATTATTAGTATATTCAAGTTCCAATTTGAAGGAAAAAGGTAAAAAGTTACCTTTAGGAGATATAAATATGAATCCATCTCCAGTTCCCTCCTTAGAGAATGCACCATCGAAATAACACTTCCAAATTTTATTTGAACACAACTCTTTACATACATTGGCTGAAGAGAGATGCTCTTATGAATCTTCAGCAAATTTTGCATCTTCATGCAGCATGAAACAAGAGAGATCCTCCTTCTCTTGACCATAAATGGGGGAATTACCTGCATCTTTCCTGGTAGTAGTTTTCAAAAATCTGGTTTCTCTATATAACCTCCTTTCCTCCCCATTAAAAACAAGAATAATGGCATATGTGAAATCCAATTTCAAAACTCCTCCAAGCTTTGCCCCCCAAGATCTAGACAACAACATACCAAATCTAGCTGGAATATCTACTAGTACCACATCCAACATAATACTTTTAGCTGGAATTTGAGCCAAGGAAACAACCATATCTTTGATAATACCTACACACTTCACCCTTTTTGAATCAAAGAAATAAAGGTCTCTATATGGCTTGGTGATTTTTAAATTTAACTCATTCATCATAGACAATGGCACTAGATTATGTGATGCACCAGAATCTAGCATACAATTATGTGAAATGAAATCATGCAACAGAACTGATATATAAAAAGGTAGAACAGAAGAATCTACCTCTTCAACATGACGTCCAAAAGTAACCACTGGTTTCTCTTCTTTCCGATTCACTATATCACCCACCGCATTAGACTGAGATAAATTAATACATTCTGCAGTTTCTTTCTTATAACCAGGTGTTTTAACCAACTCAAGAAGTGGTACCTGAATCTTTACTTTTTCAAACTCTTTCGACAAACTGCAAGTTTGATTTTTTTTTGTCAACTTTTCAGATTCTTCTTGGTTTTTGTTTGAATTTTCATGTTGATGAGGAACAGTAACCATCTTCTCCAACATATTAGGGTCATTAGGCTTTATTTGGGAAGCCTCAGCTTGCTGCTTCTCTTTTTCGTTTTCTTGATTCATGGGCTTCTTCCCCTTATCTGGTTTTTTAATTGGATTCTTCTGTAGTCGAGTCTCCATAGGAGTAGGTACTGATTTTGATTCCTTTTCTTCATCATCTTGAGTTCTCAACCTCTTTTTTGACCTCAAATCATATTTTTTATGAAACTCTTCTTGCATAAAATTAGTAAACAATTTGCAATAATCATCCATTTCTTCCTGATCAAATGAGACATCAGCTTCTTTACATTCCTCTACATATTCTTTCTCACTTTATTCTTCTATTTCACCATCCTCCATATACACAGTAGAAATTTTATCTTCATATTCTTTCTAATCATCATCAACAGAATGTGATGGTGTTGCCTCTATATTTAAAGGTGCTTGGACTTGGTCTTGATCTTTTCTTTCTCTCTGTTGAATTTGCAGGGGTTGTTTTCTGAATTGGGGATTGAAAACCCCTCTATTTTGTTGTGCAAGTTTCTTGTTATCTAATTCCATCTTTACTAATTTTTTTGACAAATTTTTACTGACCTTATTCATGTCATCGATCCTTTGATCTTGTGATGAGTCTTCTTCTTTGGCTTTTCCTTTATCTTGAACCTTACCAGCAACAGTCATATTTGCCTCAATCTCTAAGGCATCAGTTTGAATCTGTTCAAGAGTGGGGGATCTTCTTTCTCTCAAGGTAAAACTGAAATCTGATTTAAATGCCCCAACAAAAACAACCCTTGCTCCAATAAGAGGAGGTTTCATTTCCACAAGCAAACTATTGTACAACTTATTAAACCTTTTGATAAAATCACTCATGTTTTCATTTGATTTTTTCTTTATAGCATTAAATTTTGTTAAAGAATAACCATAGTATATTTTTTCACCCCATCTCTGGATTAATTTTCTTTCTTATTCATCCCAATCATTGATTGAACCATTTGGTAATCCTTTGAATCATTTTCTTGCCTCTCCATTTAGAGACTGCACAAAAAGTCTCATTACAACATGAAGATGTTCTACATTAAAATTTTCAGCAAAAGTGCAAAACAAAGGCAAGTGTTGTTCTGCAGTTATTTCATCTTCACCAGTAAATCTAGGAAGAAAATTAAGGTATCCCTGAGGCATTGCATTCATTGGTTGGGGTAGATTTAATGGTGCATATCTATTCATCAAGAAAGCAGGGGCTGTCATGTTTATGCCCTGATTGACTACTCCTTGAGTGGGGGTAAAATGAATACCAATTGTAGGTGGGGATAAATGGGGTGGAACAACTGATATGGGAAGGGGTTAATGAAAAATACCAAAAGAACTGTAAATTGTATTAGGTTGAGCTTATGTGAATGGAAATGTGTAATATCCCAAAACTTGGAATAGCTCAGCAAGCTTGCCGAAATAACGTACTTCTAAGAATTTTGTGCATAGAAATGAGTTTGTAGCTCCTGGATCCATTATATCAACTCATATAATATCTAAATCCAAAGGGAGAGCAAAAACAAATCAGACTAGGTGGGTTAAACAGATCTCCCACAAACTAGTCTAGCTGGAAGTCACCCAAAGAGAGGGGCTGCAGCTATATGCAAAGGACTGCTTCAGAAATAACTCAGATCTACCGAAGCACAATAGGAGGATAATATGGAGGTTCAAAAATCATATTCATGACATCAAATCAAATGTGCTTTACAGCCCATGCATTATACAAGAGAAAGAATGAGACAATACAGGAAAAATCCTCAAAAATAAGGTGCTACAACCATAAGAAAAGACTGCATAACCATGACAGCGTTATTTTTAGGGGTTGAAGTAGCATTTTATTAATCTTTAGATCTAGAGAAAATCTTTACATAAAAGGTTATATCTAATACATATATGTGTACAAGAAATGTTGATCTATACATTCCCCTTGGGCTTTTGCGCAAAACATGAAGCACAGAGAGTAGATCTGAGATCTAAAATTGCAGATCTACAGAATGATTCAAAAATTTCTGAATAATACAATGGTATAGTAAATAATATTTGAAACAAACATGGATTTGATGGCCAATCCATGGATCACCACAGAGAGAGGAAGATTCCTAACACCAGAGATCTCTCCTCCAAAATGCAGACAAAACACCCTGTAACTTCTCCTTTACAAATAACGTAGTCCAAGGAGAGAAACTACATTGTAGGATCTAAGAATTATTTTTCCTGATGCCAAGGTATGGATCTGGAGCACACTCAGCTAATGAACTCTTCCAGGAGGTTAAAAGACACAGTCACTAAGAAGAGCCACTAGTATAGGCTAGATCTGAGCAGATCTAGTGTCTTCCACTGCTGCAACTCAAAAGGACAACCCAACCCTCAACAGGATCAGCGCTGTAGGTGTAAGGTGAAGCTTGGCCTAAAATCCTAATGTGGAAAATATAGCACAAGTCTCCTCCAAGAGCTACTCAAGGAACGAGGTGGGATTCCTGAACAGGAAGACCCAACAAGGGATGTCTGAGCAGATAATACCTTCAAAAATAAATAATCTTCAACAACCTCTTCATGTTGCTCTCCTCCTCCTTTTATAAGATTGGAGTCTTGGCAAAACCCTAAACCACTTCATTAGTTTAGCCTCTTTCACATGTAAAACCTCCTTCTAGAACTGCGTCGTCCCTCAAAGAGGTTCAATGCATCTAGACTGCGCTATAGATATGGTCATGGTTGATTTGGTCAAGTGATCAACCTCTTCCACACTCAAGGTGTCTTCATTTTAACTGGTTAGCTTGATTTCCATTCACATTGGGTTGTCTTTATTTAGGATCCACTCTTTGAGATTATATGTTGTTGACTTGGTCAAACTTGACCTTGTCCACATAGTTTAGACATGGTTCACACATGTGGATGTTTGATCTGGTTATTTCATGATCCCTTTTCACACTAGGAGGGATTTTTATTCATACTTGAGAAAATTATGAGCCTCCTTGCTCAATTATTCATGCATCTAGATTTCAAAAGAAAAATTAATATTCAAATTAGCTGCAAGCTAATTTAGGAATATTACAAAACGATACATACTCGAAAGATAGTTCTTCTAATGTTGGTTCTTGGAAATGAATGGGAAAGGGTAATGATTCTTGTTCTGAAAAATTGAGTTTCTGGGAAATATTCTTGGATGATAAGATATGAGAACTGCTTCCTGGTGCAAGTAGTTTGGCATCAGGTGTAGAAAATATTTTTGTTTTCTGGTCCTTCTTTGAAACTAAATTTTCTGGATCTGACAGAATAGGGGATTTTTGCTAAGAGGTATCTAACCTTGTGTGAGGTCTCTTAGGAGCCAGAATTATTAAAATAAGGCACTGCTTAGTATTTCCTCCTCTCTGAACAACCAGAGGAAATATGAACAAAACCTAGGGAAAACTTCGATTCTTCGCTCCCCGGCAACGGCGCCAATTAATGTTGTACCTTAAGTGACAATCCCTTAGCTGTGATAAGGAATCAGTGCTTAAGAAATTTATATGATTATGTCATGAATATATATGTCTCTATTTTATTAACCATCAAGTATTTATGATCAAACCTTTAAATATCAAATATGATGAACACCTCACAATGTTATCATTTGTTGATGTTGAATGAAGTGACTAGAAGAAAATGAAATAAGAAGACCAAACTGATATGCTATTTTATACAGAAAATATCATCTCAAACCCCATAAGAAATATATGAAAGGAATAGTTAAAACAAAGGAACACCAATTAAGGTTTTTAACTCTTACATACAGAAGTAAAAAGAGACTTGCTGCTCATAATTTTTTTTTATTCATAGATAGAAAAGACAGAATGTAAACTCGAGTACATTTCAACATAAACAAAATGCTAGAAACTTGCTTACTCATTCATTAATATTTGAATCTCTGAGTACAAAAATAATTGTCTGAAGGTCCAAAACTCGGAACCTTCCTTCCTCTTGAAAATTACATTAAATACAACAAAACAAACAGTTTGGAACTATTGTAACCAATTCCAACTACCACAACTACTTAGGAATTCAGAGGCTGTCTATTACATGCCTTGAAAATGTCTTATTACAATTACATTTGTCTTTGGAAAAGTAATAAAATGTAAAAATCTACATCCTAATCTATAGGAATTTCTGATGATTTTGTTGCATGCCCTTGGTCATCTGATTTGTCTTTCTTTGATGCTGAAGACCCTTTTGGCAAGTCTATTGTCCATGCTCTGCACTTTTTCCATATATCTATCTTTGTCCTGGGTGAATGTGTTAGATTATGATACTCCAATCTGAATGCAGTAATTCAATTATAACATGGTCCTTCTCTGAAAAGAGTTTTTACTGACCATAGTAACCGGAAATGTTTCTGCAGAGAGTTGACCATTGTTTCTCCTTTAAGCACCTGAGTTTTTTCCTATTATCAATTTTTCTTTTTTCCATAAATAGATAATTCTCATAAGAATCCCATGGAAAAATATTTCCTTCATCTCCCCAACATGATGGCAAACCAATTCTTGTTAATTTGTCGAATAACTTATCAAATTGACTTACTTCCAATTTAATTTCCATCAGCTTCTTTTCTGTAACTTTCCTATGATCATTTCTGACAATCATATTATTGATTTCTACTACATATAAGGTCCTGTCTTTAATATCATTCTCTTCTAATTCCTGATCTGTTTTAGAATTAATAAATTCAATGAACCTTTTAGCCCAAATGGCCCTATTAATTTCCTTATTCTTATCTGTCATGATTGGTTCTTCACATTCCCTGATACGACTTTTTTCCTCTGCAACTATCTTCAAACAGCTCCAAATTGATTACATTTAAGAAATGATATCATTCCAAACGATATCTTTGGCTTGTATCAATGAAATTTTTCCTTTCAGTCTTTCTTTGAGATTTTTAATCTCAGCATTACCATTCTTAATATCAAATATATATTTATCAGCTTCATTATTTATGATACGAATGAGCTTTTTTGTAGTCTCCAGATCTACTTGAGCCTTTTTTCGATCTCTTTCAGCCATCTGCAACTCAATATTCAATTGAACAATTTGTTCTTGAGGATCTTCATTACCTGTAGGAAAAACAAAAGTACAACTATGGTTATCAATATGATTTTTCAATGACATTGCAGTTTCTTTATTTTGGCAATTTCTTCATCTTTTTGCATTAGTTTTTGTAGAAGATTTTCCTTCTCATTCTCCACCTCTGCCACTTCTGCAGCCATAGAATTTTCTCCTGTAGGAAACTTGAGCTTATTCCTCAATGTGGATATTTCTATTTCAGCACTCTGCATCAATTTCTCTATAGCAGTCTTGTCACTGGGGTCCACTCCAATCTTTACAATGATTTTCTTTAACTCATCATTCTGAACTATTAAATCTCTTGCATTAGCTTTCTCTAACTTCAATTGCTTAAGTACCTTTCCCAGCATATTTTCTTCCTTCATTTCCATTGCATTGGTCTTGGTCAAGTCATTTACAATTAACTGACTAGTTTGCATATGAAAATTCATTTTATCCATCAGGGGAATCTTCTTAACATCCACAGTGACATTTACAGCATTGAAATTTTTAGAAGAACTTATTGACATGTCTGTGGGATGAGAAAGGGAAATTCTGAATTGATCTTTTTCAAGATCCATAACAGTCAAGAGTCTTGTTTGATCATGAGTGACCTGATACTTAGCTTGGGCTTCCATGCTGGCCTTTATCTTTTGATTCCTTTCTTCAATCTGTGTAAACACCAGTTTGATCAGAGTTACTTGGTCATGAAATATTTCATGACTCTTTGGTGAAGCAAGAACATTTTTCTCTTCTCCTAAAAGTAAAGAAAAACCAGGTGGGTTAAATGTAAATTATTCATTAAACTTTGTTCTCTTTTCATTTCCCTGCTCCTCATCATCTACATCAATAACCACTTCTTTGTTTCTTTTATTTTTTTTCTCTCCTATGACAAGAGTCTGAATTTTTGCACCTACCGAACTCATCACACCTTTACTTGCTACCTTCTCCTGTTCTGGCCTACTTTCATGAATGAAAGTAGAGTACCCATTCTCAATTATTCTATTTGAAATTACACCATAAGGGTCATGAGCCCAACTTTCTCCTAGTAGCATATGAATCTCATCTAACGTTATTGTTACTTCATCAAATTCCTACCTCATATTGACTATGAAAGGGCCTACAATCATGGGTAATTTATACATATATCCTTTTTTCATAGGCACAAAGTGAACCTGATCAACATTTAGGCTCTATCTAATCAACTCTAAAGCAAAAAGCCTCATTGGTACAAACGTTGGGAGTCTATAAGTTTCAACACTTGCTCCATACAGCCTTATTTCAGAGTAATCCTCAAACCAAACCAATCTCCAAATTTGCAATTGGTTCCTAAATGAAAGAACTCCTGAGCTTTAGGTAAAAAATAGGGAGGAGGAACTCCATTCAATATTTTATATGCAACTGGCATGTAAACACTAGCAAAATCAAACAATCCAGCCTCATTTTTCTCCGTTCTAACTATATATGTCCAGAATATCACTAATTGCCTTATTTTGTTTGTATCCATAATATTTAGACCTAAATGCATGAATTCTTCCACATTCTGATATAAGAACAAGTATACAATCAATGAAGGAAATTTGAAAGAACCTGTTAATGAAAGGCTCATTAGCTATGAATTGACTGCTTCCTACCAATATGATGGAATATCCAGCACCATTCATGGCTTCATCATCATGGTAAACATCCCTATGATTGGTTTTTCCACTGTATTATCATCATTTTTACCCAGAATTTTTGCAATGTTACTTAATACAGGACGAGTCTTTGCGTCAAAAACCTCCATAGCAAACTCTTTACAATCTGGCTGAAAATGCTTCGTGTCAGGTTTCATATAAAACATGAACTGATTAAACTCTTCGCCTGCAAGATTACCATAATAATGTACCATCGAATTGTCAGAAAACTAGATGGATGACTCTGAATTAGGGTAGCAAAGGGCTTAGCGGAGTAACTGGGTGGACACTTGCAGAATGTTCTCTCCTTGGGAATTCATAACAAAACATTTCCCAGGATACATGACTGACACCAACCAAAATATAAATTCAGGGAAAAGATGGGTCTTTGGAATGCATGTAGAAATAATTCTGAACTTGACCATGGCAAAATAAACAGGGGAAGCATTATCATTCAAGATGATTTGCTGATAGAAAGGAAGGCGAATTACAGAACATATAGTATCTTGAATATCCCTCTCAGTATACATGAGATGGATATTACTAGCTGAACCTAATAGAGACAACTTTTTAGCCATGGATAAAAATTTCCGTAAGAAAAATTCATGGGGTGGTCAAATTTATGCAAGTGACGGAAAACTGAAATAGGATGCAGTGCAAAAAATTACAAATTATTTGAAAAAAAAATGAAAATCTTCTTTAAATAGGTAGTGCGGCTTTTAAATTTAATTCTAACAAGATGCGCTAGCAAGCCGTTGATTCCACCCGACGTGGAAGACAGTTGTGAACAACTCAGCATCTTACATCATTGCGGGGGCTCTCGGGGTACGAAGGAAAACTTTGGCTAGAGACCTCACACTCAATCTCCCTCGTTGATCTCTATTGTCCCCATAGTCAACCCTGTTAACTGCGGAGGCACTTGTCTCGATATCTTGTGCACTGATTGTGCCTGCGGGTTGGGCCTTTTGATAGGAACTTTTATCATCAACACTTTCCGCGTAACAAATCAATCGATCTTTAATCATCAAATGCGGAACCCACTTATATAAATTTTAAATGCTTAAACTTTAACTCATATATAGCGAACATAAATATTTTTCATGCTAAAGTATAAGAATTTTGATACTTTAACATATTTTTCAAAAATATCTAATTTTTATATTTTCAAATATTTGAAAAATAAAAGGATATGAAAATGATCCACAACAGGCAGCATAACACAATGACAAATTTTGTAAAAATGGGATGTAAAATAGGAATGCCACAACTCTTTGTGATTAAGATGAATGGGGTTTGGGACTTGAATTTTCCATTTCCAACCCATAATTGGAAATTTAGTACAGAAAAAAATAGTGTCCATAAAATATGCACTCATATAAAATGGGGGGGAATTCTTTGGGAGGAATTTCTCTTATGACGATAGTCTAAGATAACCATAGCTAGGTTGTTAGAAAAGATGGTGGCCCTATTCATTATAATGGAATTTATACATGCATCTATTAGGGGTACCCACTATATTGAAAACTTGGTACTGTCAGGTTTTCCATACAACATGCATAACATAGCATCCACGTAGTTATGAGGAGCTGATAACAAACCAATAGGGTACAGACTAGTTTTTTCATGTTTGAATTTGTTACCCCTGGAACTCCAATTCTTAATCATTTTGAACGGTTGATCATTTTATTTGGTGAATTGCGATACGAATGCTGAGTCATAAGTATTCTGATGGTCCAAGAGATGGTACATTTGCCTTACGTCTTCCACTATGAAAGATCCCCTAAGTTCCATTTTTTAATTTCTGAATTGTCTATCTGCAATTTTGACGTTGTCAATTACCCATTTGACCATGTCTTTGTATGGTAATATTTTAGGCCTTGCTTCTATCCTATGTAGGAAAGAGCGGGTTGCATCACTCATTTGAGCCATTGGTATGGAGGAATCATATGTTGGTTTGATTTCAGTAATTTTGGGTTCTTATTCTTCGAGGCGAGTGTAAATAACCTCCCATGTTGTCGCTCTTACGTCTTTGTTGCATGTAGTGTCTGATACCAGGGGTAGCATTTCTATAGTCTCAGATTCAGTAGTACTCTGCTTCTTGTTCTTTTGCATTATCTTCCTGAGAGACATTTCGCTGGAAGATTTCCTGAGGTTCAGAGATGTTAGAACAAAGTAAAAAACACAGAGTAGTGAGACAATAGAATTCAAAAAATAATTAACAATAACATAAAAACTTCAAAGATATGTTTCTTAACTCATCATAAGTGAAAGTAGATATTGATTTTCTCGAGCCAATTAAACAACGAAATGAATTAAGTTTCGTTTGATGTTTCATTTAATGCCTTTCAATTCCGTGTACTTTACGTTTAATTGAGAAATATCGCATTGCAAAAATCAAATTGCGCAAAATAGTTCTGTTAAATATACATGTGATAATGCAATTGTGAGATCACAATGTCGCATCTCGGGTTTTAAATTAGCTTTTTATTTCAGTGGTTAACCTCAGTGGATTTATTGCGATATGATTGCTTAGGGGAAATATTATTCACTACATTATGATGCGCATCTCACATTTGGTATTTCATGTTTGAAAATGCATTTATAGTTATAAAGTATTTCACTTTTCACGATTTGTGATATGTGGTAACTTATAAACACTTTTTGAAAGGTTTTTTGTATGTTTTCTTAGTTTTTTAAGGCATTTTCGGATTTAAATGATAATTGATATTTCTCTATACTAGTTTGGATCCGGGATATATCATAAATCATTTATGTCTTCCTTTTTGGGAAGTATTTGAATTATATTGTGCTTTCAATATTAACCTCAAAACTAGGATTTCTAAGGTAAACGCTTTAACTTTTATAAAAGGGCCAGCTATTGCATTTCAGGATTGGTTTATGATATTTAACATTTGTTCAAAAATGTTAGCGATATGTGATTTGCGAGATTCCTAAAGTGGTAAGGTGTTGAACTTAGTATTTCACCAATTTTTGGATTTTATGATAAGTTTTTAGAGTTAAGATTCATTTCTTTAAAGGAAAGAAAATTTAAAAGGGTCCACATATATTAAAATAAATCGGGGGTGTTGTATAGTAAAACAATTGGTCATTCACTTGGGAGAACCAATTATCTTTGATCAGTTTCTTGAAATTTCTAAAACTTTTCAAAATAAAAAAGGTTGTAGGATTAAATTTCAATACAAATAATATTTCACTAAGTAATAAAATCTCACTTGATTATAATCCATAATTTTTCCTCTTTAAAATAAAAATATGAGTGTCTATATCAGTCTTTACTAAGTTCAAGAAGATAAAGCAGGTGGCTCATTCAGATTAGATTTATAGATATATACTCTTTTATCACAGGTAGAGCCTCTGATACTAGCAAGAATTTATAGCCTCGACAGGGTTACCTTTTACCCAATAATGATTCATTGTCCCATCTAGCTACTATTTACAATCTTCTAAAATAAGTTCAATATTAGGTACTTTATCTCTTTGGAAACCTTTTTTTTTTTGTATATATTTTATATATAATTTTTTATCACTTAAACGTCATTTCCTTGGCTTAGTAACCAAATATTGATAATTCCATTCACTAGTTGTAACTACACTGATCAAGTTGGCTCTTTATGAGACCCCTTGCCTTTTGATATAATCTCGTGTCATTACCTTGTTTTGGTAGACGGTATTGGTAATGTCAGTTTAACTATTTTCCTATGAACATGGTAAACAAGCTCGTGATGAGACTTATTATCTTCTAAGCTCTTAGCATATATTTTTTTAACTACATTCTGAAAATTGAAAATTTTTCTGGATGGGGTGAATCATTGGCCCTTTTGAGGATTCTAGATGATAATTTTAGAGTTTAAGTTTGCTTATCTATAAAGAGTCTTTACTATGTTAAAGATTTTTTTCTTGACTGATAGTAGAGTAACCATACTTTATAAAAGTGAGAGTTTATCAAAGAATAAATAAATTTATTGAAATCAAATTTTTTAGTGAAATAAAACCTATTTGAGATTCCAATTTAACAATTATTTCCTTAACAATTCTTATTTATAAAAGTGATAAATCAAAAATATTCTCTAAGAGCTTTATTTAAAAAGCCAAAAATAAGTACCAATAGACTTGTATTTTCCCAAGAAAAGAAAAGACAATAATGTACAAGGAATAGAAGGTGCTACCTCCTATGAAAAATACTTTTTTAAAATTTTCCAATTAACAAGCAAAGAATCTCTTTTCACTGATAGATCTTGCAATATAAACGTTGTTGGGCCTATTTCTTATATGATTTGATATGGTCCAAGCCACAGTCTTTGGAATTTGGTATGTTTACCTTTTTCCTCATGTGCCTTATCCCATTTTAATACCAGATCACCAATTTGAATTTTTTTTGGAGTGACAGAAGTCGTATCAAATGAAGCTTTAACTAACTGTTGATGATGTGCATGAGTAACTTTAGATTTTTCTCTTTCCTCTTCTAGTTTAAGGATTTGGAATTGTCTTACTTGCAAAGAGGAAGAGAGTGATTCATCAGTAAATTGGACTAGGGCAAGAGGAGGAATACCTACATTATTAGGAAGGACAACTTCTTTCCCATAAACAAGATTAAATGGAGAAGTGCCAACGGAGGCCTTCTGAGTTATTCGATCTACCCAAAGAGAAAATGTTAATGATTTGTGCCAATTTCTTTGATTCTCGTCAATAGTTCGTTTAATGATTCTAATAAGGTTTTATTTTTTGATTCTGCTAAACCATTTTCTCGAGGATAATAATTAGCAGAATATTTGTGTTTAAATCCTCTTTTAATGGAAAATTCTATCATAGTAGCTCCTAAGAAATAAGATGCATTGTCAAACATCAAAGCAGTGGGTAAACCAAATCTTGTTATGATAAATTGATCAATGAATTCAATAATATTCTCAGAGTTGGCTACTTTTAGTGGAATTCCTTCCACCCATTTAGTAAAATACTTGGTAGTTGTGAGGATGTATTTATGTTGTTTGGAAGAGTTAGGAATGATATCACCAATTATATCTAATCCCCATTGCTCGAATGATTGTTCGATATTAACTGCTTGTCATGGAAAAGTTGGTTTCCTTTGTCTTCCAGAGGAAATTTGGCAGACTTTGCATTTCCTCCCATAATCATGATCATCTTTGAATATTGTTGGACAATAATAACCTGCATGTATGATATTATGTGTTGTTGTATTTCCTCCAAAATGTCCTCCAACTGGTCCATCTTGGAGTTGCTGCAAAACTTTCTCTGCTTCAGTTTTCTCTAAGCATCGTAATACACAAATTTGAAGTTTCTTCTAAACAATACATCATTGATTATTTCGTATTTCTTATCTTTCAATCTTAAAGCACACTTTGTTTTATATCTGAGCTACATGGGGGAATATCCACTTTTCAAATAAAACTTAAGATCAACTTATTAAGACTACACATCTTTGAGGCTTAGCTCAAACACTTGTACATCATTACCTAGATATGCTTCTGATGGTAAATGAGATGCTCCTATTAGCATTCTGCAAAAAGCTTAACCTATAATAATTTTAGAAGGTATAATTTCTAAATCATATTCTTGTAAATAAGTTACCCAGTTAGCCCTTTTCTCTCCTACTTCTCTTTGCATCAAAAATTTCCTTACTGCAGAGAATGGAACTGTTATCATGGTGTGAGTTCTTAGGAGAAATGGCCTAAAATGCTTTATAGATTTGAAGACATTGAAATTCTTGTTTCTCAACAGATGAATAGTTTAGTTCCGCACCTTGCAAATTGGAACTGAAAAATGATATTGGTGCTTCAATTTGTTGGTCATTGAGATGTGTCAAAATGATAGCATATGAAGTATCTAATGAGAATTTATATAAAGTAAAAGGATTAAGAAAATTGGGAGTAGTCAAGAATGAAGCATTAATAATATATTGTTTTATTAAATCAAATGCTTCTCTGTCATTATGTCCCCACTTGAAGACTGAATTTTTCTTAATCATTGGTTGTAAAGGAAAAACTATCTGCGAAAAATCACAGACAAATCTCTTTACAAAATTTATCTGTCCAAGGAATGACAGCATGGTTTTATTATTATGAGGGAAAGGAATCCTTTTAATTTCTTCAATTCTTTTAGCATCGATATAAATACCTTTTTTGGACATGACGAATCCTAAAATATTTCCTTAATCTAAATTTAAAAAGGACTTTTTTGGGTTACGTGAGATTCCATACTTTTTGCATCACTCAAAGACTTGTTTTAGGTCATTCGCATGATTGGTTCTTTGTCTAGAAAATACTTTGATGCCATCTAGATAAATAAACACTGATTTTTTAATGAGTCCTCTAAAAGTTGTGTCCATGGCTCTTTGGAAAGTGGCACCTGCATTGATTAACCCGAATGGCATCTTCTGATAGGCATAAGTCCCCCCTTAGTCCTGAATGTAGCCTTTAATCTGTCATATGGGTGTACTAGGATTTGGTTATATCCTGAAAACCCATCTACAAAAGACATAAGTTCAAAACCAACTATAGTTTGCAGTACTTGTTCCATGGTTGGCAATGGAAAATTTTCCTTCTGACATGCTTTATTTAAATTTCTAAAATCAATGCCAATCCTAATGTCATCATTTTTCTTCCTGACTGGAACTAAATTTGATACCCATTTTGAATTTCTAACGGGAAAGATAATTTTATATTTAAGGAGCTTATTCAACTCTTATTTGATCTGACTTTCAAGATTAGGATGACTCTTCCTTAACTTCTGTTGCATGGGTTTGTTAGGTCCCTATATTACTAGTTTAGTCCCTTATTGTTATTAGTGTAGCCCCTTATTGTTATTGTTGTACCCCTGTAACCCCAATATTGTTATTATTGTGCCCTTACATTATTATTGTTAGGTCGGCTAGGATTATATTGTGGCCCCATGGACTCCTATATATAGAAGGAGGTTTTGGTCATTTGTATCATCCAATAATTTCTCATTTATGTAATGTATTGGAGGTTTCCCCCTCAAAGTGGCTTATTTCTAAGGTGTTGATCTCTCTTTTATTTAATTTTTGGAGCTGGTTTCATAACATTTGGTATCAGAGCTTTGGATTATACGGTTTCACTGCTCCAAATAGGTCATCGTGGCATGTTTGCTATAAATTTTTTTCTACCAAGGTTCAGAAGCTGAAATTATTACAGAGTGAAGCTGAAATCCCAAGGAAAATTGTGGAAAAATTGCAGATCTTGGTTCACAATATTTTCGGAGATATGATATGTGCAAGTTAGGGATTTTTGCAGGCTCCTGAATTTAACCTAAACAGGTCATCGTGGAATTTGCGCTGTAATTTTTTTTCTATGAGGGTTCTAAAGCAAAAACTTTCACAGAGCAAAGCTGAAATCCTGAGGAAAATCGTGGAAATATTTCAGAGCTTGATTCGCAACGTT
Organism: Pinus albicaulis; assembly: GCA_034641835.2. Lineage (NCBI taxonomy): Eukaryota > Viridiplantae > Streptophyta > Pinopsida > Pinales > Pinaceae > Pinus > Pinus albicaulis. The sequence goes on along the minus strand of CM076578.1, from coordinate 1,754,340,638 downwards.
TTAGGAGATAGGGTCTATGGAAGTTAGGGATTTTTCAGGCTCTTGAATTTCATCTCAAAGAGGTGACCGTGGGAACATCGTCATAGCTCTCTCTTTGAGAATTGGATTGGAATTATGTAAAAAGTGTAAGAAATTACACAGATTGCAGTTTCCTCTATATCAATTTCAGAGCCAAAAGAGGAAATAGTGACACATGGCACACCATACAACGTCGCTCTACTTAACCAGTCCATAATTAGGTCAATGTGGGAGATTTGGCATAACTTTGCCTTGAAGAATCCAAATCAGGTTAGACCTCTGGAATTTGAAAGAATATTCAAAGGGCTACTACAAGACCCAATTTTAGATATTGAAGATCCTAAATCATAGAGATAATTTAGTTTCAATATTGAGCTCCTCAAAAGAAAGAAAAAGAGTGTATTTTTTTCGAATTACATAAGTCTCATTTGAAAAAATTAGTTTGAATTTATTCCAAGGGCATATTGAAGAATAGATATCATTACTAGGTTCTAAAATTCCCCCTAAAAATAATTAAACACCCATTAAGCCTTCAGAAGGCTCTACTATGACTCATGAAGACGATGAAATGCAACATGAGATATCAAAATTACAAGAGCAAGTGCACCTATCACAAAGAGCAACAAAAAATGAAATGGAAGTTTTGAAGAAAGGCATGGAAACTAAGATGGATGGTTTAAAGAAAGACATGGAAGCTAATATGAATGGTTTGGAAGCTAAGATGGATGGCATGGAAGTTGGCATGGAAGCTAAGATCGATGAAAAAATGGAAAACATGAAGAATGATCTAAAATTAGACATCGAAGGTTTGGAAAAGTTGATACAAGAGATGTTTCCTAATGGCGAAAAGATATTAGAGGAAACTCATGATGAGAAAAAAATAAATTTTAATCGTGATTTCATAAACTCTAATGTTGGATGGAAGAACCATCGTATTCCAAAGATGGATATGAGGAAGTTTGATGGCAAGGATCCCATAACATGGATACTACAGATGGAGCAATATTTTGATCTCAATAATGTGCAAAACACACAAAAGGTACGCATTGCAACTTTACATTTAGAACAAAATACATTTTTATGGTATCAATAGCTTTCCTCCTGTAAAAAAATTCTCACTTGGTCAATTTTTACGGAGGAAATGACAACATACTATGAGGATACAAAAAGAAACACCTTCTTTAGCCAATTGATAAATCTCAAACAAAAGGGTTCAGTGGTGGAGCACATTGAGGACTTCCAAAAATTGAATATAAGGATAACTGATATTCCATAGGAACACAGGATTGATGTCTTCATAGGGACTTTAAAGGATAACATACAACATGAAGTTCACATTTGGGAACCTGATTCATTGGAAAAGGCATTCAGGTTGGCAAGAAAAATTGAATGTAAAATTATGGCGATAAGGAAGCCTACCACTCACATATATAAATATGGAAGTGTTGCTACTCCTAGACTTCCACAACCTACAAGATTTACACCACAACAATTGGAAGAAAAAAGAGCAAAAGGGATTTGCTACAGTTGTGATAGAAAATACACTAAAGGTCATAAGTGTGCGGAGAAGAAATTATTTTACATAGATTGCTAAGAGGAAGAAGAAAATGAAAAACAATATACAAAAGAAGAGGATATACACCAAGAACCAACCCTAGAAGAGAAAGAAATGAGTCTGACCATATCGTGTAATGCATTGGCAGTAATTACCACTCCTCAAACTCTCAAGATAGAAGGAAATATCAAGAAGAAAAAGGTAATAGTGTTGATTGATTTAGGTAGTACCCATAATTTTATTCATTGTAAGGTAGCCAAGGAATTGAATTGTTTCATATACCCAACACCAGAATGTCAGGTGATGGTTGAAAATGGAGGAACTATAAATTTCTCTAGAAAATGCCACAATATCAAGCTAACCATGGGGGAATATGTATTGAATAGTCCAATGCTTTCCATTCTAATGGGAGGTGTTGATGTTGTACTAGGAGTACAATGGTTACAATCTTTGGGGATGGTAGCTTTTAATTTTCAAGAACTTTTCTTGAATTTTTTTCAGAAGGAAAGGAAGTCGAATTACGGGGTATCGCAAGGAAGACGGGAAAGATAATAAGCCCTAATGTCATGAAAAAAATTATGAAGAAAGAACAACGAGGCGTAATTGCACAATTATTCTCACTAGAAGTTATAACATCATGTTGGCTCAAGGGGTGCTGACCCAGGTTCAGAGGTTCAAGGTTTGCCAGCAAACCCCTATACTACTAGCCCTTTCGGCAGTGACCTGCTTGCACAGGCTAAATTCTCACTCGAAGTAGTATGGTTAGGTGCTGGAACTAAGTTTCCGCACCCTAGGAGAGGGTAGGTAAGTCAAGCAGAGCTGCATTCAGTCTTATAGTAACCAGATATGATATCCTAGAGCCTAGGATTACAACTTTCCTTCGCATCCACGTGTGCACAGAAATGATATAAACAGTAATTCACAGATCAAGAACTTATATAAAGGTAACACAACTATTCCTAACCTTCTTGGAGAAAAGGTAACAAAACAGACCCAGATCGCAGCATAAACACATAACACCAGTATATTCACATAACACAAATATATTCGCATCTTGAATCAATAACACATCAACATATATCAATTAACCAGATATAATAGAGTCTTTCAACAGATTCAGATACCAAAAATACTTTCGCATTCATTAATCCTTCGGACCCGCTTACAATACCCCAAGTCCCAACCTGCGCACATAGCAGCAGGGTCCGCACACAATAGGACAGGGAATCTCCATGCACACAGCAGCAGGGTCTGCACATAGTAGAACAGGGAATCTCCGTGCACACAATAGCAGGATTCTTTCCCCCAGTCAACCCTAACCCAATCTATCAATTTTCACTTAACATCAATCTCTATCAAAATCTGTCCTACTACTAAAAAAGGTTCAACTATTTATACTATTTTAGCCTACACAACCAATGTTCTGCAAATCATGGTTTGCGGACTCTTGGTCTACCCTTGACCCATTTACAATGCTTTAGGGGCTTTTACCCACCCCAAAACCCGTACGTTAGACTAAATATATTAAAAAATGTACAAAAAGGACCAGTTTCGCAGCTTGCAGGAGACCCTATTCCAACAGTCCCCCAACACAATCTTGTGACTCGTCCCAAGTCACTGCGATGGTAGGTTCATCATCTACATTTGCGGTTGAAGGGGCATTTCATCCCTGCGGGATGGTCTTCCTGTTCGTCGGCACGTATCACAAGTTTTACATTGATCGCGAGCATCATTATGTAGGGTAGGCCACCATAGCCCAACACTCAAGACTTTTTGCATCATTGCTTTCCTTGCGTAGTGACCTCCTACTACTCCGTCGTGCGCTTCTGCCAATATACTGTGCCTTTCATGCTCCAAAACATATCTTTGCAGTACTTCATTTGCTCCCATCTTATATAACTGACCTGCGATGATGGTAAAATATGCTGCTTGGGTGACTAGCTCCTTCTTTTGTTGTATTGTATATGCTGGGGGTGACATCCCAATATTCAATAATTGAATGACATCAACGAAGTGGGCATCTACTATCTTAATAGCAAACAACTGCGCATCAGGCAATCCATCTTCTAGGTTGGTTAGCTCCTCGCCATTCTCTATTCATGATAAGTGATCTGGCCCAGCGTTTAGCTTTCTTGGCTTAACAGCGATTTCAAAGTCATACTCCTGAAATAGTAGTAACCATCGGCAGTTTCCCCCCCCCCCCCCCCCCAACACAGGCTTATTTACCAGGTAATTTAAGGCTAAATGATCTATAAAAATTTTTAAGTGTCCCCCTAACAAGTAGTGTTGATATTTCTGTAAAGCGTACACCATGGCCAACTCCTCCCACTCCATAGTGGAGTAATTACGTTCGACGCTAGAGATTTTCTGACTTGTAAAGGCAACCAGATGGTCAATGTCTCCTTCCCTTGGCTGCGTAAGGATAGCCCTGAGAGAAATTACCAATGCATCAACATGGATGTGGAATATCTTTTCACAATTCGAAAAGATGAGAATAGGGGTTGAGACCATCTTTTCTTTAAGTAACTCAAATCTCTTTTGACACTCGTCATCCCAAAAGAATGAAACATCCTTTTTGAGAAATTTTTCCATAGGGGCCGTGATCAACACGTAGCCTTGAATGAATTTTTGGTAGTAACCTGTGTACCCAAGGGTCGAGTGCAACTGTTTCTCCATCGTCAGCACTGGCAAGTTGATGATTACTGCAATTTTGGCAGGATCCACCATTAACCCTTGGTGACAAACTATATGGCCGAGCAGGATACCAAAGTGCACATAGAAAATACACTTTTTTGATATTTAAGGAGATCTGGTGATTTCAGCAAGCATCTAACATCATGCGCAAGTTTGATATGTGTGCCTTCACTAGGCCGAAGATGGTCCAATCATCAAAATATATTTCTAGGAACTTGTGGATGAATTCCTTGAACACCGCAACCACTACCCGCGAGAAAATAGCAGGAGCATTTTTTAGACCGAATGGCATGACAATGTACTGGAAAGAGCCCCATTCCATGGCGAACATGGTTTTTCTGTGGTCCTTAAGAGTGATTCTAATCTGATGGTACCCTGAGAAGCCATCTGTAAAGAAGTATGCTTCCTGTCCCCCCATGCTATCCAAAATTTCGTCCTAGAATGGTGTGGGAAATGGGTCATGAACACAAGCGTCGTTTAACTTGCGCAGGTCCACGCAGATCTGAATCTCCCCTTCAGCCTTTTTCTCCTAAACCACCATCAGGCTAGCCCATTCTAACTATTTGATAGGTTCGATGATGCCTACAGCTATCATTTTTTCAAGTTCTTCCCTGACTTTCTGCTTATATTTGGGGTTCAACCTATAGGTTCGTTGTTTGACGAGTCGAGCATTCGATTTGAGAGTGATATGCATGACTCCTAAGTCCCTCATGATCCCTTTTAGCTCTGAAAAATTTGTTGGGAATAATTCCTAGTACTCGGTGAGTAAATCGACCACTTTTCTTACCATATTTTCATCCCAATAGTCCCCAACCTTAGCCAACTTATGATGTTCTTCCGTCCCAATGTTGACTTCCCTCAACCTGAGAGGCTTAGTGACATCTAACTCCTGTAGTGGGGGTCCTGCAATGGGGTGCTCTCCTTGTGACTCCGGAATAGAGACACACCGCAGGTCTTCTTCACTTTCTTCCCTTGCCAAGCTACGACAGTTGATAATATCCTGCATCTGTGATTCCCATGTTGGTGCCCCAAATGTTTCAGTGGAGCTAGGTTTCTTGAAAAAAAATGTATCTATACCTTGCAGAGCTTCGTCAAGCACTTTTGTTACCCCTATGAGTCCAAATGTCCCTAGGAATTCATCCCTTAGAGTTTCCTAGTGGCAGGTGCATTGATGTAGCTCTGCCTCTAGGTACCACGCAGTTGGGATCGGACCTAACGCGTGAATGAACAAGTGAACCCATTCTTCCATAGCTCAGTCACCCCATGCTTTGATCTAGGCTAGCAAGTGTTTACGCGGGTCACCTGGGCCAAGGAATATCTCCACCCGTACCTTTATCGAAGGTTCAAATTGGAGGAGCATCAAGTCCTAACAGTCTTCCCAGTTTTGGAACTCCCCTTCGTGCATCTTCCGCCATCTTGCAGGCATTGTACGCATTGCTAGACTAAGGGCCCATATCCTTCGTTCTCTTGGAACCTCGACTTCGAATGCTCGTAAAAATTCCTTAACGCTACCAGAACCATCAAAGTAGGGTAGGTCTCTTACCTTTGAAGAAATGCAGCAGAAGTCCCTTGTGACTTGAAGACATTGTAGCGTCGAGACATGTGCAACTGATTTTTCTAAATCTCCATATCCTCATCAGAGTTAGAGAAGCATTCACTGTCCTTCTCCCAGTGGAGTACTCTTTCTGCCATGGGGTTAATCCAATCTTCCTCCCGCACAGAAAAATTATAAATGTGATCCACCTCCTCCTCATTACGCATCAACTTTGTGTATCATTCACCTTCCACAGGATCTAACGTTACTATCACCCATGTACCGTTATTCTCAAATGCCATTCTTCTCTTCTTTAAGTTAATTATACCTTTCATATCGATGGCCCAATGCAAGCCCAGGAGCGCAGGGTAGGGGTCCGCATCTTCTACGATCTCAATTACTTCAAAATCAGCCTAGGCCTTTACCCCTGCGATATCTGCCATGAATTTAGACAACCTTCCTAGTGGGATGATTTTCTACTAATTTTCCATGCACAGCAGAATGGTGGACCATTCCAACTTAGGCTCTCCCATTCGTTGCCAAGTCTATTTAGGTAATACGTACGCATCTGAGCCCAGGTCCAAAATAACCTGACTCATCTCATAGTCACCAATCTGTGCAGACAACTGCATTTCGCATCCGGTGGGTTTCTTATACTTGTATAGCTTGTGCACATCCTTGACCTCCGAAGGTAGATGGGGTCGTGTTGCACAGCTATCTATTAATACCTGAAGATTATCCACAGCCCTTGGGTTACGTAGTAGCTTCATAGATGCCTGCAAAAAGGGCTTGACCTCCTCATCTTCCTTGAGGTTCGCTGGTGACTGAGCCGTAGCCGCTTCTACCTTAGAAAAGTCTTTGCGAGATATGATAAACGTGTCTCTCCCTTTTTCTAAGTCCAAACCTTCTTGCTTACCAAAATCTCATCGGATCAGAGGTTCCATCGCAGCTGCCTCCTCAGATCCTCTGGTGGCTATCCCACTATGTGTCACCACATTCACACTCGGATCCCTATCTCACAGCTCAGCCTTAACTCTCTGTACATTTTGTGTAGGTGTTGAATTTTTTTCCTACATTTTTGCAATCAATATTGGACAATATTCAATCACATGATCTAGTTGTCTGCAGTACCGACAATAATTCCTTATAGGATTCAGAAAATCTCTTGCAAAGTGCCTTACTTCTCCATAGTTATAACAGATCAGCTATCCTCGGCCCCGACATGCGCTTCCACCTCGACCGCCTCTCCTGCCCCCAGCCGGGGAGCCTTCTATGCCTATTGGGGACCTTGGTGATGCAGGATCCGTTCGTACCCTATACAAGTTTCCTCGATCAATCATCAAATCATATGTTCAACAGTTTTTTTCATCATGACCTATAGACCAGAAAAATCCACACCACTCTTGTTTTTCTTCTGGGACGTATGCACCTAGGTGGGGGCAATGGTTCATATCATGCAGGCCAGCTACGCGACAATCCTCACAACATGGCATAGGTCCGCTGGGGAATGGACACATCAAGCTAAGTCCTCTGCTTGACCCTGGGCGTAGCGGACTAGGTCCTCCTGCCTTCATATAGTCTGTTAATAGAGGGTGGTTATCTTTGGTGTGACCATTCACCCTACATCGTACGCACCAAATTTCAGGGCTAGACTCCGCTCCTCGCTCCTGTCGCATGTTCTGGATCTCCATGTGCATCGCTTATAGCTGCCCTTGGATTTATTGGATGCCCAGTTAGGTCTCATCTCTAAGTGAAAATTCTAACTTCATCGCAACTTCCAAAGATTTTTCCTATGAGTCGAAGGTTTGGTGACCCATGGGTGTGCGTAAGTGAGGAAGTAACATGGTGATGAACCATTTTGTATGCTGTCTGTCATCATATTGGAATCCTCCTTCTCTAATTGCCTTCTTTATTCATTGATTGGCCTCCCACATAGACTCAGAGGGCCCTTGCTTTAAATATTTGAGATCAACCACCAATTGCGAATAGGACTTAGGCTTCTTGAATTGCTGCTTCAAAGCATTCTTAACCTCCTCAATGGTTGCATTCGCGTGTTGGCCGATGTATCCCAAGTACCAGTCCAATGCTTTTCCTTCAAAGGCAAGGGATAGTTGCACCCGCCTCACCACATCACTAGCTATGTTCTGCGCAGTCCATACCGATTCTGTGACAAACCAGAACTGATCCATGTCGTCATCCCCCACACCTTTAAAAGTCAGAAATTTCATGTGCGCAGCCATGTAATATTCTGGTGGTGGCGATGGAGGTGAAGGTGAGTTCTTACCCTTATGCTGATTCGAAAGTGGTGTGACTGGGGACTCTGCAAAGTTTTTTCCCTTACCAGACTGTAGACAAATATATCTCTTTCTAGGTTGGTCCTGTAGTATTTTCCACTTCGCGTTGTGCTTCCATCCAGACCAGGAGTCATTCACTTGGTATGGCTACACAGAATACTCTTTTTGCTTACTAATATCTTGATTAGCAATGGTAAGGTCCTCAGAAACTTACCTTGGAATCCCGCAAAGAATCTTCGCTCTGCTTCAGAGTATGATACAAACTTATCAATGGAAAATTCTGTCACAAATCCTCTTAACACATTATCCACTTAATGGTCCACCGTGCAAGTAATGGTGTTATCAGTCCTTTCCAACTGCTGGATTAGTTCAGGGGTCCACTCTGTGATTCGCTCGTCCTTCCAACACTTATGGAATTCTATCAGCCTTGCAAGCCACTCCTGTAGCTCGATCACGATTGTTATAAAGAATATCTCATAAATTTGTGTAAAAATGTACTTATTCTTCCACTGTTTGGTGGTCAACCTTTCACTGTGGTTTTCTTTTACAGAAAACTCCTAAACTTGCAATTCAAACCAGTCCTCAATTTCCTTTTTCTCAAGTGCCCAATACAACCTTGGCATTACCAAATCCCTCTCTCAAAATGTTGGTCCTGGCAACAGAACCATTTGTTGGCTCAAGGGGTCCTGACCCAGGTTCAGAGGTTCAAGGTTTGCCAATAAACCTCTATACTACTGGCCCTTTCAGAAGTGACCTACTTGCGCAGGCTAAAGTCTCACCCGAAGTAGTATGGTTAGGTACTAGAACCAAGTTTCCGCACCCTGGGAAAGGGTAGGTAATTCAAGCAGAGCTGCGTTCAGTCTTATAGTAACCAGATTTGATATCACAGAGCCTAGGATTACAACTTTCCTTCGCATCCACTTGCACACAGCAATGATATACACAGTAATTCATAGATCATGAACTTATATAAAGGTAACACAACTATTCCTAACCTTCTTGCAGAAAAGGTAACAAAACAGACCTAGATTGTAGCATAAACACATATCACTAGTATATACACATAACACAAATATATATACAGCTTGAATCAATAACACATCAACATATATCAATTAACCAGATATCACAGAGTCTTTCAAAATATTCATATACCAACAATACTTCCACATTCATTAATCCTTCGGATCTGCTTACAATACCCCAAGTCCCAACCTATGCACACAGCAGCAGGGTCCGCACACAGTAGGATAGGGAATCTCTGCGCACATAGAAGTAGGAGTCTTTCCCCCAATCAACCCTAACCAGATCTATCAATTTGCACTTAGCATCAATCTCTATCAAAATATGTCCTACTACTCAAAAATATTCAACTATTTATACTATTTTAGCCTACGCATCCAATGGTCCGCAAACAGTGGTTTGCAGACTCTTGGTCTACCCTTGGCCCATTTACAATGCTTTAGGGGCTTTGACCCACCCCAAAACCCCTGCGTTAGACTAAATATAATCAAAAATTTACAAAAAGGACCATTTTCACATCTTGCGAGAGACCCTGTTCCAACGCATCAAAATCATCTATTTCTGCAGATCTCCAAAAAGTCTTGGACAATCATTCCAAGGTGTTTGAAACTCCTAAAGGACTCCCACCTATTCGTGATCATGATCATGCTATTCATTTGATTCTAGGAAGTGTTCCTCCAAACATCAGGCCTTATAGATATCCTTACTTCCAAAAGAGCGAAATTGAACGTATGATTGCAGAAATGTTAGAGGTAGGTATAATTCAACCTAGTCAAAGTTCTTTCTCTGCTCCTGTAGTATTGGTACACAAGAAGGATGGATCATGGCGAATGTGTCCGGATTATAGGGAGCTCAATAAGCTCACCATTAAAGATAAATTTCCCATTCCTGTTATTGATGAATTACATGGAGCAATTTATTTTACCAAGTTGGATCTTCGTTCAGGATATCATCAAATTAGAATGAAGACTGAAGATATTCCAAAAACAACATTTCGAACTCATGAGGGTCATTATGAATTCTTGGTCATGCCTTTTGGCCTTACCAATGCACCTTCTACATTTCAAGGGTTGATGAATTCCATTTTCAAACCCTTCCTTAGAAAATTTGTGGTAGTATTTTTTGATGATATACTAATCTACAGCAGGTCTTGGAAGGATCATGTTGAACATGTTGACAGGGTGCTCAAACTATTGCAGGAGAAACAATTATATGAAAAAACATCCAATTTTTTCTTTGGAGTACAAGAGGTGGAATATCTGGGTCATATTGTATCTCACGAGGGTGTTAAGGTAGACCCTAACAAAATTAAAGCCATTAAGTAATGGAAAGTCCCCACAACCATAAAGCAGTTGCGAGGATTTCTCGGGTTAACAGGGTATTATCGCAAGTTTGTTAAGAATTATGGGAGAATAGCAGCACCTCTAACAACATTATTGAAGAAAGATGCATTTTCATGGACTCCTGAAGCAACTAAGGCCTTTGAACATCTTAAATAGGCAATGTGCCTAGCACCGGTCTTAGCTACGCCAGACTTCACAAAAACCTTTATTGTGGAATGTGATGCCTCAGGAAATGGAATTGGTGCTGTTTTAATGCAAGAAGGAAGACCCATTGCTTTTAAAAGTCGTCCAATCAAAGGAAAGTATCTACAAAAAGCTATTTATGAGAAGGAAATGTTAGCAATACTACATGCACTAAAGAAATTGCGACCTTACCTAATGAGAAGAATAGGGATAATTTTAAGGATGAAAGATTTCCTTAAAGTTTAGAAGTCTTGGTGAATCTTACTATTCCCCAAATTGCAAATTATAAAATATTTCTTGGTATATTTGTAAAAACATGAAAATTTCTAATAGTGTTATATATAGGATTTACACACTTTTGGCGATTCTTAAGGTAAAATAATTTTATACTATAAAATTTGGGCAAATCATTTTTAGAAAAAATTGGAAATTGGCGAATATTATTTTTGTAAAAATCATGTAAAATTAGCCCACTTGCGAATATTAGCCCCTAAAATTTTCCATGGAGAAGACACTTCAAGGTAAAAAATGATCATGATAGTCTTAAACACTTTTTGGAACAAAGACTATCTTCAGAAGAGCAACAAAAATGGGTCACAAAGATTTTGGGTTATGACTTTGAAATAATCTACAAAATAGGGAAGCTAGATTTTGTTGCAGATGCACTCTCAAGAAAGACTGAAGAGGTGGAAGCATTTCTTTGTGCCATTTCCATTATCCAACCAGATTGGATAACCGAAGCAAGGGATGAATGGAAGAAGGATGAAGAAGTGTGGATACTCATTCAAAATTTGCAGCAAGATCCTAGTACATCTAATACATTTAGTTGGAAAAAATATTCCTTATGGTACAAACATCACTTATATCTTTGTAAGAATTCCCAACTAAAACAAAATATTCTTTTGGAATTGCACACTTCTCCTTTATGAGGACACTCAAGATTTTTAAAAATTACCACAGGGTGAAGAAATAATTTTTTTGGGATGGCCTTAAATCTGATATTCAAAATTTTGTGGTGGAATGTTTGGTTTTCCAGAAAAATAAATTTGAGATAATTAATATCCCGGGTCTTCTACAACCTTTAACCATTCCAAGTCAACGTTGGGAGGAGAGTTCAATGAATTTTATCACATGTTTACCTAAGTCCAAAGGAAAGAGTGTCGTCATGGTGGTAGTTGATAGAATTACCAAGTATGCCCACTTTTGTGCATTATCTCATCCATTTAACGCAAGTATAGTTTCTACTACATTTATGGACATAATTCAAAAGCTACATGGAAACCCAAAGATTATTTTGAGCGACAGAGATCCCATTTTTACTGGAATTTTTTGGACGGAGTTATTTTCTTGTTTGGGTACTTAATTAGCCCATAGCTCATCTTATCATCCTCAATCCGACGGTCAAACTGAGATACTGAATAAATATTTAGAAGGATATATTCGTTGATTTGTATCTGATAAAAAAACACAATTGGTCAAGTGGTTATCTCTCGATGAATGGTGGTATAACACTTCCTTCCATACTGCAGCAAAAATGACCCCATTTATGGCACTTTATGGATATCATCCACCGTCCAACACATCATATTTAAGAGAAAATTCTAAGGTTCAAGCAGTGGAAGATCACATCGAGCATCAACAAGAAGTTCTCCAACTCTTAAAGGATAACATAAATTTGGCACAAAATCGAATGAAACAACATGTAGATCAACATCGCAGTGAGAGAAGTTTTGATGTAGGAGACTGGGTATTTTTACGGCTACAACCATACAAAAAAATGTCCCTCGAGCAAGCTAAGAAGGACCACAAATTATCTCCAAACTACTATGGTCCTTACAAGGTGTTGCAAAATATTGGTACTATGGCATACAAATTGGAGCTTCCTGCTTCTTCGCGAGTGCATCCAGTTTTCCATGTTTCATGCTTAAAGAAGGTTATAGGTGAAAATCTTCCAGTTCAAATAATATTTCTAGAGCTTGATGAAGAAAGAAAAATCATATTGGAACCTGAAGCGGTCACTTTAAAAAGAACTCGAGAGCTATGAAATCGATCAATTTCAGAGTATCTCATCAAATGCAAGAACTTACCCACTGAAGATTCTACATGGGAGGATTAAAATTTTATACAGAAAAACCCAGAGCTACTCAAGCATTGAGGACAACACTTTTTTGAAGGAGAGGGGCATGTTAGGTCCCTATATTACTAATTTAATCCCTTCTTGTTATTAGTGTAGCCCCCTTATTATTATTGTTGTACCTCTGTAACCCTAATATTGTTATTATTGTGCCCTTACATTATTATTGTTAGGTTGGCTAGGATTATATTGTGGCCCCATGGACTCCTATATATAGAAGGAGGTTTTGGTCATTTGTATCATCCAATAATTTCTCATTTATGTAATGTATTGGAGGTTTCCCCCTTGAAGTGGCTGATTTCTAAGGCGTTGATCTCTCTTTTCTTCTATTTTTCGAGCTGGTTTCATATCAAGGTTTCTCATTTGAAATCATAGGGATAGTATGTTGAATAACAAAAATTTCATATGTTTTGAGATCAGTATAATCCCAAGAAAAAACACTTTTGTAGGTCTTTAATAACTTTACAAACAATACTCTTTCTTCAGAAGATGGACCAAGACCTAAATTTACATTTTGTGGTTTATCACCGATTCCAAGATTTACTAGCTCAAATCTTAAATTTGAACTTTGAGTTTTAGATTTAGTAACTCTCTTGAACCTATCTTTTAAATCATAAAGGTCTTTAAGTTTGACAACTAACTTTGGTATTGGGTTTTCATCCTGTTCTTTCTTTATTTGAATGTCATGTTCATTCTCATCTATAATCTGATTATCATAATATCCTTCAGATGTAAGGAAATCTATGATATCAGAATCATGATTAAAGACTCTTGAATTAGTAATATTACCAGGATCAGATGGTATAAAATTTAACTCAATAGAAAAAATATCGGGGCTAAATTCTTGAGATGGAATTAATTTCGATGCTACATTGGCTAATAAATTTGCACTAGCATTTTGTATTCTAGGTATAGAGGAGATATTAAAAGCTAAGAAATGCGAATTCAAATACTGGACTAATGACTGATAATGTTTAAGATGTCTAGAATGACAATGGATATTATTTCTTACTTGTTTGAAAATGATTTCTGAATCTCCAAATACTTGCAGATATTTAATGCCAAGGTCGATTGCTTTATACAAAACTTGAATTAATGCTTCATATTCTGATGTGTTGTTTGTGTAATTGAATTCAAGTCTACAAGTTAGCATGGTATTTTCTCATTTGAGACTTATCAAAATATAGCCAGCTCCTGCACCATATTCTGATTTAGAACCATCAAAATAAAGAATTAACTACTGGTTTATTTACAAAATCTTTACATTTAGAAGCGTCTGTTTGGGAAATTTTTTCAATTTGAGAGATAACCGCATTATCAAAGAAGGGTGACGACTGTGCATTAAATTTTACAAGAACTGATTCTACTGAGTAATTTCCAATAATATTATTATTGAATACTACTGGTTCATTGATTCATTCAAGATTAGTAACTATATGTTTCATGAATTTCTCATGATCTACTTGAATTTGGTTTGGATTTCCATTGTAGGGAAGCCACATGTGTGACCAATCTGTTGCGAAATATCCATGAAGTTTCTCAAACCAGTACCTACTTAATACTAAACCATAAAATTTGGGAATATCAGATACCAAAATATCAATTATCTGGGAAACTTTAGGGTTTGACGATAATCTAATGGAAACATAATCTATTTCTCCTACAACCTCTTATTTTTTCCTATCGATTTATACTATATGAACATGAGAATTTTGAGGAGTTATGTTCAATTTAGCACATACTGATTTCACCATGATATTAGAGGAAGCCCCAGAATCAGTTAAGCAATTATGGACATTCTTATTAAAGATTTCATAGGTTAAGATGAATGGAGGAGTATGAGAGATGGACCGATCACCTATCATAATAAGATCTGTGGCATCTATTTGAGTTGAAGGAGAAGGAGGCTTACCAATATGATTAGCAACTTGAAATACTACTCGATTAGGTAAGGATGAAGCATTCATATCTCTAAGTAAAATCTTCTGTTGTTGTTTCAATTTAGTAAGTTCATGGATTGATATATTAGCCCTATTATTTTTCATATCTTCCACTATAGTATATTCAATGGTGTCAGAGACTACCATTGTCTTTGATGTAGATGGAACATACGAAGTAGAAGGGTTAGTCTGTGTATCTTTAGACGTAGACTTCTTACTTACTGTTTTTTGTTTAGCAGCAGTTTAATTCTTATGTTTTTTATTAGGCTACATTGCATCAGTGGTATTCTTGCTTCTTGGTGATGTAGCCATAGCTGCAAATTAACTTATAATCATGGACCTGTGGGTTAGGACCCACATAACCTCCTTTATACACAGTGGGGGAAATATCAGAATAAAATACATAAATATGCGAAAACGATCAACATATTTATTAACCATATAATACTCATAACTAAAAACACATTCAAACGCATGAGACCTCCTTACTGGAGGGTCCCACACTCTCTCGACCAATCACAACACATCGCAATCATTGCCCGCAACTTCCAACTCTTTACAAATATGCTAAGCCATAAAACTTGTGACATGTACATTTGCACCAAGTCGACACTTGGCTTTTCCTTGTCACATCGCATCCTTCCTCCTCTTCGCATCGCATCACATCCCATTTAACATTTCGTACGAACACTTAAATGGTATCCTCTATATATTGCGAAGTTTGAAGTCACGATCCCTCATCCGTCATTGATCTGTTGCGTGATCCAATGGCCTGTGCAACTTCCCTTCCATGCCACTTCGCATTGCAAGTTAAAATCTTTAACTTGTGAAAATCCTTAACTCTTAAGTATTTCAATCGTCGATGCGAAATTTTGCCTTGCCAACACGTGTTTTTTTTTCTCTTCCTTAACCATTCATCTCTTGTCTTGGATCTGTGATTTAATCGCAGTCATCCACTCAATAGTCTTGGCTCTTCTTTGCCTCTTTTGCTCGCTCTAATCTCCACCGTCAATCCTTAAACCTTTGAATCGGTGCTTCAAACCTCACCATCGATTTATCCTTAAGAATTCTACTACGTATTCTATTCTTTATTCAATTTTCTCTTCTTTTCGATGTCGCTGCTCTGCAATACGGCTCCCTCCATGCTACTCTTTTCTATATTTCCGAGTTTATTCAAAATTATTTAGCATTGTCTCTCTTGAGCTTTGTGTGGTCTGCAAATGCGCAGATTCCCTCCTGAGCTTATTCTTCATCTCTCATCCCTTGGTTTCTGCCCCAGTTTTTCCTATGTGAAGTTCACAGGAACTGCATTCTCACAATCAATCTGTCTAAGCATTAACATAAATACAATAAGCATATATCATAGCACATAAATGCAATATTTAACTTCGACAGGGAAATAAAACCAACAAGTTGAAACAGAGAGCCTGATCACAATCCAAAACACTTGGAATTTATTTAGAAAGAAAAATACACAAAACTGAGCCCTAGGATGGTTGGTTTTTACATTTGTTCATACTCTCTGTTCAACCCTCTCTCATACCTATTTCCCTCTCGATCTCTCTTTCTCTCTATGGAAGGCAGAACCCCAAAAAGGTGGATTTGGTTTTGTTTTATGCCTTTCCCCAAAATCCCCGTGTGGTTGAGAAAATTTTATTCAATTTCAGAACAGTTTATTCAACTAAATGTCTAACTAATCCTAATCTAACTATTATTTTAACCTACAGACTATAATGGCTATGTTAGCCCAAACTAAATTTTAAACAAAATAATTTAAAATAAAGTCTTCAATTTATTAGGACTGATAGTCCTCTTCCCACAACATGTGACCAGCTTGTCACATTGCTGACTCCACCTTAATGCTCTTGCACCAGACTCCCAAGGTAAAAGAATTAATGACCTCCTGGTCGTGTGTCTTCAATGATTGAATCTTCCAGGATTCCAAACTCTGTTTTTCTGTTGTCCATAAGTTGCATTGTCTTCACCATTATTTAGCTGCAATTTTCTAGGCTTCAATAATTTGTACTCTAGTGCTCCACTTCTTCTACCTTCACTGTTCTTCACTTTCGAAACAGTTCCACAATGGACTGATTTCTTCACTTTGCTATAACTCTCTTAGGTAGGTGCATTAACTCCCATAGTTCATCTATGGTTTCTTGCAATTCAATCTTCTGTTGTAATCTAATATTTTTTCCGGTCCTCTGCCAACACATTCTACTACACTCTGTCCCAGAAATTTCCACAAATATTACTCCAGACATTGCTGCCACCCACACTTCTTGAATATCTCTGAAGATATCTCCCTCTGCAACATCCATCTTCTTTTCCTTGTTTGCAAATTTATTGTCAAAAGGTAAATTGCCTTCTAATTCTCTGATTGTAGTAATATATTTATTCATTATTTCCTGTATACTAGTTAACATAATTAAGTTTTGGAAACAAGTATCTATCTCTGTTTCAACTACAGTTTGAAATGATTCCATATTTTTGTCTCCAATCTATTTCTCTTGCTCAAATGCTTTCAACAAGCAACTCAGCCATTCACTAATTAATTGATTCCCTTTAAGTACCTCTTCACTATGCCATATTATATTTTCAACATAACTCTCTTCCTCTTCCTTGACTACATTCCATTTTTTTCCTTCTGCTTCTTGACTAGTCCTAATAGTCAATTCAATCTTTTCCACTTCTAGGACTAACTTTCCTTTAGCCTAAGACATAACTGCCTTACTTTCATCTTTATGGCTTTCTTCTTCCTTGTTACTAAGAAAACCTCTTTGTGACACTTCTTCTTCATCTTTAACCAGAATAAAATTCATATTCTCTATTTCTATGATAGTCCTAAATGTCCATCCAACAATATTCCTTTGTCTATTTAAGCAAGCCAATTCCTCTTTGTCCTTATCAAGAACAAGTTTCATCTCATGAGGCATTACTACTTCATCTCCATTAAAGTTTCTCACTTCATTAAATAAGGAACTTATGAATTCCTTCTACTGCAACAACTCAACTTGGTGCTCGACAATTTTATTCCTCATTATACTTTGCTAGATAAACTTCAGCTTTACTTGAGACAATTCCAAGGGATGGATTGTCTTCTACACAACTTGCAAACACATTCAAATTTTCAGCATTAAACTCACAAGACCCAGTGGTCTTATATGATGACTCAATCACCAAATCTTTCTCTTGTTGTTCTAAGTCTCTTTCAGGACTCATAAAGTCTTCACTAGTCTTCTTTTCAGCTTTTTCAAGCATAACATATGAATGCTTGATATCATATTTTGCCTCTTTCTATTCTTGGCCATCATCATAAGCCAATTCCTCCTTGTTTTTAGCTTTCAAAGTAGGCTGGAAATCATTGCTTTCACTTAACTGTACATGTGCATGTACATGAGACTCAGCTATCTTATTTTCTTCTTGAACAAAATTCAAATTTTGTCCTCCTCCTTCATCCTTTATGACAACATCAGAAAATTGTCTTTATTTACCTATTTCACCTGCATACATACAATAGTCATTTGTTTCAAAACCATAAGGATCCATAGCCTCTCTTGTTGTCTCAAAGATCATCTCTTTCTGTTGGTTCTCATCCTTCCAAGGATCCATGAAACCATCAACTGGTCTCATACCTTCATCCTTATTACTACTATCACCAAGAATAGACCCTTGCTCAAGTTCACATAATTAAACCTTTAACCCAGTATACATCCTATGCTACAACTCAACTCTTTTGAGTTCTTCTTCTAGATAAATTATTGTATTAGATCTCAGCCTGCTCTGTAACTGACTCCACTTGAATATTTTCTTTTGAAGAACCCAACCATACCTTCAGTGTTCCACATTCCCTTGTAAGAATTCTCTCAACACTTCTAGCTGCACTTTTATCTTAGCTAATTATCTATCAAGTTTATCCTTTCTTGATCTTTCATAATCTCTCTTAGAACCTTTACTATGACCATCAGTAGCCATAGTCTTCTTTCCTTTATGAAATCCTCTTTGCTCATCATGGACTATCAACAATTCATCTCTAAAAGTTGACTCCATCAACCTGTCTGTAGATACCACACCAATATTTTCCATGCTTAGTATTTTACTGACATATCCACTGATTTATTTATTTGATTGTGACTCCTCCTTAAGCCTTTCAGATAACCATCAGTGGTCATCTCTTCTTCTTCCCTCTGTGGAATCATTTTGATCCACCTTGTGAGCTACAACAAACCTCTTTCAGCTTTGAAACAAGTGTAGTACTTGTCTCTAGTTCATATGCAACAACTTTCTTTTCATACTCTGATGTTCTGAGTAATGCTTCTTCTTCTTCTTGAGCATTCAACCTATGCTCCATCTTCATTTTTCACCCATGCCATTTCAGTTTATTCCTCATAAATCATCCACACCTTTGGTCTTCTTCACTCCTCTGTAGCAACTCCATCAATAGATCAAGATGGGTTCTCATCTCAGCTATTTCTCTCTTATATTCTTCATCAGTCATATACTTCCATATGCCATTTGTCTTGGAATCTTCCTTCTTCACTTTTTGGTTTCCTCCTGAACCTTTGCTATGAATTTCAATAGTCATCTTCTTGAGTTCTTTCACCCTCTATGCACTGCACTAGCCTCTGTAATAACAGTCCTTCCTGCTACAACTTACCTCACCAAACTTCCACTGTGCTTGGTCTTTTGGCAAGAATTGGTTCTCAATATAGAACCCTCCTTGAGAACTCCTTTATGCTCCTTCTAGGCTTACCCTCACAACTCATTTGCACTTGAGAACACTATTGTCCTCTTATATTTCAACCTCAGCTAAAATACTAGGTTCTAACCACGCTTCTTCTTCCTCCTAGAAAACCATTGCTAGCTTCCTTCATCACTACCCTTAAAGGATGTAATCTTCTTGTTGAGATCTATACACTCCTACTGCTACCTCTATTAAACTCTTATGCTCTTCTTATGAGTGTGAGAATTTACTTGTCAGTTCCATAATCCAAAATAAAACTAAATTAAAACACTCTTACCTTATTTTCTGTGCTACTACTTCATTCATGCTTTTGTAGCTCTCATACTTTTTCATAAGCCTTCCGTCCACAGTCTTACCTCTTAAGGTTCACTCGATTAGCATGAATGAGCAATATTTCTCAAAAATTTTTAGTTCAAATTCCTTCACACCACCTCTCAGATCTTGTTGCTCTGATACCAATTGATGCAGTCGTAGCTGCAAATTAACTATAATCATGGACCTGTGGGTTAGGACCCACATTACTTCCTTTATACACAGCGGGGGAAATATCAGAATAAAATACATACGTATGTGAAAACGATCAACAATGTTCTTAACCATATAATGCTCATAAACCAAAACACATTCAAACGCACAGGACCTCCTTACCAGAGGGTCCCACACTCTCCTGACCAATCACAACACATCGCAATCGTTTCCCATAACTTCCAACTCTTTACAAATACGCTAAGCCATAAAACTTGCGACACGTGCATTTGCGCCAAGCCGACAGGTGGCTGTTCCTTGTCGCATCGCATCCTTCCTCCCCTTCGTATCGTATCGCATCCCATTTAACAATTCATGCAAACACTTAAACGATATCCTCTATATCTTGCAAAGTGCGAAGTCACGATACCTTGTCCACCATTGATCTACTGCGTGATCCAACGGCCCACACAACTTCCCTTCCGTGCCAATTTGCATCGCAAGTTAAAATATTTAACTTTCAAAAATCCTTAACTCTTAAGTATTTCAATTGCAGATGCGAAATTTTGCCCTGCCGACACGTGTTCGTTTCGCTCTTCCTTAACCGTTCATCTCTTGTCTTTGGATTTGCGATTTAATCGCAGTCGTCCGCTCAACATTCTTGACTATTCTTCACCTATTTTGCTAGCTGTAATTTCCACCATCAATCCTTAAACCTTTGGCTCGACACTTCAAACCTTTCCATCGATTTCTCCTTAAGAATTCTGCTATGTATTTTGTTCTTTATTCAATCTGCTCTTCTTTTCGATGTCGCTTCTCTACATTAAAACTCCCTCCACGCTACTCTCCACTATATTTCTGAGTTTATTTGGAATTATTAAACACTGTCTCTCCTAAGGATTGTGCAGTCTGCAAATGCGCGGATTCCCTTGTAAGCTTCTTCTTCATCTCTCATCCCTCGGTTTCTGCCCCAGTTTTTTCTATGCGAATTTCATAGGAACTGCATCCTCGCACTCAATATGTCTAAGCATTAATAGAAATACAATATGCATATATCATAGCACATAAATGCAATATTTAACTTAAACAAGGAAATAAAACTAACAGGTTAAAACAGAGAGCCCGATCACAATCCAAAACACTTAGAATTTATTTATAAAAAAAAATACACAAAAGCGAGCCCTAATGGTTTGTTTTTACATTTGTTCCTACTCTCTGTTCAACACTCTCTCACACATATTTCCCTCTCGTTCTCTCTTTCTCTCTATGGAAGGAAAAACCCCAAAATGGTGGATTTGGTTTTGTTTTATGCCTTTCCCAAAAATCCCCATATGGTTGAGAAATTGTTATTCAGTTTCAGAATAGTTTATTCAACTAAATGTCTAACTAATCCTAATATAACTATTATTTAACCTAAAGATTACAATGGCTATGTCAGCCCAAACTAACTTTTAAACAATATAATTTAAAATAAAGTCTTCAAATTATTAGGACTGATATTTCTCTTGCCAAGCCACAACATGCGACCAACTTGTCACATCACTGACTCTGCCTTAATGCTCGTGCATCACTTGTACTGACAGGTAAAGTTTCATGTTGTTCATAGTTTGGTAGGATGAAATCCCACATGCCATTTAGTTGAAATTATTCTTCAACTTCAGTTTACTCTTCCTTATTTTTGTCCTCTTGTGTGTCTTGATCAGACTCAACATTATATATAATGTTGGGTGACTGAGAAGTGGAAGACTGATTTTTATTGAAAGGCCTAAAATTCTTCTTAGTACTAGAACTTTCAGCAACTTGTTTTTTGATGTATGCCATTTCATTTGTCATGGGTTTTAGTACTATATGGAGACCTTCTACATCGAAAGGATATTTTGATGGATTTTTCTTTGAATCATCTTTGAAAGAGACTTTCTTGGATTTCCTATCTTCTTGAGAACTCTTTTTTTCAAGGGATATAATACGTTTCTCTATAGACAAAGCTTTCTTCATGTTTTCTCCTAATGTAGCTAACTTCACTCTATAAAAAAATGGCAATATTAGAGGAAAGAGAAGAAATATACCACTCAATTTGAACCTCAGCACCAGGAACTAATGTAGCAGGGATTTTATTGAATAATTTATTAAATATAGAATTGAAGTATTTTATTTTCTCTCCTGTTTTAGCCTTGATATTGATAATTCATTGATGAGCAATGTAGTCATTCGGTCATCTTCAAACTTAGCTAGGAATTGTTATTCAAATATATTCCATCTAGTTATAGAGCGAGCAGGTAATGAAAATTACCAGGATCCTGCAGATCCTATAAGAGTATATGGAAATAATATGACTACACATCCTTCTTTAGTTACCTCTTTCAAATTGATGGCGAACATATAATTATGGATATGATCTTCTGCAGGGAGACCATCATCTGGATTGAATTTAGGTAATCATCTTTCAGGGTATTTAGGAAGAGGGTGAAGAGGAGTAGGCATTTGTACAACACCTGGATTATTCCATGGTTTTATATTTGGTGGAGGTTGTTGGCCTGCCATTGGACCTTGGGTGGAGATGATGCGTGAGGTTTGAGCTGAAGAAGAGGTAGGTTGAGTGCTTGAACTAGTTGAAGGTGAAGTAGTTTGGGTACTGGAACTAGTCGAACTAACACTGATGGTTGGAATAGAAGTTTTTGAAATGAGTGGAGGTAATGAAGGTGAATGAGGTGGATTATTGGATAAGACCTCGCTGGTGGGTGACTCTAACTCAATCTTCTTCATTTTCCTTTGAGAAGTATCAATAGGAAATTCAAAAGGAGGGATTATTGTCTTATGAGTTTCTAATCGAGTTAATATTCGTCTTGGTTGCAAAGAATATGAAACACTATTTTCATATGTTTGAGAAGGTTCAGGATTTTCAGCTGAAATGGATACTCTCTCTAAATTTTCGATCAAAGAATGAAATTTTGGGGAGTTATGGTGATAATCTAAAGATATTATTGGTTTAGTTTCACTAGGAGACTTAGGAGAAGGATTTTAAACTTCAGATCTTAAGGATTTAGATCTAGATAATGATCTAGAATTTGAAGGGGATATAGAGGGAGAGAGACTCTTAGATTGCCTTTTAGATTGATCAGACCTTTTTTCGATTCATGATGGCCCTCCTTCTAGCGTCAAAATGTTGAAGCCTTAGATTTCCAAAAACATGGGGGAAAACCACTAGGTCTGGACCTTAGAGCAAGTCCTTTTCTGTTTGGTGTAGTGGCTCTGACTGGGGATAAAGGGACCAATTTCCCAATAAGGATAATTAGGGTGTGTTTTTTATAACATGCAAATGGGAAAATGGCTTAATCTATCATATGCAGTGACTAAATATCTATGCTACTATATAACCAGGAGTATTCATTCTTTCATGCGATCTAGAAAGATATCTTTCAACAATTGAAAATAATATTATTCAATAGTTGAAAGAGATGAAAATGATGTAAAAACGATTATTTTTACAAAGTAGTTTAATAAAAACAATTTTGAGATATATATCGCATTCATAAGTTTGATCATATATGAGATAAGTAACCATAGATAAACATTAGTACAAAAGTGCATTTAACATTTACCTATAATAACAAATTTCATATATAATACAGATAAAAGTTGAATGTCAATTCAAGAAATAAAACTTAACATAATGTGTAGAAATACCATATATATGAGGTTCTATTCATTCAAATTGATAGTAGTATATGCTCCTCTTCACGTTAAAAATATTCAATGAGTAAAAAAATTCAACTTCAGTGTAACAGCTTCAATATCAAAAGAAAACAGACTCTGTTCCATTAATTCATCAAGGCATTCACAAACATACAGAAGTGAATTAATTTGCAAATGTTTTTTGAAAAATTTCTGGATGCATCTCTAAATGCATGAGAGTTTAAATAGTATCTGATATGAATAAAAATAGTTTATACAAAATTTAGAGGAGGTTTCAAACAACCTTCCTCTTAATAATCAACTTAAAATATAAATATATAAAAATCTAATGACTCAATACTATGTAGAAGCTTCCTTGTTCACCAGTTGAGCTTGAAGTTCGCAAATATCAGCCATAGGCTTTACTTGAGGTGGGGTGCTGATTCTGGTTCTGATTTGTCCTACAAATATGGCTTCAATAAGTGGTGGAAACATCTTTTTTGTTGTATTTTTTAAACAATTTAACATCATAATTTGACTATGTGGTTTGACGAGATACTGCAAATAGGCCCCCCAATCCATCTTTGAAATATTCTTTATTGATTCCCTTTGAACCTGAGCTTTTTCTTTCCAACTTACATTTAATTGTTTTATATCTGGCAGTGTCTCTGAATCACCTTATTTGACTAATTTGGTGGTATGAAGTGTATGAATTACTATCTCTATGATATTCCTGGTTGTCCCTGCTACTCTTGTCACTACCCATTCTCACTATTTAATTTGTACATCCCAATCAGTAAACATGATGTCTTTGAGAGTCTCCTCAATTTTAGGCAGATTTTCATTTCTTCCTTCATCTGACTCTTGCCATGTGATGTGATCTGAAATTATAGTGTTTAAATCTTCATATTTAGTCCTCTGATCAATCACCTGATTTGTTAATTGCTCACTGGTATCTAAATAACGAATAATAGTAAACATCCTTTGATAGAATAGACCTTGTTGTACAAACAGTTGGGAGTTCAGCTCTAAAGCCTCCTTGATAAATTCATCTTTGCTTGGTACATATTTGAATTTAGTAATTGATTCCTGCATCTCACCAATTTTCATATTCTTGGCAGTGATATATGCTTCATAATTTATCTTCATTGCTTCCATATCTTTTTGCAACTAAGACAGCTATAACTCAGCTTGTTTATTAACATTAAGTTTGTCCATCTCTAATTTTTGTTCCAGTTGTGAGATTTTTTCTTCTTTATCTTTCAACAAAACTGAGACTTTGACTGCATTCTCAATTGTAGTTGTGGCATAGGATCTTGCAAATTGTTACAAATTTGTCAGATTTTCTGTTGGATTGGTGGTTGTGTCTTTCCAAACCACTTCCACTGATTCATTTCCTGGTAATATTTCAGTAGGATTTGTCACCCTCCTTCTCTTTCTTTCTCTTCTTACTATAGCCTTATGTTTGGGACTGTAGAATACATCTAGAGGAGGAATTTCCTCTATTTTTAAGGTGATCTTAGTTGTAGGAAATGCAGGGATAATATCAACTTCCTGCGATCCTGTTTCAAGAGTATCTTCTGTCTCTGTATTTTATATCCTCTGAGTTTGCTCAGGTGTAGAAAATTCTGCAGCTCCTTAAACTTTAGTTATCTCTTTTCTATTCTTGAGGCTTTGAATAAATTCATCCCATTGTTGTTCCATATCATTTCTCTTTTCTCTATCACTAATACTTTGATTTGGATCAATTTCCATCTACTTTTATGTTGATTTCTGACTGTTCTAAGTCGTGGCTTCTGTTTCCTTCTATGATTTATTTTTATTGTGAATTGATCCTACTTCAGAATTGTGCTTATCAGTATTGATATTGATAGTGGGTGTAGCCTTGTGTTGGGTGATTAACAAATTCAATGGAATTTTCTCAAGTATTTTTCTTCTAAATTCTTAAAATTTTTGATAACTAGTTGGCTCCAATTTCTCCTTCGCCCAATTTATAACTTGCTCAAAACATTGAGCTGATTCGATAAATCTTCAAATTTATCAGGTTCATGAATACATACTCTAAATTTCATTGACAGAGTAAAATTGTAAGCTACCTTATCAAGATCGTATTTTCTGCATGGCATGGTGGCTAGTTTCAGAATTTCTATATTCTGAATCACCTTTATAGCATGACCAAAATCATTTATCACAAAAACACCACATTGTACTGGGAAAACTGACCATTAATATTTATTTGATTCTTTGAGGCTCTTCACAATTTTGTATCTATTTTATTTGGGACATACAGAGGAAGTACATGGAACTTGGAAATACTATCAAAAATTATGATATAGGTGAAAATATGTTCATTGAAAAATTTCCCAATTGGGAGCAAGTCTACACTGGCTTCTTTAGAAAACCTTAGGGCTTTCTTGTCAAAAATGATTTGGTGCATGGGCAGCATAACACCATGAATTTTTTTGTAAAAATGGGATGTAAAATAGGAATGCCACAACTCTTTGTGACTGAGATGAATGGGGTTTGGGTCTTGAATTTTCCATTTCCAAACCAAGATTGGAAATTTAGTACAGAAACAAATATCTTCCATAATATATGCACTCATATAAAATGGGGGGAAAATTATTTGGGAGGAATCTCTCTTATGACGATATTCGGAGATAGTCATAGCTAGGTTGTCAGACAAGATAGTGGCCCAATTCATTATAATGGAATTTATACATGCATCTATTAGGGGTACCCACTGTATTGAAAACTTGGTACTGTAATGTTTTCCATACAACATGCATAACATAGTGGCTGCATAGTTATGAGGAGTTGATAAAGGATCAATAGGGTACATACCAATTTTTTCATGTTTGAATTTGTTACCCCCGAATGTCCAATGCTGAATCATTTTGAATGGTTCATGATTTTATTTGGTGAATTGAGATACAAATTTTGAGTCATAAGTCTTCTAATGCTCCGAGATATTGTACATTTTCCTTAAGTCTTTCGCTGTGAAAGATCCCATGAGTTCCATTTTTGAATTTCTAAATTGTCTATCTACAATGTTGACGTTGCCAATTACCCATTTGACCATGTATGTGTATGGTAAGATTTTAGGCCTTGCTGTTATCCTATGTAGGAAAGAGAAGGTTGCATCACTCATTTGAGTTGTTAATGGCATGGAGGAATCAACTGTTGGTTTGATTTCAGTAATTCAAGGTTTTTCTCCTTCGAAAAGGTTGTAAATAACCTCCCATGTTGTCGCTATTGCAGCTTTTTTGCATGTAGTGTCTGAGAACAGGGGTAGCATTTATGTAGTCTTAGATTAAATAGTACTATGCTTCTTTTTATTCTGCATTATATTCTTAAGAGAAATTTCGCTGGAAGATTTCCTGAGGTTCAAAGATGTGAGAACAGAGTAAAAAACACAGAGTAGCAAGACAAGAGAATTAAAAAACTAATTAACGATAAAAAAATATTTTCAAAGATATGTTTCTTAACTCATCATAAGTGAAAGTAGTTATTGATTCTCTCAAGCCAATAAAACAATGAAATGACTTTAATTTTTGTTTCACATTTCATTTAAGGCCTATCAAGTCTGCGTAATTTACATCTATTCGAGAAATATCGCATCGCAGAAATCAGATTGTGAAAAATAGTTCTGTTAAATATACATGTGATAGTGTGATTGAGAGATCGCAATATCACATCTCAGGTTTTAAATTAGCTTTTTATTTCGGTGGTTAACCTCGTCGGCTTTATTGCGATATGATTGTTGCAAGGAAATATTATTCGCTACATTATGATGTGCATATCGCATTTCATATTGCACATTTACAAATGTGTTTATAGTTATGAAGGCTTTCACTTTTTGTGATCTACGATGTGCAGTAACTTATAAACCCTTGTTTAAAGGTTTTTTTTATGTTTTCTTATTTTTTTAAGGAATTTTTAGATTTAAATGATATTTGATATTTATTTATACTAGTTCGGATCCAGAATATATCATAAAGCAGTTATGTCTTCCTTTTTGGGAAGTATTTGAATTATATTGGAATTTCAATATTAGCCTTAAAACTAGGATTTCTAAGGTAAACGTTTTAACTTTTATAAAAGGGTCAGCTATCACATTTTTGGATTGGTTTATGATATTTAACATTTGTTCAAAAATGTTAGCGATATGAGATTTGCAAGATTCCTAAAGTGGAAAGGTGTCGAACTTAGTATTTCACCATTTTTGGATTTTATGATAAGTTTTTAGAGTTAAGATTCATTTCTTTAAAGGAAAGAAAATTTAAAAGGGTCCCCATATATTAAAATAAATGGGGGGTGTTGTCTAGTACAACAAGTTCCCATGTTGTTATTATTTTGCCCCATAGAAGCCCACTATTGTTATTGTTGCGCCCTTACATTATTATTGTTATGTCGCCTCTGATTATATTGTGACCCCATAGAATCATATATATATATATATATATATATATATATATATATATATATATATATATATATATATATATGAGTTTTTTTTCATTTGAATCATCTAATAATTTTTCATTTATTTAATGTAAAGGAGGTTTCCCCCTTGAAGAGGATAATTTTTAAGCCGTTGATCTATCTTTTCTTCTATATTGTGAGCTAGTTGCATAGCAAGTGATTAAATTCGCTGAAATTTAAAAGTGATAAAGAAAGCTACCATTGCATGGGTCTCCAAAAAAAAGAAGATGGAAGAGGAGGAACTTAAGGTAATTGAGGAGCT
The DNA here is from genome assembly GCA_034641835.2 of Pinus albicaulis. Classification (NCBI taxonomy): domain Eukaryota; kingdom Viridiplantae; phylum Streptophyta; class Pinopsida; order Pinales; family Pinaceae; genus Pinus; species Pinus albicaulis. The sequence continues at coordinate 1,754,312,295 of CM076578.1, read as the reverse complement.
AGAAATATTGGAAGATCATGTGGGGTGTGCATGGGTTACATAAATAAAGATTCTAAGGAGGAGGTGATTCAGATGGAAATATCAAAGAGAAATATTTTAGAGGATAAGGAGGAAATGTGGTGTCTCAAAACTTGAGAGATATGGCTCAAAAGTGGGGATGAAAACACAAAGTTCTTCCAACAGTATGTAAAAGGCAGAAAAATCTAAAACACCATCTAGGATTTGGAAGATCCTGATGGTGGAAGGGATTCATCTTTCAAAGAACTGGTCGCAGTGGGGAAAAACCATTTTAGTATACTTTTTGAAGCCCCTCAAGAGGCTACTATTGTTAAGGTTATCTCTCTTGCTAGGGTTTTCCCCAAATTTTTCGAAAATGAAGAGAATGATTTTCTGATGCACCGTGTAACGAACACCTAACTACACAAAATTATCCATATATTTAAACAGGATAAAATCATGTACCCTGATAGATGGACAATAAAATTCTGCATTGAGTTGTATGATATTATTGGTTAGGATCTCTTAAAAGTGGTTGAAAAATAAAGATCAAATGGCATAATTCATGATCCTTTTAACGCCACTTTTATTTCTTTAATCCCCCAAATCTGACTCTCCCAATTCATTTGATGATTTTCATGCCATATCACTCTATAATGTAATATGTAAGGTCATTTCCAAAATTATTGCGAACAAGCTCAAGTTGATTCTCTCAAGGAATTTATCAAAGGATAAATTTTCCTTTCTAGAGGATAGATAGATTCATGAGGTGATTGGGGTTGCTCAATATGGATTACATAGCCTCGGACAAGGAAGTTAAAAGGTTTGGTTATCAAGATTAATATTTCAAAAGATTATGATAGAGTAATTGGATTTATCTTTGAACGTTGATGACCCAATGAGGCTTCAAAGTTCCTTTCATTAGTCGGGCCATCACTTGCATCACGTCAGTCTCTTTTGTTGTTTTCATGAATGAAGCAACCACCTCTTTTTCCATTCTTAGAAGGGATTTCACTAGGGTTTTCCCTCATCCCCCTTTCTCTTCTTTGTCATGGCTGAGGATCTCAACAAGAAGTTAACATATTCCAAGAGAAGGGGAGTTCTAAGAGGTATTATGGTGGATGAGGCATATTTTATCACTGTTTTGTTGGATGATTTCCTATTGTTCTATGATGGATCTTGACAAGATGTGGTGACCATAAGGGAGCCTCCTTTACTATTTGAAAAATCCATATGTATGCAATTAAATCAACTAAATTCATGTCTCTCCTATAATGGTCTATCTAGGGATGAATCTATGCATGACAAAAATTCCCTTCTTTTTTTATTTAAACCCCATTATGATGGCCTTAGATATCTAGGTTTATTCTTGAAGAAAAATTATTAGTAAAATATTGGTTAGCAATGGCTCTTGGAAAAAAAAAAAAAAAAGGCTAAAATCCTAGATTTTTCTATGGCTATCCCAAATTGGTTCTCGAAGTAATCCTAGCTTCTAGTCCTCCCTATCATGGATCTCCAAAGGTATCTTTTCTTCAGTTTGCAAAATATGTTGTCGTTATTTGTGAGCTAGTTAGAAGAAATGGAAATTTTTTTATTGGGTAAAATGGGAAAAAATATATCTACTAAAGGAATGGGGAGGCCAGGGTTTTAAAAACATACATTTGCTTGCAAAGGCTCTTGCAGCAAAGGTGGGATGACACTTGATATTCATGAACTGTCTGTGGAAATAATTTTTGTATCAAAAATACATTCAACCCTAGAACCTTTTCATCTGGATTTCAACCCCTGAATGCAACAGTCCAAATGTCTCGGTAATTTGGAAGGAGATAATCCAATCATTGCAGGTGATAAAAAAGAGTCGTGTCTAGAAAATGGGCTATATATAACATGTATAAATAGGAACTTATCCCTGGGTTGGAAGTGGCACATATTATTTTCTTGCACCTGAGCTTATTGAATTCCTACAGGCTCATGGTCAACACACTGATGGGCCACCAAATTAGATACAAATTAAGGCCCATCTAACTGTTGGAATAAGGAATAAATGGTGGGGGGGGGGGGGGGGGGGTTGAATCATTAATAGTGAGGTTCTTATAAATTTTAGTATAAGTCTTAAATTCTTTCCTATACTTTCAGTTACTTGTGAGAGAATTCAAATGCAATACAAATGAACAACAAGATAAGGTATTCACATGTACATACAATCCATCACAGGAGCATCATACACATATTTACATAGGTATTTTTACATGGAAACCCAAAGGGAGAAAACCACCAATACATCAAATTGTTTGTGAGCTCCCAGTCACAGGAAGCACTGACCCCCTTAACATAGCAAGCCACTACCTTCTCTAGCCATTGTTCTACCTTTCATATAATTTTCAAACTGAAAACGAAGGAAAATGAATATACATATAAATAAAAATATGGTCTATTACAGTATAGTTCCTTTCCTTAAATTCCCCATTTATCCTTTAAACTGTGCTCTTTGTTGCTCAACCAACTCATGTCTCGTCCCTGTGATGCACCTTCTCTCAGTGACACTCTGCTCTGTTACACACCTATTGCACTGCACTTTGTAACTCATAAAAATTCTATATTCCCCCTATTTTCTCAGCTGCAAATACCTATTTTTCTCCTCTACAGCTCTGGAAACAATGCACTTACTATTGATGATTAACCTCTAATTCACACAGCCTAAGTGTGTACTCTATGAATGACTCTCCATATTGTTGCAACATCTGGATTCTTGCTACTACAATCATATTAGAAGTGGAGCATGGGATTATGAGCATTTTATCCTTCTCAACTACTCAACAACTATAGTCACAACACAATAAATTCTAAGAATGGGCACCTGTGTGATTCTCCATGCTGAGCATTAAATATCAGTCAGCCTATAAGCCCAAGGAGGTTCTTCCATGATTATTAATTTCTCATAGATATTGAGATGTAATCCAACATGGATTCTTTGAATTGTGATTAGAAATCTACTCCCTAAGGTTCTATTCTTCATTTAATTCAATGAATCATGCATGGGAGATCATAGGTGGCTTGCTTAAACTCAATTCATGCACAATTCTCCTCTCCAAATCATGGTCCTCATCACCTTGACTTAGCGGTCTTGACATTCGTTATTTACTCCAACGACCAACTCTTCTACACACATTTACTCTTAGCTGCCGACTCATTCATCCTTCATACACCTCTGTGTTGCAATGCTAAAGCCCCACGTCTCATAAATTTATTAATAGTGATTCTCAATCTCTTATGAGGTAACGAGACTTCGAGCTTGGCCTTTAGTCCCTTTTTCTCTGCATCTTACTGATTTTCCACCATAATACCTGGCATTGTGACCGTTGGCATAGGACTGAGATCCTAAGCCCTTTGGGACCCTTCTAGGGGAATATCTCCTTGTGTACCTTCTCTACACCCTTGGTTCTTTGGACTCCATGACCAAATGCCAACACAATGCCCAAAGTTCCCTGATCTTAGTACTTTTTAAAAATACAATTGAAGAGGAGTTGCGAGATTTACGACCTTCGAGATATACTTCCAAGGTGACATCATGCTTTCATAATCATCCCCACATGGTGAATCTTGAGTGGTGACACATGTCACTAGGGTTTTACCCATTAGGCCACCAAAAAATGTTTAATATTACTACCATGTGTCCCTTGTATAACCATGTAATGCTTACATCATTTTCCATCGTCATCTCCTAGGGGCCAATAAACTGCTTCCATGTGTCCTATTAGAGTAGAGAGAAATGGTATTGTTGGGTGATTTAATTGTGAGTTAAATCCCTATCATTTAATTTTTAAACCTGGTGTTTCGTAAGTTGATGAGATATACCTGTAATATATGTATTAGGTGGTTATTTATTAGAATAGATTAATATAAAGCAATTTAAACCAACTACAAAGTTAATTAAATCAATCCAATCCAAACCAAACATAAAGAAATTGAAATAACACTTCCTTAAAGGAAATCACACTTTCTTGAAAATTGAAATCACACTTGCATAAATGAAATCACACCACACTTGCATAAATGAAATGTTTAATTGAAATCACACCACATTTTCATAAATGAAATGTTGAATTAAAATCACACTCACATCTGCTGAAATGAAAAACACTTTGCTAAAAGGAAAAACAAACTTGCATAAAATGGAAACACACTTACTAAAAAGAAATGAAATAACATAACTATACTATGTTACCAATATGTACAAAGATATGAAAATTGTGTTTGATGGGGGGGCTCCATTCCTCAGCAAGCACACTGAATAACTATCACATCTTGGAGATCAAAGTGGAAATATGTATTTCATAAAAAAGAAGTTACAAGATATTACAAGAATTCTCTATCCTCAATTTAAAAATTACATGTAGAACTTGGAACCTCCAACTATCAACTAGCCACTACCTAAAAAATAACAACGGAATACACCACCCTTTGTATGAAGGGTGCACTCCTATTTATACAAAATATTAGGATAACTATTCAATAAATACAAATACTCGAATCTATCCTAAATCCACATTTATCTCTTGTGGTTACAACCAATCATATAAAAATGTAAGATACATATCCTCTCAAAATTCAATTATCCAAGATTATTCTCATTTCAATGTGCATGGTTAATGATCCACATCCTCTAGAAATATTCCACAAATCATTATGAGTTGGAAGTTGAAATTCGAATTTGTCGCTGGATGGCCAAATATGACCCTTTTCGAATCTTCAAGTAGGCCTACAATATCACAAAACTCATAACACTTTTAGATATATATGAAAATATGTTAATTTCCTAATATTTAATCACAAATTCACTTAAAGTACTTAAAATTAATGACTTGAAAAATATTAAACTTAAACTGATATGATAATGAAAATGGTTACTTAATGTAAGGTTATGAGGCTATAGAGTTAAGAAATGAGGGTAAAGTGATGGAAATGAAGGTGAAAATGGATGAAATTTTGGAGGCCCAACATACCACCCAACTGAAGATATTGCATGTCCTCATGCAACTATTGCATTAATTCCCTTAATCATAAGTACATATTCTTGAAATGGTTTGCTTCTATATGAGCTTTGGCTTTGTATTGATTCTCTTTTAACTTTGCATAATCATATCATCTGAAAAATTTATTATTTTTACAAAGTTTACTTTAAAATAAATTTGATTGCAACATATATTTTTTTTGGTTGGTTCTTGTGTGACAGCCAAAATTTTATGAGTATTGGTTCTTGTGTAACAATAATTTTGCTATTTTTTTTGTTGCATCAAAATACTTGAAAACATTGAGTTATTTATTTATTTATTTATTTATTTTTATTTCCCATAGTCTCTATTAGTCATTTAATATGCTCATCAATCAACCATTTCAAAACACATAATCCTTTAGTATCAAAATGAAATAATAGTTGATTGGGAAAATATGTTTGTTAGAATGAAATGAAACGTGGCATGTGGCATGAAATGTGAATATCCCTCCCCCCAAAATTAAGGTGTTTTCAGTTTTCTTGCAAATGGGAAAGGGGATATGAATGTGGTGAGGTATTTTCCAAAATCACAGTTTTAGCATTTAAGGAATTACATGATTAAAAATTAGAAAATTACATAACTTCACCTACCTGAAAAGTGGACAAGCTATGTATATCAAAGAGTGTGGCTATTACTATTGTATCATGGAATGTGAAGTAAAAGAATCTGATCTTGCTTCTTCTTTCTCTTTTTTGTATGAATAGAGGATGAGATTGGAATCTTTATTTTATTGGGTGCTGAATTGAGTCCTATTGAAAATTGTTGAAATCATGTAGTCTTCAATCATTCCCACTCAATTGCATAATTATTATCTATGTGAATAGATGTGTCGATGTCAAACATAGAAAATAAATTTTTGGGTTACTGACCATTAATTAATTCCACTAACCAACACGAGACTACTCGCCATTGATGTTAATGAGAGTCACTATGCCTAAGTAAATATTACTAGGTACACATAGTTGTGTTGAAGTCGAGTCACCTAAAATATCTGAGAAATAGGGGACATTGATGTATTCCCACTATTTATTGGTGAGAGAAATTTTCATTAAGGCATGCAAGCCTTAAGGTACTTGAAATATCTCTAGTTTTGATCCTAGATGATGAGTCAGAGTTGATGGGTCAAAAATTGTTAGAAGGGAGGCCTTAATGAATCCTCCATCATCTAACGTGAGTATGAAATAATAATTTGAAGGACTATGGATGGAAAATTTTCATTGAAGAAAGGTTTACTTTACAAAAAGGAAAAGGAAAATGGGGTGATTTGACTTTGTAAGAGAGTTGAATGAATTTATTTTTGGGTTAAGGGTGAGTGAAAATTAGGCAGGAAACTATGAATATTGCAAAGGGAAATGAGTTTTTGGTAGTAGGGAGATGGACAATTATGGATCGACTATAGGCTTAAAATGTGTAGAAATGGTAAATTGGTATGTTTTTAGTAGAAATGGTGTAGTGGATTTGTAGTATCCATGTTATGGGATCCTTGCCATCAAAATTCCTCATATCCATCTTTGGAATATGGTGGTTCTTCAATCCAACATTAGATTTTATGAAATCACGATTAACATTTATTTTGTTCTCATCATGAGTTTCCTCGACTATCTTTTCACGATTAGGAATCAATTCTTGTATCAACTTTGTCAAACCTTCCAAGTCCGATTTTAGATCTTTCTTCATGTTTTCCATGTTGTCTTTCATTTTTTCTTCCATGTCCTCCATCTTAGCTTCCACGCCATCCATCTTAGCTTCCACACTATCCATATTAGCTTCCACGCCATTCATCTTAGCTTCCACACCTTTCTTCAAACCATCCATCTTCACTTTCATGCCTTTCTTCAAAACTTCCATTTCATTTTTTGTTTCTCTTTGCGAGAGCGAAATTTGGTGCAATTGCTCTTGTAATTTTGATAGATCATGATGCAATTCTTCATCTTCATGAGACATAGTAGAGTATTTTGAGGGCTTAATGGGTGTTGAATTCTTTTTAGGAGGAATTTCATAACCTAATACTGAAATATATGCTCAATAGGCCCTTGAAATCACTTCAAACTAATTTTTTACACAAGACTTATGCAATTCGGAAAAAAAATACACACCTTTTTCTTGCTTTTGAGGAGTTCAATATTGAAACTGAATTATCTCTATGATTTCAGATCTTCAATATTTGAAATTTGGCCCTAACGTAGCCCTCTGAATCATCTTTCGAATTCCACAGGTCTGACCTGATTTGAATTCTTCAAGACAAAGTTATGTCCAATCTCCCACAATGACCTAATTATGGACTGGTTCAGTAGAGCGAACTTGTACGACCTGCCACGTGTCACTTTTTCCTCCTTCGGCTCTGAAATTGATAGAAAAGAAACTACATTTTGTGTACTTATGGCCACTTTTTACATCATTCCAATCTGATGTTCAGAGAGAGATTTATGAGGATTTTCCCACGATCACCTCTTTGAGATGAAATTTAGGAGCCTGAAAAAGACCTAACTTCAATAGACCATATCTCTTAAAATATTGCAAAAAAAGCTCTGAAATTTTTCGACGATGTTGCTCAGGATTTCAAATTTGTACCCTAAAAATTTCAGCTTCTGAACCTTCGTAGACAAAACTTTATAGCTAAAATTCCATGATGAGCTGCCTGGAGCAGCAAAACCCTAGAATCCAAAGCTCTGATACCAAATGTTGTGAAAGTAGCTCCAAAAATAGAAAAAAAGAGAGATCAACACCTTAGAAATAAGCCACTTCGAGGGGGAAACCTCCAATACATTACATAAATGAACAATTCTTGGATGACAGAAATTACAAAACCTCCTTTCTATATATAGGAGTCCATGGGGCCACAATGTAATCCTAGCCGACCTAACAATAATAATTTAAGGGCACAATAATAACAATATGGGGGTTACAGGGATACAAAAATAACAATAAGGGGGTTACACTAAAGACAATAAGGGACTATACTAGTAATATAGGGACCTAATAGATACATATCCTCTAAAAATTTTCTTATCCATGTTTCTTCTCCTTTGAATGTGCATGGTTAATGATCCACATCCTCTAAAAATATTCCACAAATCTTTATGAGTTGGAATTTGAAATTCAAAGTTGTGGTTGGATGGCTAAATAGGATCCTTATAGAATCTCCAAGTAGGCCTACAATCTCACAAAACTCACAACACTTTTAGATATATATGAAAATATGTTAATTTCCTAATATTTAATCATAATTTCACTTCAAATACTTAAAATTAATGACTTGGAAAATATTAATTTTAAACCCATATGATAATGAAAATGGTTACTTAGTGTAAGTTTATGGGGCTATAGAGTTACAAAATGAGGGTAAAATGATGGAAATGAAGGGAAAATGGATGACATTTTTTGAGGCCCAACAAGTCCCTCGATCCTTTGTTTTGTAAGAAATATCCTTTGTAAATCCCTTCTTCTCACAACCCTTAGCACTTTTAAAGGAATTCATTAATAAGAAGCCACAAGGTTCCGACCTTCCAAGATTCCAACCTTCCTTACTTTCGAGGTTCTGAGATTTTGAACCTCTAAGGTTTTGGGCCTGCTTCCCTAGTTCCATGCCATCTTGGGCCCCTTTCAAATAGACCTCTAAGGTTCTAATATTCCGACCTTCCAAGGTTTTGAGCTTTTGAGCCTTTTGAGGTTTCGAGGACTAATCCTAAGGACTTCAAGTTCCTTACTTTGACTGTCAATAAATTTTGATCCTAGGATCCATTTATGAACTTCCTCATCACAATGGAAAAAAATTTCAAAGAAATTTCCAGTGGAGAAGGTATGATGTAGTATTTAAGCCCATTTTGAACTAAAACATGGTTGCAAACTCTCTGCTATTCTATTCACCTTGACCCTTCTTCTTGTGCCTAGAACCTTCTCTTTTGAGGATTTTTTTCAGGGTTCCACATACCATTGGAGAAATATTTCTGGGCACTCACCAACTATGCCACTTTCATGGGAAACAAAACTGATCTCTTGAGACATAATCCTCTCTGAATTTTGGGACTCCCTAGCCAACATAGTCATCTTTTCATGGATTTCCAATAGGGTTTCTGTTAGCCACCTATAAAAATTTGTCATACCAAATGGTGGCTAAATCATTTTTAAGCCTTCAAGAAACAATTTCATGCCAAATTCTTAGTTCTTGAATTCTTATGATGATATTTATCCTTTAAGATAATCTTCATTACTATTTCCCTCATAATCCTGAAAATATGCTATTTGCAAGGAGAAAGACTGCTAAAAAACCCATTTTCCCCTTCATTTTACCCCTCCTTTCACTCATAATTGACCTCCATTTTTATACCCTTTTTCTTCATAAAAATCCTTCCATAAGCCTCATTCAATCTTCAAAATCACTCCAAAATCCTTTTTAAACCATTCGATCTCCTTCTGTCTGGTTTTAAAAACTCCTTTTCCTTCTACCAAAACCCTCAAATTGGCTTAAAAACCCTATTTTTAAGCCTAAAAACACTCATATTACATTATATAGAACTTTAGCCTCTGAGGGCTTAACTCCCATAACCCCCGCTTCTCATAAGACTGAGAGCCCCACAACCGGGCGCTTAAAGGCCTTGGACTCATCTCCAAACCCCGTCAAAACCTTATCCTCCTTTGTATTTCATAAAACCCGAATTTTCATTGTGTTTCAATAAGACCCGACAATTCAAGGTTTCAATGAATATCGACCATCGATCTAAACCGATCGATGGTCATCGGCTAATCGCAATCACAAGTTCCTCCCATTACAAAATCACAAGCCCCTTTTTCTTGTTTCGATGCGATCCCTCCGATTTAATCTCAGCCGTCAAAATCCACAAGAACCAACGATTGAGATTCAATCGCGCTCCTCCCTCTGCCTTCCACTGATGTCTTCCGCAATTTAATATTGATCATTGATCTCTCAAACCAATCCAACGGCTGGCACTTAATAGCATATCGCAAATTCAAAAGCCCAAGCCCTTCTGCCTGTTTCCTTTTCTCCAATGTGATTTAATCCTGACCATCCATTCTACCAGATCCAATGGCCAGCGTTGCATTGCGTCCCGCCCTTATTTTACATAAACCTCCACCATCTCGACCTCCAATTTAATCTCCACCGTTGATCTCTCTTTTGATCAGATGGCCTATGTCGCATCGCTCCATCGCATCGGCAAAACACAAAGACTTAGTCCTTTGCCTTGTTTTCTCCGATTATCGACTCCCGATTTAATCTCAGACGTTGATCGATATATCATGATCCGACGGTCCACATTTAACCCGCCAAACTCCTCCTCCATACTCCCAGTCCCACCACCCGCGCCCTCTTTTCCTCTCATTTTCATTGTTTTCCTATGTATTTGTCCATTCATAAAGATTTAAGTTTTTACATTGGAAACCATGTTTATTGCACATAATCAGTTTAAACCTTGGTTTTATAAAAAATTGCACCTTTCTCCACCATGGGTCCCACATCTTCTTTTCAACCTGCAAATTTTCATCCATCGCACTCAACCAGCACCGTTGGATCTTCTACCCATCATCCAAAGGCCCAAACTGCATATCGCATAATTTTTTCTCTTGAATGTTAACACCAAAAAATTACGCGATATAAGCGGTTTTGAAAAGACACGTGTTAACAGGTTTGTGATATCGCATTTTTTTTGGGAAAATTTTGAAACTGCCTCAAAGCTGCGTGAAAACCATTCCGGTTTTTCGCCAAACCACCTTTCCCCATTACATTGCATCTTTTTATTCAATCTCCACCGTTCATTCTTTTAATCCAACAGATCTTCTACAAATTCACCACCAATTCATTCACCCTTTCTCCTCTGCTCCCAAATGCTCTACCAATTCATCCCGACCATTGATCATTCTTGATCAACGGCTCTTATTCGTCCTACATCCAAACTTCACTCCCACCTTTTTTTGCTCCTGATAAAGATTTTCTTCCTTTTTCTTACATTTTCCTCCTTTCCACTATAACTTTTTCCCCTCGGCATTATAAAATCCCTGATCAATCTCAGCTGTTGATCAATCTAGATCAATGACCTGTACTTAATCTTCCCACCGTTTATCCAACTGCCCCCCGATTGACCACAACAAAGTGATCTAGACCATTGTATGCTTTCATCCAACGACCACGATTAAATTTCGCCTCCAAAACAACCTCTGACCTATTTTCACCGGGTTTCCTTAATTTTGTTCATTTTTTGCAGGCTTTAAAGCTTTTCCACTATTTTTTAAATAAAATCAAGGGTTGGGGATGACAATCCCTCAGGCCACTATTCATAAATAAGATCAATCTGCAGGGTTCACATCATGATTTATCCGTGCCTCATGAGCACTGATAACATTATAAAACCCTCTACGCACCTGCAAAAGCAACAAGACACAGTGAACCTTAATTATACAAAGAGTATCAGTGTCAAAGGGTGAGATCAAAGAAGAAATAAATGTTTAAAGGTTATAAACATTGTTTTGAGGGATTTAGGCATAAATTCACCTATCAAAGGCCTAATCCACACAGTTAAAGATAGTATGAAGACCTGGAGACAAAGATTAAGCCTAATCATGTCTAAAACACGGATCAAAAGCAAATTAACAATGTTTTAGGGAAAAACAAGGAGATATGTCAGTCTGAGAAGCCTCCACTACCACATCAGAGGCTAATTGAATCCTTTCCAGCTACCAAAATCCACCTGCAACCTCAAAGAAATCACAGAAGGCATAGTTATTGCCTCAGTCAGTGATATTTTGCCTAAAAGATAGCCATAGTTATTGCTAACTCTCCTCAAGAGTTTTTAAGTCAACAAAATCTGCCCAACATGCTTAATACTTAATGAATATCAATTCATACAGAGGAAATATCAGAAATTTTCTCCATTGAGCCCCTGAAAGGTTGGGAAGCATTAAACTGTATTAATTGAGCCTAGAGATATTTTCTCCCATGCCACCTCCTCATTTCTTCTATAAGTACTTCTGTAGAAGATGAGATAAAGGTTGGTCTATGAATATCTGATGCATGTAAATAGTTTTCTGAAGCTGCTATAAGCTCTGTTTGTAATTGAAGATACCTAAGTTGAGATGAGAAGTTTGAAGTTGTAGAGAACCACTGGACTTAATGATTGTAACTGGTTTGAACATCAAATACAAGCTAATTTATGGGATCCTAGTCTATGTCAATGGTGATGTGTTTCTTATTGTAAATTGTTATTTTCTTTCTGTTTCCATTCTGTCCACTTTCTCTAATAAAAAACAGCAAATATAGAGCTAGGATTTACTCTTACAAGTACCCTACTCTTACTGATAATATTTATCTTTATATGTTCCTCCAATTGTGTATTTGAGAATGATTTAATACAGTCCAAGTAGTTAAGGAATGTTGGTGAGCCCATGTCTTACTGTCTAAACTTCAAACATTGTTCTTGAATGTTATTTTACGTTTATGCTAAGTAGAGTTGAACTAGGGAAGTCTATGGTTATCCCTGTCCTCTAGTTTTATCTCCAAAGGTTGTCTGAAAGTTTCCCTAAGATTATGTTGACAGAAGGCTAGGTTCAAAGTCCTTACCTGATCTTAGAATATTCTTTGGTATCTTAAATGTTTGTCTTGAAAAGTTTGCTAATTAAAGAATGAATTAGGGAAGTCTATGGTTAGCCCTGTCCTCTAGTTTCTTCTCCAACAGTTGCTTTGAAAAGTTTCCCTTTGAATATGCTGAAATCAGGATCGGTTCAAAGTCCTTACTTGATCTTAAGCTATTCTATTTTGTGTTTTAAATGTTTTCTATTGAAAGTGTATCAAAAGCAGGCTAGTTTCAAATTACTTACCTGATCTTAGATTACTTTTATGTTTTTCTCAAGTGCATGCCAAAAGCAGGATAGTTTCAAAGTACTTACTTGATCTTAGGCTGCTCTTTTTTCTTCATTTGTTTTTTCTCCATTCCTTATTGTTTCATTCCATAAAATCAACTTAAAGATATCCTTTGACATAGATGGCTTGCCCCATGGACCACTCTTGAACCTTGCTATTTTAATTAAATACTATTATGACTCCATGGCCCAATGGATTGAAGTTGTTTCTTGCCTATCTTGTTAGCTGAATCATTCCTTCACTTTCATACACCTTCACCCTTCATTTATACTTCCTTCACCTTCACATATCTTTGCCCAACCAAAACCAAACAAAAAACCTTGTTCTTCATAACTAGCCTAATATCATATTTTAAAGCCTTAAAAGATAAATCAATCTTTGCACTTATAAGAGAGATCCCTCTCTGGATTCAGGAGGGCTAGATCCTAGAATCCCAAAGTGGTTCATAATGTTGTCTCTACATCTTTAGTCTTGCCAATCTACTAAAATTACAGGGGCCCAACATTTCTGGCGACTCCACTGGGGAGTTTTGAGTAAAATCCTTGAAACAAAACACTCGGTGTTCAGTGTAGTATAAGTAGCTCTCTTCAAGCACTACCAAGAAAATGGTAATCATGATAGGACTTATTTGAATCAATGACAAACTAAGTAAACCTTAGGATTATCATAAAAACTTATCAAACCTTGAAGGAATCAGCTATCTAAGCCATAAGAGTAAACTCTCTTTGTATCATCAAACTAGCTAAGTGTTGAAATATATTTAGGACACTCATAAAACCCATAAGACTGAAAAAACTTAGAAAACCCAAAAATATTTTAGATTGGTTTCAAATAAACATGGTGGTGGACCATAAAACATTTTACCTCCAAAAGAGCTAAAAATTTCCACTTGGTGACTCCACAATCCTAAACAGACCTTAAGACTCCACTAGGAAACCCATTATCATCATAACATCATTTAAACTCAGTTAAGAAGACTTTAAGGATCAAATTTTTCTTGTTTAAAAGACCAGTTAGCCTCCTAAATATTGTCACATTTGGTTAAAATTTTCTTGTTAGTTGGGTCTGAAAAACATAGCATAGTGGCTCCTAGAAGAATTCATACTAGAGCATACCCTGACCCAAACCCTCCTGAGATAGTTGATAACCTGGAAAGAATACTTAGGAAGTCTCCTAAGGCCAAATCTTCAACTATTGTCAGACCACTCCAAAGAGCTACTTATATTCCTGAAAACCTTGTAGCTCTACAAGATTCACAAGTTGAATTAAGAAACCCATTCATAAATAGGTTACTTGATGATATATATCAGATATATTTTGAGTCCCCACCTTCATCCCAAGATAGAGGTGGACATCCTAGTAGTAGAGAAACTACTCCACCTGATTTACATTTTTTGTATAATTTTGGTTTCTCTCATCCTAGATCTACTCAAAAATATCTTTCTGGTCCATGCACCTCTATTATCCATACCCCCACTGTTCAAATCACATCATTCCATCAGCCTCCTCCATTTTCACATCCTCCACTTGTAAACCCCCCACTTTTCCCACAACCTCATATCATGGCAACATGGTATGCTCCCCTAGTCCTTCCTTTACCTTTAGTCAATATACCACAGGAATATCAGTCCAAAATACCATTATATGATGCCAATGGTTCTACTGCTGCTTCACAACATGTGGATAAGATGAATGACTACTTTGACAGAAATGAGATTGATGATGAATCTATCAAACTTAGATTATTTACTCAAAGTTTAGGGGGAGAAGCAAAAAAATGGTTTAAAGGATTAACCCCTCACAGTATTAATGATCTCCAAGCCTTCCATCAGTTATTCTTAAAATGGGACGTCAGGTAAAACCCTCTAAAAATATTTTCTGATTATAATAGCCTCAAAAGAAACACCGGGGAAAGTGTTCAAGCTTATTGCACTAGGTTCAATAGTGTGTATAATGCACTTCCCCTAGATCTGAAACCTCCACAAGGCTCAACTTTAAACAAATTTCCTGAAGTATTTGATCCTATAATGGCCTATCAGCTGAGAGAGAGAGATCTTTTGACTCTTGAAGATATGCAAAAATGAGCTCTTGCTGTAGAAGTTAATCTAATGGAGAAAAGAGCTAGAATGAGGAATGAAAATAAAGTATCATTTAGGGAGGAATCTGCACCTTCCACATCCAGCTCAAAGATGGAAATAATGATGGAGGAAATGATGAAAAAGATGAGCATACTTGAGAGATCACAAGCTAGTCAAAATCAATCAGCTCCTCAAAAAAAACCAATCTCAAAACCAAAATCAGAATTTCAGGAGAAATCAGCCTCAAAACAGACCAAGAGACCCTAATCAGGAGATTATACCTCCTTTTCATCAAAATTATGTAAGTGAGGTTGAAGAGACAATTGAACAAACAGAGGAAGATGACATAAACATGTTGGGAGTAGAAAATGATGATTGTGAAGTTCATTACAATAGGAAACAAGGTCTATACACACCCTATGATGATACAAGACTAGAGGATGAATATTACTATCAAGAGCTGGAAAATTTCATCATAGAGACTCCAAAAGAATACGACCTTAGGAGTAAAAAGAATCAGGAAACTCCCCAGAATAACACCTCTATAAAATCTGCAAAAAACTGCCCTGTAAACAAACCCAAAGTTACTAAATAGAAAGATAAAACAATGGTTGTAAATTCTGATAAAAACAAAGAAAAGGGCACTCAAAATAATGAAAACCAGAGTGCATATTTTAGCAGCGCTGGTACTTCAACTAGTGCTCATAACAAAAAAATTTTGACCAATGTAAATATAGGAAATCAACAAAATGATTTTGCTGATAGAATGGTAGTTAATAAGGCTGAAGCAAGTATTTTAAAAAATCAGATGCCTTTTAGTTTGGAGCAGGAAATTGCCAAAATCAAAATCTCAGTTCCTCTCACTGAATTAGCTACCCAAGATGTGTATAAGTCCCAAATTTTGAAGGCTTTTACAATAGAAGAGAATAATGACACTGTCAATCTTAATGATGACCAACCAAAGCTCATATTTGGTCCTAAGATTGAGGGTAGATATCAAGAAGGACCAGTTCCTCCTTTTTATGTTAGTTTAAAGATTCATGACAAAATTTTACACAATGCTATGCATGATTCAGGGGTCTCTCATAACTTAATTCCCAAAGCTATAATGGAGAGCCTAGGCCTTGAAATCACGATACCATACAAATATCTTTACTCCTTTGACTCAAGCAGAGTGAAATGTTTAGGTTTGATCAAAGACCTCTGCATAAACTTAGCACAAATTCCAGCCAAGTGTTTAGTGATGGATATTGTAGTGGCTGATGTACCCCCCAAGTATGGTATGATGTTATCAAGGTCTTGGGGAGCTAAGTTACAAGGAACAATGCAAATGGATATGACATATGCAACCATCCCTGTTTTCAATTAGACTAGAAGACTTTACAGGGAAACTCACATGCAATATGTGGTAAGTAGCCAAGAGAGACCAGAAAACTCTCATCTTTATTCTGTTCAAACAGGCCTTGACTCGTTTATTCTTTTCAATGATGAAACATTCAGTGAGCAAGAAATCTTAACTGACTTAGTGGCAAATATAGAAAAAGAGGAAGACAAGACAAAAGTGTCAAAACAGTGTGTTAAATCAGAAAATCTTAGCAAACGAAACACAGGACTAGAGATACAAATTAGTCATCCATTGCTTTTCAACCTTGAGAGTCAAGAGAAGAATCCTCAACTCAATCAAAAACATGAGGAACTAAAACAAATTCAATATAGTGTTTATCTTCAAGAACAATCCAAAAGCACACTAGATGAAGAGGATAGTAACCAAACTAGTGAATCTGAAATTAGTCCTCTTTGGAGTATGAACTTTGATGGGTCTTGCACTAAGAGTGATGTAGGTGTAGGAGTGTGGCTTCAAAATACAATGAACAATCATACTGAAGGACATTCTTTCAAATTAAACTTCCAATGCACCAACAACATAGCTGAGTATGAAGCCCTCCTTTTAGGCCTACACTTATTGAAGAAATTAGGGGCTAAAAGAATAAAGGTTCATGGTGATTCTAAACTAATAATTAGGCAAGTGAATGGGGAATATAGTGCCAAACATCCTAGACTTAGAGCCTATAGAAATGATGTCATGGATTTATTGAAAACATTTGAGGAATTCCAACTTATTTTTGTCCCAAGAAATCAAAATATTGCTGCTAATGGTTTAGCTTTTTCTGCTAGAACATGCCTAACACCTTATGAAACCAAAAAATGCACAACCCAAATCAAATTTAGACCAGCTGTCCCTAACAATGAAAAGTATTGGCAAGTTTTTGATGGAGACAAACAAATAGAAGACTTCTTACAGTCCAGAAATGAATTTGAGCTGCCAAGTTCAGATTCAGAGTATGAAAATGACTATTCCACTAAAGAAAATCTACTTGATGAAGAATAAAACTCTCCAATGATTGCTGATATAAATTTTTTATCTAGTAAACTTGAACATACCATAGATATTAGTGCAGATTTACCAAAATAAGACTTAGAAACATTGCAATCTAACACACAAAGTTTTCCAAAAGGTCTGGTCCCATTAGAAGAATTGTTTGATTTCAATGATGTTGCCAAGAAACCAAAACTGGAGCCTGTTGAAACTGAAGTAGAAGAGTGCAATATAGGCAGTGAACTAAACCCAAAAATGATCAAATTGTCTAAAAACATTGCCAGCTCACATCAAGCTGAAATAAATTGAGCTGTTTAAGGAATTTTCTGATGTATTTGCATGGAGTTATGAGGATCTAAAGTCCTATGACATAGAGATAATCCAGCACAAGATACCCCTCAAAGAAAACCAAAAACCTTTTAAACAAAAATTGCACAGAATTAACCTTATTCAATTACCTTTGGTTGAGAAGGAAATCAAAAAAATGTATGAAGCTGGAATTATTATTTCTATTAGATACTCAAAGTGGGTGTCTAATATTGTGTCAGTGAGGAAAAATATAGGAGAAATAAGGCTTTGTATTGCATTTAGGAACTTAAACAAAGCCTCATTAAAGGAAAACTACCCTTTACCTAAGATGGATCACATTTTACAAAAGGTAGTTGGTTCTAAAAGAATTTCTTTGCTAGATGGCTTCTCAGGGTACAATCAGATTTTAGTACACCCTGATGATCAACTAAAAACAACCTTTACTACACCTTGGGGTACTTTTATGTATGTGAAAATTCCCTTTGGTTTAATGAATGCTAGTGCTACATTTCAGAGAGCCATGGATATTGCATTCTCAGAAGAATTAGGCTACTTCATCATTATTTACCTTGATGATATCAATGTTTTTTCCAAAACAGATGAAGAACACCTAGAACACTTGAGAAAAGTCTTTGAGAAATGCAGAAAGTATGGGTTATCTTTAAATCCCAAGAAAACAATGTTTGGTCTCCAAGAAGGTAAACTTCTTGGACACATCATATCAGAAGAGGGGATAAAGATAGAGCCAAAGAGGATTAAGGGTATATTGCAAATAAATCATCCTAGAAACATCAAGGAACTTCAATCTTTCATTGGAAAGATTAATTTCTTGAGAAGGTTCATACCCAACTTAACTGAACTCCTTAGAAACATAAAAAACATGTTAAAGAAAGAAGAAGGAGTTAAATGGACCTTATAAGCAAAGAAATCATTTGAACTAGTAAAACAAGCATTAACCAAAACACTAGTTCTTATAAGTCCTGGCTTTACAAAATATTTCTTCATTTTTTCATTTGCATTAAAACATACAGTGGTTGCTGTCCTATTGCAAAATAATCTAAAGAGACAAGAGCATCCAATTGCATTCTTTAGTAAGGCATTGAGAGATGCACCTCTAAAGTACAATATCATGAAAAAACAAGCCTTTTCCTTAGTAAAAGCCTTAAAAGACTTCAGAGATTACATTTTACACTCCCACATAATTGGATTTGTGCCAAACTCAATTGTAAAAGACATTCTAACTTAGGACCTAGATGGCCAAAGAGGAAAGTGGATAGCTATGATACTTGAATATGATTTAGAAATCAAGCCCACTAAATTCATAAAAGGCCAAGGACTAGCAAGATTAAGGGTTGAATCTAATTTTGAAGTTCTTGATATAAACATGATAAATGCATTAGATGAACAGGAGGAATTGTCAACTCCCATTGTTGAAGAGAATTTTATGAATTCCTCCTGGTATGATGATATTTTATATGTTTTGCTCAATTTAAATATACCTCCTGGTTTGCCTAAAACAAAGGAAAGATTTTTAAAGTTAAAAGCTGTTAACTACTGCATTTTAGATAAATGTCTATATTGGAAAAATTCTAGTGGGTTATTGCTTAAATTTTTTCCTAAGAATGATGCAGATAAGATCAAGCATGAGTTCCATGAAGGAGAATGTGGAGGCCACCTCTATTGGAAGACAACTGCCAATAAAATCCTTAGAGCTAGTTACTTTAGGCCCACCCTCTTTCAAGATGTCCATAAGATGATTATTTCCTGTAATAAATGCCATCTCTTTGAAGGCAAAAAAATTTTTATTCCTTTACCATTGCATCCAATCACTGTTGAAGCTCCTTTTCAACAGTGGGGTCTATACTTCATAGGAGAAATCCATCCACCCTCATCTGCCCAACATAGATGGATTCGCACTGCAACAGACTATTTTACCAAATGGATAGAAGCCATCCCTTCCAGGCAAGCCAATGACTCTGTCATTATAAAATTCCTTGAAAATAATATCCTCTCTAGATTTGGTTTTCCTAGGAATATTATCACTGACAATGTTGTTGCATTTGGATCCAAAAAGATGGTTGATTTCTGTCACAGATATCAGATTACATTGGGCCATTCTACTAGTTATTACCCCCAAGGTAATGGGCTGGAAGAATCCTCAAATAAGAGTTTGGTAAACATAATCAAGAAGTTGCTGGAGGACAATAAGAAATCATGGCACACAAAGCTAGTACATGCACTTTGGGCTGACAGATTAACGCTTAAAAAATAAATTGGAATGTCACCCTAACAGCTTGTTTATGGAATATATGTAATTTTTCCAACCAGCCTAGGAGTGCCAGTCATGAAGCTGATCCAAGAAGTGCAGTCTGAAGACAATGACATGGTAAGAAGAATTAATTAGACCATACATCTTCAGCAAAACAAAGAGGAAGTCTACAACAGAGCATTACAAAAGCAAGAAAGCATCAAGAAGTTGTTTGATAGAAGGAAAAAGGCCAGTGATTTCAACATTGGTGACAAAGTTTTAACGTGGGATTCAAGGAGAGAAGATAAGGGAAAGCATGGAAAATTTGATAACTTATGGCTTGGCCCTTATCTCATTCATTCTACTGTTGGTAACAATACATATTTCTTGCAAGAATTGAATGGAGCTGAACTTTTTGGGGGTCCTATCAATGGCAGGATGCTCAAACATTATTTTTCTTGACCATATCAGTTTGGAAGCCTTTTTTATTTTTTCTCATTGTAAATATCATATCCATCATTGCATTTAAAGTTAGAAAATGAAAAATACAAAAACAATAGAAGATAGAAAAGAGGGCAGATTGTAAAAAACAAGAAAGGTACAGCCCCATACCAAAAAAGAGAAACAAAGTCTGAAAGTGTGCAAGCTCAAATGCCACTCCTAAGAAACACACTCCTAGTTAGTCATACAGCCTAATCATGACTAATTAGTTTTCAATTTACTGGTGATAGGTTAGTGAAATAGATTTTCCAAAAAGCTTAATGTTGGCTTATCAGTTAGGTAGATTAGGATAAAAAATAAAAAATAAAGGTTCAAACAAGCTCAAAATATGAACCTATGAGTTTCAAAAAGATGCATGGCTCTAATCTATTTAAATCTTGAGCCAAATATAGAAGCAAACTAGTTCTAATATGCCCAAAACTTGAACTAGAGAACAAAGAGAGAACAACTCAAACAAGCCTAAAAACAGAGCTGAAGAAAAGAGAAGGATGTTCTTAAACTTTCAGATCTTAAGCCTTCACCATTTTGCTTTAATTTTCTGCAATTTTAGTCTATGTGCAGCTTGTTTTTATGCCATAGATCAGCAACAAGTTAGACTATTCAATCCTGCCTTGTTTGCTTTTAAATTTATTTTTTTACAATTTAGAGAATAAAATCTGTCAGATAGTCTAATCCTGACAGATAGTAGTTAGGTAGAGAAGCTTATGAACTCAACTGCTTAATCTGAGTTCATGGAGAAATAAGGGTATAAATAGATTAGTTTTATGTTTTATCAAAAGAATAAAATGTTTGTAAAAAGAGTTTTCCAATCCAAATGCACTCTGAAAGAAGAAAAAATGTTAGATCATTAGGATTGGGTAAGTAGAAAGCTTGTTTTGATAGAATTCCATTGTTTTAATGGCTGCTAAAATTGTCAGAGCAAAAGAAGATCAGAAAAAGTAAAGAAATTTGTATACCAATGGATGAGGCATTGATCAACTTCCAAAGAAGATTTATCTGAGCTTCTTGACACCTCCAAGGAACTGCCATCCCAAGTTGGAGCCGCTGTTAGCCACCTATAAAAATTTGTCATACCAAATGGTGGCTAAATCATTTTTAAGCTTTCAAGAAACAATTTCATGCCAAATTGTTAGTTCTTGAAGTCTTATGATGATATTTATCCTTTAAGATAATCTTCACTACTGTTTCCCTCATAATCCTGAAAAATCTGATGTTTGCAAGGAGAAAGACTACTAAGAAACCCATTTTCCCCTTCATTTTACCCCTCCTTTCACTCATAATTGACCTCCATTTTTATCCCCTTTTTCTTCCTAAAAATCCTTCCATAAGCCTCATTCAACCTTCAAAATAACTCCAAAATCCCTTTTAAACCATTCAGTCTCCTTCCATTTGGTTTTAAAAACTTCTTTTCCTTCTACCGAAACCCTCAAATTGGCTTAAAAACTTGTTTTTAAGCCTAAAAACACTCATATTACATTATATAGAACTTTAGCCTCCAAGGGCTTAACTCCCATAACCCCCGCTTCTCATAAGACCGAGAGCCCCGCAACCGGGCACTTAAAGGCCTTAGACTCATCTCCAAACCCCGTCAAAACCTTATCCTCCTTTGTATTTCATAAAACCCAACTTTTCATTGTGTTTCAATAAGACCCGACAATTCAAGGTTTCAATGAATATCAACCATCGATCTAAACCGATCGACGGTCATTGGCTAATCACAATCGCAAGTTCCTCCCATTACAAAATCACAAGCCCCTTTTTCCTATTTCGATGCGATCCCTCCAATTTAATCTCAGCCGTCGAAATCCACAAGAACCGACGGTTGAGATTCAATCGCACTCCTCCCTCCGCCTTCCGTTGATGTCTTCCGCAATTTAATCTTGATCGTTTATCTCTCAAACCAATCCAACGGCCAACACTTAATATCATATCGCAAATTCAAAAGCCCCGGCCCTTCTGCCTGTTTCCTTTTCTCCGATGCGATTTAATCCTGACTGTCCATTTCACCAGATCCAACGGCCAGCGTTGCATCGTGTCCCGCCCTTATTTTACGTAAACCTCCACCGTCCTGACCTCTGATTTAATCTCCACCGTCGATCTCTCTTTTGATCAGACGGCCCACGTCGCATCGCTCGATCGCATCGGCAAAACACAAAGACTTAGTCCTTTGCCTTGTTTTCTCCGATTATCGACTCTCGATTTAATCTCAGCCGTTGATCTATATATCATGATCCGACGGTCATCATTTAACCTGCCGATCTCCTCCTCCATACTCCTGGTCCCACCACCCGCGCCCCCTTTTCCTCTCATTTTCATTGTTTTCCTATGTATTTTTCCATTCATAAAGATTTACATTTTTACATTGGAAACCATGTTTATTGCGCATAATCAATTTAAACCTTGGTTTTTATAAAGAATTGCACCTTTCTCCACCATGAGCCCCAAATCTTCTTTTCAACCCGCAAATTTTCATCCATTGTGCTCAACCCGCGCCATTGGATCTTCTACCCATCATCCAAAGGCCCAAACTGCATATCGCGTAATTTTTTCTCTTAAACATTAACACCAAAAAATTATGTGATATAAGCGGTTTTGAAAAGACACGTGTCATCAGGTTTGTGATACCGCATTTTTTTTGGGAAAATTTTGAAACTGCCTCAGAGTTGCGCGAAAACCATTCCGATTTTTTTCCAAACCACCTTTCTCCATTACATTGCATCTTCTTATTCAATCTCCACCATTCGTTCTTTTAATTCGTCAACTCTTCTGCAAATTCACCACCAAGTCATTCACCCTTTCTCCTCTGCTCCAAAATTCTCTACCAATTCATCCCGACCGTTGATTATTCTTGATCAATGACTCTTATTTGTCTTGCATCCAAACTTCACTCCCACCTTTTTTCGTTCCCGATAAATATTTTCTTCCTTTTTCTTACATTTTCCTCCATTCCGCTATAACTTTTTCCCCTCTGCATTATAAAATCCCAGATCAATCTCAGTCGTTGATCAATCTAGATCAACGACCCAGACTTAATCTTCCCACCGTTTATCCAACTGCCGCCCCCCCCCCCCGATTGACCCCAAAAAAGTGATCTGGATCGTTGGATGCTTTCATCCAACGACCACGATTAAATTTCAGCTCCAAAACAACCTCTGACCTATTTTCACCAGGTTTCCTTAATTTTGTTTGTTTTTTGCAGGCTTTAAAGCTTTTCCACTGTTTTTTAAATAAAATCAAGGGCCAGGGATGACGATCCCTCAAGCCACTATTCATAAAGAAGATCAATCTGTAGGGTTCACATCATGATTTATCCGTGCCTCATGAGCACTGATAACATTATAAAGCCCTCTGCGTGCCTGCAAAATCAACAAAACACAGTGAACCTTAATTATACAAAGAGTATCAATGTCAAAGGGTGAGATCAAAGCAGAAATCAATGTTTAAAGGTTATAAACACAGTTTTGAGGGATTTAGGCATAAATTCGACTATCAAGACCTAATCCACATGGTTAAAGACAATATGAAGACCTAGAGACAAAGATTAAGCCTAATCAGGTCTAAAACAAAGATCAAAAGCAAATTAACAGTGTTTTAGGGAAAAACAAGGAGATCTATTAGTCCAAGAAGCCTCCACTGCCACATCAGAGGCTAATTGAATCCTCTCCAGCTACCAAAAGCCACCTACAGCCTCAAAGCAATCACAGAAGGCATAGTTATTGCCTCAGTCAGTGATATTTTTCCTAAAAGATAGCCAGAGTTATTGCTAACTCGCCTCAGGAGTTTTTAAGTCAACAAAATCTACCCAGCATGCTTAATACTTAATGAATATCAATTAATACAAAGGAAATATCAAAAATTTTCTCCATTGAGCCCCTCAAAGGCCGAGAAGCATTAAACTGTATTAATTGAGCCTAGAGATATTTTCTCCCATGCCACCTCCTCATTTCTTCTATAAGTACTTCTGTAGAAGATGAGATAAAGGTTGGTCTCTAAATATCTGATGCATGTAAATAGTTTTTCTGAAGCTGCTGTAAGCTCTGTTTGTAATTGAAGATACCTAAGTTGAGATGAGAAGTTTGAAGCTGTAGAGAACCACTGGACTTGATGATTGTAACTGGTTTGAACATCAAATACAAGCTGATTTATGGGATCCTGATCTATGTCAATGGTGATGTGTTTCTTATTGTAAATTGTTATTTTCTTTTTGTTTCCATTTTGTCCACTTTCTCTGATAAAGAACAACAAATATAGAGCTAGGATTTACTCTTACAAGTACCCTACTCTTACTGATAAGCTTTATCTTTATATTTTCCTCCAATTGTGTATTTGAGAATGATTTAATACAGTCCAAGCAGTTAAGGAATGTTGGTGAGCCCATGTCTTACTGTCTAAACTTCAAACATTGTTCTTGAATGTTATTTTCAGTTTATGCTAAGTAGAGTTGAACTAGGGAAGTCTATGGTTAGCCCTGTCCTCTAGTTTTATCTCCAAAGTTTGTTTGAAATTTTCCCTAAGAGTATGTTGAAAGCAGGCTAGGTTCAAAGTCCTTACCTGATCTTAGACTATTCTTTGTTATCTTAAATGTTTGTCTTGAAAAGTTTGCTAATTAAATAATGAATTAGGGAAGACTATGGTTAGCCCTGTCCTCTAGTTTCTTCTCCAACAGTTCCTTTGAAAAGTTTCCCTTTGAATATGCTGAAAGTAGGATAGGTTCAAAGTCCTTACTTGATCTGAAGCTATTATATTTTGTGTTTTAAATGTTTTCTATTGAAAGTGTATCAAAAGTAGGCTAATTTCAAAGTACTTACCTGATCTTAGATTACTTTTATGTTTTTCTCAAGTGCATGCCAGAAGCACGATAGTTTCAAAGTACTTACTTGATATTAGGCTGCTCTTTTTTCTTCATTTGTTTGTTCTCCATTCCTTATTGTTTCATTCCATAAAATCAACTTAAAGAGATCCTTTGACATAGATGACTTGCCCCATGGACCACTCTTGAACCTTGTTGTTTTAATTAAATCCTATTATTACTCCATGGTCCAATGGATTGAAGTTGTTTCTTGCTTATCTTGTTAGCTGAATCATTCCTTCACTTTCATACACCTTCACCCTTCATTTAGACTTCCTTCACCTTCACATATATTTTCCCAACCAAAACCAAAAAAAAAACCTTGTTCTTCATAACTAGCCTAATATCATATTTTAAAGCCTTAAACGATAAATCAATCTTTGCACTTATAAGAGAGATCCCTCTCTGGATTCAGGAGGGCTAGATACTAGAATCCCAAAGTGGTTCATAATGTTGTCTCTGCAGCTTTAGTCTTGCCAATCTGCTAAAATTACAGGGAACTAACAGTTTCTACTATGCTGATTCTATACAAGAGACTGCAACATCCTAAGGCTACCCCTGAGATTGAAACATCAAGCACATCAAGCACATAAAACTAGCTAGTAGTCATCAATGCCAACATCTGCTACCATAAACATCTATGCTAGTCTAGTTGAAATTAATTCCAACATACCAAGTGCCACCAACCATTCAGACAATGCCAACTCTCCAATAATATCCTCCTTTGGCATTGATGGAAATACCTTAAGCTCCCCCTAAAACCAGGAATGGTATTCTTTCTCTTGAGCACCAATAATATTATCCCCCTTTGGCATCAATGGCAAAGGATTCTCATGAAAATCCCCCTATAGCACTACAACATAATATTTAATTGATCTCAGACGCTTAGTAGCTTCCAACGCACATTATAATAGAGTCATTTTGGAGGAGGAGTGAAAACTCCTATATGTTGCCTGAGATGCTCAAAGGGCTCTCTTTTCAGTGGATTTGTAAATATGTCTGCAAGTTGGTCTTTAGTGGTCACGTATTCAAGTCAAACAACACTATATGCAACATGTTCTCTTAAGAAATTTACCTTGATAGGAATATGCTTGGCCTTGGAGTGCATGAAATGATTATTAGAGATACCGATGGAATTAGTATTATCACACATAATTGGAATTTGATCATTCAAATCTACCTTAATTTCCTTCAAGGTATGTTTCATCTATAGAATTTGTGAGCAACAGGTGGCAGCTGCAATATACTTTGCTTCAAGAGTTGATAAAGAAATGGAATCTCGTTTTTTGCTAACCCATGACACTATACAATTTCCCAAAAATAATTTTTCACCAGAGGTTCTCTTCCTATCATCAGTATTTCCTTCCCAATCAACATCAATATAATCCTTCAACCTAAACTCTATGCTTCTAGCATACCTCATTCCATAATAATTTTGTCCCTTGAAGGTATTTGAAAATCCTTTCGACAATGATGATATGACTTTCACGGTGACAAGCTTGAAATATGGCCACAAGACCTACTTCTTTCATGATTTCTAGTCTTGACGCTATGAAATATAGTAATATTCCTATCATTAATCTGTAATGAGTCTGATTTACATGTGTTGTCACATCATCTTTGCATAATTTATAGCTTGTAATTATGGGTGTGTTCATTGTCTTGCATTCTTCCAACCCAAATTTCTTTAAAGTTTCTCATAGGTATTTGGATTGGGAGATAAATACCCCATATTTTGATTGAGAAATTTGCAATCCCACGAAGAAGGAAAATTATCCTATCATGGACATCTCAAACTCTGTCTGCATACAGTTTGTGAATTGATGTCCCAATCATTTCAGATCACTACCAAAGATTATGTCATCCACATAGACTACCACAATTAATAAATGATCATATCCAGATTGTATATAGAGATTTCTGTCTATAATGCCCCTCTTGAAGCATTGTTGGTGAAGACATCGATCGAGTCTTGCATACCAGGCTATAAGTTTCTGTTTTAGTGCATATAAGTCATTATTCAGTTTGCACCCAAACCCTTCATTGTCTATGAGCGTGAATTTCTCGGGCTGCTCAATATAAACTTATTCTTCTAGCTCTCCATTGAGAAACACTAACTTCACATACATCTGATATAACTTGATGTTTTTATGATTGGAAAAGGAAATAAAAATTTTGATAGCTTCTAGCCTAGCTACTGGTGCAAAATTTTCCTCAAAATCTATCCCCTCTATCTGGGCATACCCTTTGCAGAATAATCGAGCCTTGTTCCTAATTACTTGACCCTGGTTATTTAGCTTATTTTGAAGACCAATTTTGTGCTTGTGACATTTTTCTCTTTGGGTCTTGGAACAAGCTCCCAAGTTCCATTATTCTCAATTTGGTCAAGTTCTTCATTCATATATCTCATCCAGGACTTCTCCTCACTATCCTGATTGAGATTCTTAGGCTCAACCTAAGATAGAAAATAAAGATTTTCACATCTTGGGATGCCAAAAAATTTCCTCCTGGTCTAGATCCCAAGTTTTTTATCTCCAAGAATTTGAATCTCAAGATTCTCTTTTTGTACATAACTGGACGTTGTTTTGGGACTTGGAGTTGAGCTTCTTTCTACGTCCTCATTATCAAACTATGTTTCTTCATTGTCTGATGATTTGATGGATGAACTCTATTCTCCATCAGAGTTCATGTTTCGTCTGGAGGACTCTGATTGTTTTTCTATTTCAACTATTACTACATCAATTCAATATTCAATCCTCTTTGTCCTCTTGTTGTAGCACTTGTATCCAATGTCACATGGTTTGGGTTTGAGTTCAGGTTTAACAATGATTAGGTTCGGTTTTGAATTCAAATTTTTTGATGAGGTTCGGATGAAGTTCGCCATTATGTTCACACACACACACATATTTAAAATTAATTATAGGATAAAATATTAATAAATCAACTTACATCAGTAAACATAAAAAATGGTATCACGAACATGGAAATTGTGAGGATAAATTACAAGTCGAAGTTGTGACATGAAGGTATGAGTTTTGATCTATGGACTTGGTCAATGGCTATGAGATTTGTTGAGGTTCGTCGAACACCGATTTTTTTCTAAGGTTCACCAAAATTTGAACCTCAAGGTTAAAGTTCGTCGAACCTTTTGACATAACTTGTATTATTTACTTCGAGTAGATTACCCTAGGAATATACCCTCATCAACGTGTGAATTAAACTTTAAAGGATTTGTATCATTACTTTTGATAAATCATTTTCTCCAAAATACTTTATAGTGTTTTACTAATGCAAGTTTTCCCTTCCAAAACTCATAGGGAGTTTTATCACTATTAGGCTTGAGTTGTGTTCTGGTTTATAGGTACACTACCTATTGTGTTGCTTCTCCCCAGAAGGTGTGAGGTATATTTTATTCATCCATCATAGATTTGGCCATCCACTGAATTTTTATGTTATTTCTCTCAACTACTCCATTTTGTTGTGGAGTTTTGGCCACATAATGTTGCCTCCTTATGCCATGCTCTTCACAAAATTCTTCAAACTCTCTTAAAGTGTATTCTCCTTCTCTATCTAATATTAAGGATTTTATCTTTAAATCTTTCTCATTTTCCACTCGAGCTTTAAATTTTTTGAAATGTTTAAACATGTATGATTTTTATTTTAAGAGCATGATCCAAGTGGCCATGGTAAAATCATCAATAAGCAGCATAAAATACCTCTCTCCCCTTGGGATTTTTTGCTCTAGTTGGGATGCATATATCTGTATGAATTAGATCTAGTGGTATAGATGAAGATAATTCTTTTGTCTTGAAATGAGTCCTAGTTCACTTACCAAATTGACATGATTTTCATAATGAATTATCAGGCCTTGACAATTTTGGAAATGCTCTCATAGTTTATAGCTTGTTGATTCTTATTAGACTATCAATATTCATATGACCAAGTCTCTTGTGCCATAACTGAGTTTCATTGGTCTTTCTCAGATAGTAGCTTACTTTAGAGTCATCAAACACGTACATTATTATGGGTTCTAACTTCCTTTCCCACCATCTTTCCATTCTTTTCATGTCGAATCTCACAGCCTTTGGATCGAAAAGTTACATTATATCCATTATCACACATATGGCTTAAACAAAGCATTTTTTTCTTGAGACCTTCTACATACAACATATTATGGGCTTTGGTCTTTTCATTGGACTAACTGTGGCCTTTCCCTTAATTCTTATTGGGACATTGTTGCCAAAAGTGACATTGTTCCCTCTTTCCTTTTATTTTAGCGACAATAATTTTCTCTTATCCCCAGTCATATGTTTGAAACAACCAATGTCCACATACAATATGTTATCTTGATCATGTTCCAACAAAGCAATTCCACATTCCATGCTTTTTCCAACTTTTCATTTCAAATTCTTCTTATCTTTTTGAAAAATTCATTGCCAATTGTTTTGAGACTTGGATGAGCATTCAAATATTCTTATGCATTCACTTGCCTTGTACCCAAAATTATTGCATTTGAAGAATTCAACATCATTTATTAGAGGAGATAAGGGATTTCGATCTTTGGGAGGACAATTTTGATATTTAAAATTATGATACTTTTTGTACATGGAATTTTCATATATTTCAACTTTTATCCTTATAAAATCATCAACCTTATGTCCAAATATGTGAAATTTATAAAAATTACCATAAAATAAATGAGAGAATTTCATGAGTTTGTGCATGAAGGTACCTCTGTTGTCTAGCTAATTGATTTATTCTCCAATGGTATGGTTCCTTGGGGTGGTTGGAGTCATTATTCCATTGATGGCCTTCTCTATAGCTGCTACATTTTTGTCTTCATTGATTCTTTATTGATGCTACTTTTCATAGCCCTAAGGGTTCTCAAATTTTGCGGACCTGAAGTTCATCTTTCCCATAGAATATTCTTGTGGTCTAGAGTATCCTAGGATTTTTTTGTTTCCCAAAGACCTTTGACTGTTAAGAAAATTATCTAGATTTCTTGCTCCTTCTGCAAGATTTTAATTTATACCATTGTTAGTCTCTAATCTCTCAAGATCTTTTCTCAGAGAGATGACCCCTGCCTCGAGACTCTGACAATTTTCTTCCCATTCATGGATCAAATCATTGAGACCTTCTTATTTTCATTTAGCTTCCTTTAATTTTAATTTTGGGGACAATATTTCACCTTTTCATGTTCTCAAGATTATTTCCCCCTTTACCTTGAAAAACTCCTACTTTAGCTTGTTCTCCTGTTCTAGTTTCTAACACGTTCCTTGTTTTTCTTCTAGTTGAAGAGCTAAACTATATTTGTGTTTGTTGGCTTCTTCAAGTTTTTATTTCTGATAAAAAAAATTCCTTTTTGTCTGAGTTGTACATACCTCCTTCAGCATGCTGGAACTATTATTTTAGTTGTCTATTCTTTTTCCTAGCCTTCTTTAACTCATCAAGACAACTGATGAGTTCCCCTTCAAAGTCCACTACTCCAACTTATTCTTCTTCCTCTTCAAAGTCAATAATATTTTGTTTCTTGGAGTCTACTCCATATGCCATGAGTAAATACTCATTTGAATCATCTTCTGAAGAGTTCTTGCTATTTTAATCTAATGCCGAGCTATCCTATTTAGAGTAAAGCCCCTTTTTCTTAAAGAAATTCTTCTTCTGATGTTTTTGATACTTGTTTCTAAATTTTTGAACAACTTACTTTTCTGTCCTTTCCTTGTAAGGGAATTTGGATGAAAAATGTACAACTCTTCCATAGTTAAAGCATTTAAAGGGAAACTTCCATTTATACTTTTTTGGTCCACCCTTTATTTTCTGGAAAATTGAACCAACTCTTGATCGGATTCACAACTAGATAAATATTGATGGTATTTGTGCTCCTTGGCCTTCTTGGACACTTTGAACATTTCCTCCTTGGTTCATATTTCTCTTTTCCTGCTCTCATCTCATAGGTTATGAGAGTACTAAGAATTGATCCATCTTGAGATTCTTTAAATCAACCATCTCTTCAATGGTAGATACTTTCACATTAAATCTCACCGGTAGAGATCTTAAGACCTTTTGCAAAATTATAACTTCTTTCACCTCTTGATCAAGTCCTCTAATCATATTGGTTACTTCATAACCTTTGAGGAAGTACAATGCTATAATTTATTCACTCATTTTTAAGCTTTCAAACGTCATTCTGAGGGTTTGTAGTTTGGCCTGCTTGAGCTTATCATATCCTTCATTACTCTAATTGAGATTCACCCATACTTCCTTACCAGATTTATAGTGCATAACCTTTACGAATTCGGATTGACTAAGGCCAAAGACAATGAAATTATTAGATTTAGCATTATTTCCATAAAAAATTTTACCATCGGAATCAGTAGGAGGGACATCAGGGACATTATAGTCTACTAGTACAGAGCTCCAAACATCTACTCCTAGGGGCATAAAATAAGCTTCCATCCTATATTTCCAAAAGGCATAGTTCATCCCATCAAAAACTCATATTTTTCTTGAGTAAGCATCTTGACTCTCTTGCCTAGACATAATTCCTTATGGATCTACCTTCCAGTGGTTAGACTACCTGAAGGAGCCTTTATCTGATACCAATTCTTGGAATAAGGAATTATTGATAGGGGGAGGGTGAATCAATAACTGGGAGGTTCTTAAAAATTTTAGTATAAGTGTTTAATTCATTCCTCTACTGTCAGTAATTGTGAAAACATTCATTAAAAATACACATGAACAACAATATATGTACATGTTAGCCATCAGTAAATTTTGTCATAATCAAATGATGGCTAAAATAGTCCTTGAGCCTTCAAGAGATCATTTTCATAGAGAATCGTTCATTCTTGAAGGCTGTTGTTCCCTAATTATTGTTCCTTAACTACTGTGACTTAAAAGTAGTGTTGGTCCCTCCAAATCCAACAAGAAATATGTTGTTCCCTTCAAAAAAAATTCCTAAACAGCCCCTTTCCATCATTTCATTCACTCATTTTGGACTTTCTTTTTACCCTCCATTTTCCTCTGAAAAAAGCTCCTTTTATCTCTTTCATTTTCCCTTCATCCCCCTCAAAAAACCTTCAAAATCCCTTTTTCAACCTATAAATCCTTTTAATGGTTTAAAACCCTTCCTTTTTCACTCTATCGGAACTGGAAAAAACCACTTATTTTGCTTTTTGTTAAAACACACAGGCCTTAAGCCCCTTTGGGTTTGAGCCCCAACCCATTCCACCATATAACCTATGCACGCGACCAAGCGCTAGCCCCATCGCATCGGGCATTCTCATCGCATCGGCATTTCCACTAAAGGCCCGCATTTTCTTTATAAACTTTCCCCCACCAATGCAATAATCCCTCCCCTCCTCCGCCCCTAGTCACCTTTCCCCTCCACATGACCATTGCCTAGCGCTAAGTCCTTAACCCCCTATCCCTTCTTTTCTTCACCCCCGGTTCTGCGTTCTCACATAAAATCGTGCCTTTTTCCTAACCCCTTAAAGCCCCCGCCTTTCCCTTCCTCCCTTTTACTCTTTTCCCTCATCCCCGCCTTCTCACTTTACAAATTAATCCCAACCATTGATCTTTAAAAATCAACAAATATCATGCCTCTTCTCCCATCCTTTGATCGCCCGCCCCCTACCTATTCCTCCATCCTCCGCATCAAATCCACATCGCAGATCTTATAGATCTAACAGTTCTCATCAAACTCGACAACCCCAACTCCGTTGGGGCCTACCAACCATTGCATAAAGTGCCCATACGATCACACGCTGCCACCTATCTCCCACTAGAGCTCTTGCCCGCGCACCTTTCCTATCGCGCCAAATATGCACTGTTAGATCTCTTCCCCCTCATCCGACGACTGTCATCGCATATCGCACGATTTCGCTGTCCAAATTTTAACACTTCAAAATCACGTGATACCGGTGGTATTGAAAAGGCCACGCAGCGTGATACAATTGGATCGCGTTCCCTCTAGGAAAAACCATTTACCGCCCGAGGGTCGCGTGAAAACCAACCATGGTATTTCGAAAACCACTTTTGTTGATTTCACGCCAAAGTCATTTTTTAAATTAGGTTTTTGCATGTTTTCTCCATGGAGCCTCCTCTACCTGCATTTTTTTTCCTCACTGCTCTTTCCGCTTCTGCCCGACCTCTGTAAAGTAGCTTGGCCAATGCAAGCAGGGTTTTATTAACATTTTGTTTGTCTTATGCAGGTTTGATGGTGTTTTAAAGGTAAAAACCCTTCCCACTGTCTATGAAGGAACAGGGTCAAAGATCACCACTTGTTGAAGACCAAAACATGAAGAAAAAGAGCTATCAGGCTTCATTTCATGATTAATCAGTGCTTTATGAGCACTGTTTATACTATCAAACCCTCAACACACCCAAAAGAAACCCTGCACACAAAAAAACAAAGAAGAATCGGTGAAGTAAGGTTAAAAGCCAAAGGAACAGAGGGTAAAGGTTAAAGAACGAAAGATTGAAGCAATTCTAGTGTCTGAGATGAAGAGTTAAAGAATTAAAGGTTTAAACATGCAGTTTGGGGGTTTATACACAGTATCAAGGATTAAATATCCAAAGCCAAGGATCAAGGATTTAAACCTACAGTTAAGGGAGGCAGGAAAAGGTAAAAGGCAGATGACAAAGCCCAAAATAGTAAACACAGTTAGCATATAAGGATTAAAGACTCCGAAGTGATTTTAAAGGCCCTAAAGCAAGAATCAGGGCTTAAGTAGTGTTCAAAGTGCTAGATCAGCACAAATCAGTGAAGGAGCCTCCAAATGCCACATCATAGAGGCTATAACTCCTCAAAATACCACCTGCCAGCTGATTTCATCTAAAAGAGTGCATATTAATTGCACAGTTAGGGATATTTTTAAAGACAACTCAACATTAACTTCCAACCTACCAAAAACCCTCAAAGTCAAAAAAAGTGACTAAAGGTGATGAAATTTAATGTAAAATTGATTAAAACAGAGATGAGCATTCAAAATCTTCTCCCTTAGGCCTCCCAAAGGTCAATAAACCATTACTTTGTATTAATTGAACAAATGAACCCTTCTTACACTCCACCTCCTCATTCTTCTATAAATACTTCTGTAGAAGACAATATAGAGGTTGGTCTTTGGATACCTGTTGAATGTAAATAGCTTTTGAGGATGCTGAAGCTTTGTATTGTAATAGAAGAAAGATAGGCTGAGATGAGAAGTTTGAAGTTATAAAAATCCACTGGACTTGAAGATTGTAATTGGTTTGAACATCAAATACACAAGCTGATTCATGGGATCCTGGTCTATGTCAATGGTGATGTGTTTCTCACTGTAAATTGTTATTTTCTTTATGTTTTCATTTTTTCCACTCTTCTCTGATAAAGAACAGCAAATATAGATTAGGATTTACTTCTAAAGTACCCTAAATCTCACTGATAAATCTTTATCCTTTGTGTTTTCTGTTGATGGTTTATTTGAAGGTAATCCAATAGAGTATAGCCAGTGAAGTGATGGTAAGCCCATGTTTCCTGAGTAAAACTTGAGATATTGTCTTTGAATGTTCTTGAAAAGTCTGCTAATTAAATTTGAGCTAGAGAAGTTTATGGTTAGCCCTGTCCTCTAGTTTCTTCTCCAACAGTTGCTTTGAAAAGTTCCCTTCAGAGTATGTTGAAAGAAAGCTAGTTTAAAAGTACTTACCTAATCTTAGACTACTTTTTTATATTCATCATAAATGTTTTTCCTTTGAGAATATGTTAAAAGTAGGCTAAGTTAAAAGTCTTTACTTGATCTTAAGATGTTTCTTTGTTTTTAAATGTTTTCTCTTGAAAGTATATCAAAAGCAGGCTAGTTTAAAAATACTTACCTCATCTTAGGTTACTTCGTGTATTTCTTTCAAGTGCATGCCAAAAGAAGGCTAGTTTAGAAGTACTTACCTTATCTTAGGCTGTCCTTTGTTTTTCTTGTGTGTTTGCTTCTCTCACAACACTTTTATGTTTCCATATCATCGAATCAATCTAAAGAATCCTTTGACATAGATGACTTGCCCCATGGACCACCTTTGAAACTTGTTGTGCAATTAAATCCTTTATGATTCCATAGCCCAATGGATTGAAGTTGTTTCTTTCTTATCTTATCAACTGAACCATTTTCAACCTACTTACACCTTTACCCCTCATAAGACTTCCTTCATTTTGATGAGGTTCATCCCAACCAAAACAAACAAAACCTTGTTCTTCATAACTAGCCTAAAATCATACTTAAGTATAAAGATCATATCTTTGAAAACACATATATAGAGAGATCCCTCTCTAAATCTAGGATGGCTAGATCCTCAGATTCCAAACTGCTTTTGATGTAGGCTCTACACTGTTTGTACTTGCCAATCTTGCAAACTACAGAGACCTAACAGACTAGCGACGATACTGTGGACCTTCTGAGTAAAATCCTTAAAAATAAACACTCAGTATTCAAAGCAGAATGAATAGCTTTCTTCAAGCATTACAAGAATATTGGTGATCATGATAATACTTGTCTGAATCAGTGGAAATCTAAGTATTTCTTAGGATTCTAACAGACCCTTATCAAACCTTGGAGAAATCAACTAGTTAGCCACAGAGTAAACTCAGTTTGTCTCATCACCGTAGCTAAGTGTTGAAACAGATATAGGACACTCTCATAACCCACACGACTATAAAAAACTCAGAAAACCCAAAAACATTTCAAATTGGTATTCAAACCTATTATTGGTGGTGGACCATAAAACATTTTACCTTCTAAAAGCTAAAAATTTCCACCTAGTGACTCCACAATCCTGAATAGACCTAAAGACTCCACTGGGAAACCCTTTTCTATCACAATATCATACAAAATCAGCTTAGGAAACTTTAATGATTAAGTTTTCTTGTTAAAAGATCAGTTAGCCTACTAAAGATTGTCATACTTGGTTAAAATTTTCATAATTATTGGGTCTAAAAACATAGCATCGTGGCTTATAGAAGAGTTAATACTAGAGCCTATCCTAACCCAAATCATCCTGAGATAGTTGATAATCCAGAAAGTATTATACTAAGGAAGTCTCCTAAGTCTAAAACTTCAATTGTTGTCAGACCAGTCCATAGAGCTAATTATGTTTCTAAAAACCTTACAACTCTACAATATTCACAAGTTGACTTAAGAAACCCATTCAAAACTAGGTCACTTGATGATATTGATCAGATATACTTTGAGCCTTCACACTCACCCCAACATAGTGGTGAGAAAACTGTTAGCAGAGAAACTACCCCACCTGATTTACATTTCCTTCATAACTTTTGTTTCTCCCATCCAAGATCTGCTCAACAGTCTTTTGTTGGTCCATCCACTTCTGTTACCCATAATCCCACTGTTCAAAGTGCTCCATTCCATGAACCACCTCCTATCTTACTTCCTCCACCTGTTAACCCCCCATTTTTTCCACAACCTCGTATCATGGAAACATGGTATTCTCCTCTAGTCCTTCCTTTACCTTTATTCAATCTTCCACAGGACTATCAGTCTAAGATTCCATTATATGATGCCAATGGTTCTACTACTGCTTCACAACATGTGGACAAGATGAATGACTATTTTAATAGAAACAATATTGATGATGAAACTGTCAAACTCAGATTGTTTGCTCAAAGTTTAGGGGGAGAAGCAAGAAAATGGTTCAAAGCCTTAACCCCTCATAGTATTAATGACCTCCAAGCTCTCCATCAGTCATTCCTAAATAAATGGGAAGTCAGAAAAAACCCTCTCCAAATACTTTCAGATTACAACAACCTCAAAAGAAACACTGGGGAAAGTGTTCAAAATTATTGCACTAGATTCAATAGTGTTTACAATGCATTACCCCCAGATTTGAAACCTCCACAAGGATCAGCTTTGGCCAAATTTCCTAAAGGATTTGATCCTAAAATGGCATATCAGCTAAGAGAAAGAGATCCTTTGGCTTTGGAAGACATGCAAAAGGGAGCTCTTGCTGTGGAAGTAAATCTGATTGAAAAAAGAGCTAGGATGAAGAATGAAAAGAAAGTATCATTTAGGGAGGAAACTGCACCTTCCACATCTAGCTCAAAAATGGAGAGAATTATGGAGGAAATGATGAAGAAAATGAGCATACTTGAGAGAGCACAATCTAGGGAAAATCAATTAGCTCCCCAAAACAGAAATCCATCTCAAAATCAAAATCAAAACTTTAGGAGAAATCAACCTCAAAACAGACAAAGAGAGGATGATCAATAGATCAAACCTCCTTTCCAAGAAAACTATGTGAATGAGGATGAAGAAACCAATGAACAAATAGAGGATGAAAACATAAACATGCTGGGAGTAAGAAATGAGGATTCTAATCTTCTCCATGAAAGAAAACATGGTCTATATACACCTTATGATGACAGAAGACCACAAAATGATTATTATGAACAATACTCTGAAAATGCCATCATAGGATCACCTAAAAAATATGACCTAAGAAGTAAAAAAAATCAAGAAAATCCCAGAAACAAACCTCTGATAAATCTGCCAAGAACAGCCCTGAAAATGCACCCAAAAAGACAGCTGAAACTCACAAAACAGTGGCTGTGAATTCCGATTTAAACAAAGGGAAAAACACCCAAGCCAATGAAAAAAATAGTGTTAACCCCAGTAGCATTAACACTTTAGATAATGCTCCTAAAAAAACTATTTTAACAGCTGTAAATAATAGAAATCAGTAAGATAATTTTGTTGATGAGTCAGTGACCAAGAAGGCTGAATTAAACATTTTAAAAAACCAGATTCCTTTCAGCTTAGAGAATGAAATATCTAAAATCAAAATCTTTGTCCTACTCACTGAACTAATCACTCAAGAAGTATATAGAGGTCATATTTTGAAAGATTTGAACATAGAATATGTTCATGACATAGTTAACTTAAATGATGATACCCCAAAGCTCATCTTTGGACCAAAAATTGAAGGAAATTTTCAAGAAGGAACCACCCCTCCATTCTATATCAGCTTAGACATCCATGACAATATTTTGCACAATTCCATGCTTGACTTGGGAGCATCACACAACCTCATGCCCAAGGTAATCATGGAAAGGTTAGGCTTAGAGGTAACTAGACCCTACAAAGATTTATATTCCTTTGATTCAAGTAGAGTGAGATGCTTAGGCCTAATAAAGGATCTCTGTGTTAACTTAACCCAAATTCCAGCCAAGAGTTTAGTGATGGAAATTGTAGTGGTTGATATACCCCCCAAGTATGGCATGCTTCTTTAAAGGTCATGGGGTGCTAAGTTACAAGGTTCTATGCAGATGGATATGACTTATTCCACCATCTTTGTCTTCAGTCAGCCTAGAAGACTCTATAGGGAAACACACATGAAATACATGGTGAGTAGTCAAGAAAGACCAGAGAACTCTCCTCTTTACTCCATACACACTGGCCTTGACTCTTTTATTCTTTTCAATGATGATATTCCTAAAGAGCAAGAGTTAGTCAATGAAAAATCATGAAATGTTGTAATCACTTCACATGAAAACATAGTTACATCCATTGATAAAGAGGAAAATAAAGAGGAAACTAAAAAACCATTTGTTGATTCAAAAATTTATAGCAAACAAATTAGAGGTCTTGAGGTTCATAATAGTCATAAGCATAACACATATCATGAAAAAAAAGAATAAAACCTCAAAACATCGAATACCTTGAGGAACAGAACACAGGAAAACATAGTGCAGGCCCTTGTATAGAATAGAAAGATGAAGAAAACAAAGAGGACAACAATAAAATAAATGACAAATCTAAAAACAATCCTCTTTGGAACATGAATTTTGATGGGTCTTGCACTAAAAATGATGCAGGAGCAGGCATATGGATACACAACACTCAAAACAATCATGCTGAGGGGCATTCCT
Organism: Pinus albicaulis; assembly: GCA_034641835.2. Taxonomy (NCBI): domain Eukaryota; kingdom Viridiplantae; phylum Streptophyta; class Pinopsida; order Pinales; family Pinaceae; genus Pinus; species Pinus albicaulis. The sequence goes on along the minus strand of CM076578.1, from coordinate 1,754,273,103 downwards.
ATAAATTAAACTTTCACTGTACAAACAACATAGATGAGTATGAGGCTCTCCTTCTAGGCTTGCATTTATTGAAAAAATTAGGGGCTAAAAGGATAAAAGTTCATGGGGATTCTGAGTTGATTATTAGGCAAGTAAATGGGGAGTACAGTGCTAAACATCCCAGACTTAGAGCCTATATAAATGATGCCATGGATTTGTTAAAAACATTTGATGAATTCCAACTTATCTTTGTCCCAAGAAACCAAAATGTCCTTGCCAATGGTTTAGCCTTTGCTGCTAGAACTTGTCTTACACCTTATAAAACCAAGCAATGCACCACCCAAGTCAAAGTGAGACCAGCTGTCCTAGATAATGAAAGATATTGGCAAGTTTTTATCGAGATAAACAAATAGAAGACTTATTACAGTCCAAAAATAAATTTGAAACACCAAGATCAGTTTCAGATTATAATGAAGACTATCCTACTGAAGAAAATCCACTTACTGAAGAAGAAAAGTCTTCCAAGATTGCTGAAATAAATCTATTAACCTATGAACCCAACCATAAAATAGAGAATAACACAGATTTAGAAAATGAAGACTTAGAAGTGCTGCAATCTAAAGACTAAAGCTTTCCAAGAGGACTGGTCCCTTTAGAGGAATTATTTGATTTGAATGATGTGGCCAAGAAGCCAAAACTGGAACCCATAGGATCTGAAGTGGAAGAATGCAACATAGACAGTAAGGAAAAGCCTAAATTAATCAAACTATCTAAAACTTTGCCAGCTCACATTAAACGGAAATACATTGAGCTCCTTAAGGAATTTTTCTCATGTTTTTGCATGGAGCTATGAAGATCTGAAATCATATGATACAGAAATAATTCAGCATAAAACACCCCTCAAAGAAAGCCAGAAACCTTTTAAACAGAAATTGCGCAGAATCAACCCTATTCAATTACTGGTAGAGAAAGAAATTAGGAAAATGTAGGATGCTGAAATTATAGTCCCTGTTAGATACTCATAGTGGGTGTCTAATCTTGTATCAGTTAGAAAGAAAACATGAGAAATAAGGCTTTGCATTGATTTTAGAAACTTAAACAAAGCCTCACTTAAGAAAAACTATCCTTTGCCCGAAATGGTTCATATCCTACAAAAGGTAGTTGGTTCTAAAAGAATTTCTTTGCTAGATGGCTTCTCAGGGTACAATAAAATTTTGGTACATCCTAATGATCAACTTAAAATAGCCTTTACTACACCTTGGGGTACTTTCATGTATTTGAAAATGCCCTTTGGTTTAATGAATGTTGGTGCCACATTCTAGAGAGCCATGGACATTGCATTTTTAGAAGAAATAGGTTACTTCATAGTGATTTACTTAGATTATATAACTGTCTATTCAAAAACAGATGAAGAACACCTAATACACTTGAGAAAAGTCTTTGAAATGCAGGAAGTTTGAGTTAATTTGATCACAGCAACCCTCCAGAAGGCAAACATGGACATGTCTTTGGAAATTAGGAACAAGATAGACTGAGTTGGTGTGTTGTGAGCAAACACAGGCAGCAGAACATTCATTGGAAAGATTAATTTCTTGAGAAGGTTCATACCCAATCTAGCTGAACTCCTTAGAAACATAACAAACATGCTTAAAAGGGAAGAAGGAGTTAAATGGAACTTAGAAGCAAAGAAGTCATTTGAACTGGTTAAACAAACACTCACCAAAACACCAGTTCTTATCAGTCCTAATTTTTCCAAATATTTCTTCATTTTTTCATTTGCATCAGAACACACCGTAGCTACTGTCCTATTACAGAAAAATTGGAATGGACAGAAACATCCCATTGCATTTTAAATGACAAGGCATTAAAGTACCTCTAAGAAATGCAACATAATGGAAAAACTTAAAGCACACATGATCAAAACCTTAAGAGACAGTTTCATTCCATCTTAGCATTTGTACCTCATTCGGTTGTAAAAGACATATTGACCCAAGATCCAGATGGAAAAAAAGGAAAGTGGATTGCTGTAATTTTAGAGTATGACTTAGAGATTAAGCCCACTAAGCTCACAAAAGGTCAAGGACTAGCAAAACTTATGGCTAAATCCAACTTTCAAGCTCTTGATATAAACATGTTTAATGCATTAGATGGGCAGGAAGTTTTCCTCAGGTTAATGAAAGGTCATTTAGATGCATGTGGTATCTTGCTTGTTTTATATGTTTTATCAATGTATGTTCTCATAGTTTGTATCTAAAACGGTGGGAATTTTAAAGTTAAAATTGTAAATTAAATGAATAAATGTTTATATTGGAAAAATGCTGATGGTTTATTTATTAATGTTTAAAATGGTCTGAATGAATCAAACATGAGTTTCATAGAGAAGGAGAAATGAAATAACTAAATAAACTAAAAAATACTTATTTGGTTATTGTGTGCTTCCTCTTTCAAGATGTCCATAAAATGATTATTGCCTATCACAAATGCCAAATATTTGAAGGCAAAAGAAAGTTGCTTCCCTTACCTTTTCAACCAATCACTGTTGAAGCTCCTTTTCAGCAGTGGGGTCTAGACTTCATTGGGGAAATCCATCCTCCCTCATCTGCCCAACATAGATGGATCCTCACAACAACAGTCTATTTTACCAAGTGGATAGAATCCATCCCATCTAGGAATTCCACAGACTCAGTCATCATTTCCTTCCTCGAAAAATATATACTGTCTAGATTTAGCTATCCTAGAAAGATCATAACTGATAATGCTGCTGCATTTGGGTCTAAGAAGATGGTAGAGTTCTACCACAAGTATAAAATCATTTTAAGTCATTCTACAGCTTATTACCTTCAAGGTAATGAGCTGGCAGAGTCCTCAAATAAAATTTTGGTAAACATTATCAAGAAGTTGCTGGAAGACAACAAGAAATCATGGCACAATAAGCAAGTACATGCTTTATGGCCAGATAGACTAACCATTAAACAATCCATTGGAATGTTTCCCTACCAGCTAGTTTAAGGAACTGATGCAGTATTCCCAACCAGTTTAGGAGTGCCATTAATGAAGCTGATCCAAGAAGTACAGTCTGAAGATGATGATGTAACAAGAAGAATAAACCAGACTATACATTTACAGCAAACCAGAGAGGAAGTATACATCAGAGCACAACAACTTCAAGAAAACATCAAGAAGATGTTTGACAGAAGAACCAAGGCAATTGATTTCAAGATTGGTGATAAAGTTTTGAAATGGGATTCAAGAAGAGAAGATAAGGGCAAAGATGGAAAATTTGATAACTTATGGCAAGGCCCATATCTTATCCAATCTACTATTGGGAACAATGCATTTTTTCTGCAAGAGTTGGATGGAGCTGAATACTTTGGAGGTCCTGTCAATGGTAGAGTTCTCAAACATTATTTCTGTTAAACTAATATTTTTCAATTTCAAAGATTTGTTCATTACATATATCACTACTTTTCAATTTAGAAAAAGAAAAATACAAAAAAAATAAAAAGAGAAAAAGAGGGCAGACATAAAAAGAAAGGTACAGCCCCATACTAAAAGAGAGAAAAAATATGAAAGTGTGCAAGCTCAAATGCCACTACCAAAAGCACTGTTATTTTAGTCATATAGCCTAATCATGACTAAAATAGATTTCAATTTTCTGTTGATAGGTTAGTAAAGAATATTTTCCAAACTGTTTAATCTTGGCTTATCAGTAGAATAGATTAGGATAAGAAGAACAGAGGTTCAAACAAGCTCAATTCCTGAACCTATAAAGCTTGATGAATAATTGGTTCTAATATGCTCAAAATTTAAACCAAGAAAAAAAGAGAACAACTCAAAAAGATCAAAATCAGAGCTGCAAAAAGAATGAAGGATGCTTTTTTATTTTCAGACCTAAAGCCTTCACAGTTTTGTTTCAAATTTCCGCAAATAAAGTCAATGTGCAGGTTGTTTTTATGCCATAGTCCCACATCAAATCAGACTGTCTAAACTTGATTTGACTGTGTTTTAAATTTCTATTTTAGAAAATAGAGAATAAAATCTGCTAGACAGTCTAATACTAGCAGATAGTAGCTTAGGTAGAGAATTTGTGAGTTCAACAGTCTAATATGAACTCATGGAAGAAATAAGGGTAGATTTAGATTAGTTTTTCCTGCTTTCAAAAACAATAAAATGTTGATGTTTAAGGTCTGCAAGTCCAAATGCACCTTATGAAGAAAAAATGTTAGGAAGTAGGCTGTGTAGGGAGAATGGTTGGGAGAAATTTGTTTACTGATATAAAAATATTGATTATCTTTTTCGAAGCAGCATGATCAATCGAGAAAGATTGTCAATGGATAAAGGCACAGATCTGCATCCCAAAGATCAAAATCTGAAGTTCTTGACACCTCCAAGGAGCTACCATCCCCAAGTGGAGCCACGGTTATCCATTAGCAAATTTTTTCATAAGCAAATGATGGCTAAAACAGTCCTTGAGCCTTCAAGAGATCATTTTCATAGAGAATCATTCATTCTTGAAGGCTGTTGTTCCCTAATTGCTGTTCCTTAACTATTGTGACTTAAAAGCAGTGTTGTTCCCTCCAAATCCAACAAGAAATATGTTTTTCCCTTCAAAACTATTTCCTAAACAGCCCCTTTCCATCATTTCATTCACTCATTTTCGCCTTTTTTCTTTCCCTCCCTTTTCCTCTCAAAAAAACTCCTTTTCTCTGTTTCATTTTCCCTTCATCCCCCTCAAAAAACCTTCAAAATCCTTTTTTCAACCTATAAATCCTTTTAATGGTTTAAAACCCTTCCTTTTTCACTATATAGGAATTGGAAAAACCCACTTATTTTTTTTTTTGTTAAAACACACAGGCCTTAAGCCCCTTTGGGTTTGAGCCCCAACCCCTTCCACCATATAACCTAACCCCATGACCAAGTGCTAGCCTCATCACATCGGCATTTCCACTAAAAGCCCACATTTTCTTTATAGACTTTCCCCCACCAATGCGATAAGCCCTCCCCTCCTCTGCCCCTGGTCACCTTTCCTCTCCACATGACCATTTCCCAACGCTAAGTCCTTAACCCACTAGCCCTTCTTTTCTCCGCCCCCAGTTCTGTGTTCTCACATAAAACCGTGCCTTTTTCCTAACCCCTTAAAGCCCTCACCTTTCCCTTCCTCCCTTTTCCTCTTTTCCCTCATCCCCACCTTGTCACTTTACAAAGTAATCCCAACTTTTGATCTTTAAAAATCAATGGCTATCATGCCTCTTCTCCCATCCTTTGATCACCCACCCCCTACCTATTCCTCCATCCTCCACATCAAATCCACACCATAGATCTTATAGATCTAATGGTTCTCATCAAACCCAACAACCCTAACTCCGTCGGGGCCTACCATCCACTGCATAAAGCGCCCATCCAATCACACGTTGCCACTTGTCTCCCACCAGATCTCTCGCCTGCACACCTTTCCTATCGCGCCCAATCTGCACCGTTAGATCTCTTCCCCCTCATCCGACGACTGTCATCGCATATCGCACGATTTCACTGTCCAAAGTTTAACACTTCAAAATCATGTGATACCGGCGGTATTGAAAAGGCCACATGGCGTGATACAATTGGATCGCGTTCCCTCCAGAAAAAACCATTTACCGCCTGAGGGTCGCGTGAAAACCACCCATGGTATTTCAAAAACCACTTTTGTCCATTTCGCGCCAAAGTCATTTTTTAAACTAGGTTTTTGCATGTTTTCTCCACGGAGCCTCCTCCGCCTACATTTTTTCTCCTCACTGCTCTTTCTGCTTCCACTCGACCTCTGTAAAGCATCTTGGCCAACGCAAGCAGGGTTTTATTAACGTTTTGTTTGTCTTATGCAGGTTTGATGGCGTTTTAAAGGTAAAAACCCTTCCCACTATCTATGAAGGGGCAGGGTCAAAGATCACCACTTATTGAAGACCAAAACATGAAGAAAAAGATCTACCATGCTTTGCTTCATGGTTAATCAGTGCTTTATGAGCACTGTTTATACTATCAAACCCTCAGCGCACCCAAAAGAAACCCTGCACACAACAAAAAAAATAAGAATCAGTGAAGTAAGGTTAAAAGCCAAAGGAATAGAGGGTAAAGGTTAAAGAACGAAAGATTGAAGCAATTATGGTGTCTGAGATGAAAAGTTAAAGGATTAAAGGTTTAAACATGCAGTTTGGGGGTTTATACACAATATCAAGGATTAAATATCCAAAGCCGAGGATCAAGGATTTAAACCTACAGTTAAGGGAGGTAGGAAAAGGTAAAAGGTATATGACAAAGCCCAAAACAGTAAACACAGTCATCATATAAGGATTAAAGACTCTAAAGTGATTTTAAAGGCCTCAAAGCAAGAATCAGGGCTTAAGCAGTGTTCAAAGTGCCAAATCAGCACAAATCAATGAAGGAGCCTCCAAATGCCACATCATAGAGGCTATAACTCCTCAAAATACCACTTGCCAGCTGATTTCATCTAAAAGAGTGCATATTAATTACACAGTTAGGGATATTTTTAAATATAGCTCAACATTAACTTCCAACCTACCAAAAACCCTCAAAGTCAACAAAAGTGACTAAAGGTGATGAAATTTAATGTAAACTTGATTAGAACAGAGATGAGCATTCGAAATCTTCTCCCTTAGGCCTCCCAAAGGTCAATAAAGCATTACTCTGTATTAATTGAAAAAATGAACCCTTCTTACACTCCACCTCCTCATTCTTCTATAAATACTTCTGTAGAAGACAGTATAGAGGTTGGTCTTTGGATACCTGTTGAATTTAAATAGCTTTTGAGGCTTCTGAAGCTTTGTATTGTAATAGAAGAAAGATAGGTTGAGATGAGAAGTTTGAAGCTGTAAAAACCCACTGGACTTGAAGATTGTAACTGGTTTGAACATCAAATACACAAGATGATTCATGGGATCCTGGTCTATGTCAATGGTGATGTGTTTCTCACTATAAATTGTTATTTTATTTATGTTTTCATTTTGTCCACTCTTCTCTGATAAAGAAAAGAAAATATAGATTAGGATTTACTTCTAAAGTACCGTAAATCTCACTGATAAATCTTTATCCTTTGTGTTTTCTGCTGATGGTTTATTTGAAGGTAATCCAATAGAGTATAACTAGTGAAGTGTTGGTAAGCTCATGTTTCCTAAGTAAAACTTAAGATATTTTCTTGGAATGTTCTTGAAAAGTATGCTAATTAAAGTTGAGCTAGAGAAGTTTATGGTTAGCCCTATCCTCTAGTTTCTTCTCCAACAGTTGCTTTGAAAAGTTCCCTTAAGAGTATGTTGAAAGCAGGCTAGTTTAAAAGTACTTACCCGATCTTGGACTACTTTTTTATGTTCATCATAAATGTTTTTCCTTAAAGAATATGCTGAAAGCAGGCTAAGTTAAAATTCTTTACTTGATCTTAAGCTGTTTCTTTGTTTTTAATGTTTTCTCTTGAAAGTATATCAAAAGTAGGCTAGTTTAAAAATACTTACCTGATCTTAGGTTACTTCGTGTCTTTCTTTCAAGTGCATGCCAAAAGCAGGCTAGTTTAGAAGTACTTACTTGATCTTAGGTTGTCCTTTGTTTTTCTTGTGTGTTTGCTTCTCTCACAACACTTTTATGTTTCCATATCATTGAATCAATCTAAAGAATCCTTTGACATAGATGACTTGCCCCATGGACCACCTTTGAAACTTGTTGTGCAATTATATCCTTTATGACTCCATAGCCCAATGGATTGAAGCTATTTCTTGTTTATCTTATCAGCTGAACCATTTTCAACCTACTTACCCCTTTACCCCTCATAAGACTTCCTTCATTTTGATGAGGTTCATCCCAACCAAAACAAACAAAACCTTGTTCTTCATAACTAGCCTAAAATCATACTTAAGTATAAAGATCATATCTTTGAAAACACATATATAGAGAGATCCCTCTCTGAATCTAGGATGGCTAGATCCTCATATTCCAAAGTGGTTTTTATGTAGGCTCTACAGCATTTTTACTTTCCAATCTTGCAAACTACGGAGACCTAATAGTACATACAATCCATCACAAGAGCTTCATACACATATTGACATAGGTATTTTTACGTGGAAACCCAAAGGGATAAAATCACCAATCTATTTCTTGTTATGATGTAAATTAAGTACCGATTTAATTACATCAAATTTTTTGTGAGCACCCACTCACAGGAGGAACCAACCCCTTGAGATAGCAAGCCACTACTTTCCAAGATTCACCAACCTCTTATGAATGCATACCACTACCTACTCTAGCCACCGTTCTACCTTTCATACAATTTTCAAACTAAAAACAAAGGAAAATGCATATACATATAAATACAAATATGGTATGTTCTAGTACCAGTTCCTTTCCTTTATCTACCCAATTCTCCTTTGAATTGTGCTCTTTGTTGCTCAACCAACTCAGGTCTCAACCCTGTGATGCACCTTCTCTTAGTGATGCTCTTCTCTGTTACACACCTACTGCACTGCACTCTGTAACTCTCAAAATTTTACATTCCCCCTATTTTCTCAATTTTGCATCCCTATTTTGTTCTTTTACAACTCTAGAAATGATGCACTTATCGTTGACAATTAACCTATCATTCACGTAGCCTGAGTGTGTACTCTATGAATGGCTCTCCATACTGCTGCAACATATGCATTCTTACTATTGCAATCATATTATAAGCAAAGCATGGGATAATAATCATTTTTTCTTGCTCAGCTACTCAACAACTGTAGTTTCAGCACAATCAATTATTAGAATGGGAACCTCTATGATTCTCCATGTTGAGAATTAAATCTCAATCAACCTATATGCCTAGGGAGGTTCTTCCATGCTTATTAATTTCTCATAGAGCTTGAGATGTACTCCAACATGGCTTCTCTGAAATGTGATCAGAAATCCAGTCCCTGTGGCTCTTTTCTTCATTTAATTCAATCAAGCATGCATGGGAGATTAAAGGTGGCTTACTTCAACTCAAGACATGCCCAACACTCTTCCTTGAAAATCGCAGTCCTCGTTGCGTTGACTGAGCAATCTTGATAGTCACTATTTACTCTAGTGACCAACTATTATGCACACATTTGCTCTTAGTTTCCAACTCATTCATCCTTCATACACCTCTGTGCTACAATACTAAAGCACTGAATCTCGTAACTTTATTAAGAGTGATTCTAAAGCTCTTACAAGATCACGAGACTCTCATATTTGCCTTTAGCCACTTTTTCTTCACCTCTTTTTTATTTTCCACTGTAAGACCAGGTGTTGTGGCCAGCAGCATAACACTTAGGTGCTAGGTCCTTCAAGATCATACCAAGGGCCTATCTCCTTTTGTACCTGCTCTAATCTCTCAGTTATTTGGACTCCATGACAAAATGCCAACATAATTCCCGAAGCTCCCTCATCTCGAAACTTTTTCAAAATAAAATTGAAGAGGATTTATGAGCTTTCTAACCTTCGAGATATAATTCTAGGGTGAAATCATGCTTTCATCATCATACCCACATGGCGTCTCTTGAGTGGTGAAATGTGTCAATAGGATTTTCCCCATTAGGCCACCCAAAAATGTTGAATCTGACTGTCACATGTCCCCTATACAACCATGTCATGTTGACATCTTCTTCCACTATCAGCTTTTGAGGGCCAATCAACTGCTACCATGTGTCCTGTATGAGGAGATAGAAAGGTTCTAAAAAATTGCAGCAAGAAAATCCTTATTTAATTTTCCCTTGAATTAAATTAGGAGAAAATCGTAATTCCACATCACAAGACAACTTGAATTACTTAACCGAGTTGTTATCACTCAGTAAGATTAGATAATTTGAGTTTAGGGCTTAACTTGAGTTATGTAAAGTGATTCATAAATTTTAGGATCCTAGGTTGAGTTAATTTTAGTCGTAACAATTTAATTCAGTTAAATTGACTTAAGGTCAGTTAAACTAGTTCCAACTGTTGGAGTAACTAGTAGGAGGTCTAGCAGTTGTGTGCAACTTTAGTGTTCAACCAGTTAACTAATCAATCAACCTTAATTAACTCATGCATGCATGAAATTTGAGTTACCCAGTTGACATAGGAGTTCAAGGGAATATTACTATCAGTTGTATAATTATCCAAGTTGTACATGTGGTGGATGCAGTCAAAGAAGGACCTATAGGGATTGTGTAGTTATGGATGAGGAATTTCCCTAACTAATAGGGACTAGTTCCCAAAGAAATGGTGAAGGAAATAGGAGCTTGGAAGGCAGGAAAATTGGCTAAGTATTGGTCAGAGTCAGTCTGTGAGGCAATGAGATAGATTATACTTTTGCAAAGGTTGCTCAAGCTTGAGAAAGGATTGTATTTATTCTCTATTTTCTGACTAATGAAATAAAAATAGGAAGGGGTTTTGAGAATTACCTTTCCCCTAGATAAATATTTGTATATGTGTGTTAAATCATGATGCATGCTTTTGATATATGTTGTCAATCGTGAATTGATTTTCGTAGATGAGTAGAGTAGATTTGAGTCCTATGTTTTAGAACATTATATGAGTAGTATTGAATATACAATTAATTTATACAAAAGGGTCCCTCAATCCTTGGTTTTTCAAGTGATTTCCTTTGTAAATCCCTGCTCCCTGCTTGATGCTTTTAAAATAATTCATTAATAATAAATTACGAGGTTCCGACCTTTAGAGATTCTGACCTTCCTTGGTTTTGAGGTTCTGAGGTTCTAAGATTTTGAATCTCCGAGGTTCGAGGCCTACTTCCCTGATTCCATGCCATCTTGGGTCTCTTTTAAATAGACCTCTGAGGTTTTGATATTCCGACCTTCTGAGGCTCCAATATTCTGAGCCTTCTGAGGTTCTAAGGACTACTCCTAAGTACTTCAAGGTCCTTACATTGACTGTCAATAAATTTTGATCCCATAATCCATTTATGGACTTCTTCATACTATTGGAAATATTTTTCAAATCAGTTTCTAGTGCAGAAGGTCTCATGCAATCTTTGAGCCCATTTTCTACCTGAAAAATGGCTACAAAATTTATGTTATTATTTTCACCTTAACCCTTCTTCTCATGCCTGGAACCTGCTGTTCTAAGGCATTTTGCAGGGTTCCACATACCATTGGAGAGATATTTCCATGCACTCACCAACTATGCCACTTTCAAGGGAAACAAAGTTGATCTCTTGATACATAATGATCTCCAAATTTTGGGACTCCCCGACCAACATAGTCATATTTTTATGGATTTTCCAATAGGCTTGCTACTATGATGATTCTCTATAAGGGACTCCAACATCCTGAGGCTCCCCCTGAGATTGAAACATCAAGCACATCAAACTCACTAGTGGTCATCAAATCCAACATCTATTTCCACAAATATCTATGCTATTCTAGTTGACATCAATGGCAACATAACTAGTGCCACCAACCCTTTAGACAATTCCAACTGTCTAACACTAACCTTTCATAAGCACATTAAACCTTTCCTTATGCACTTAATAATTTAATTTTAAGACTTAATATGCTCTTATGAATGTTTATATATGCTTTTATTTTTGTGTGCCTAATATTATTTATTTTGTAAAATATCGAGAGAATTATGAAGATCTGCAGAATGAGAGGATTTAGGGATTTTCTGCCTACCACATGATGCTACAAGATGGACCTATAAATGAATAGGATATTGTGAAATTATTGAACAAATTTTAGAGCTCCACTAATTGAGAAAATCTAAGGATTTGTTTCATGCTACAAGACAAGCTAGAGCTCAATATTTAATGAATATTCCTACTATTGGGGACTATATCTACATTTTGAGGTATTTTGGAGGGGAAATTTTCCTCCTTCCAAGGAGGATGCTTCCCCAATAATTTGTATAAGAACCAATTTGAATTAGCTTCTAGGGCATATAAGAATTATGAATTTTGATTTCGAGTAAAAAGACAATATGTGGAAAATTATGTAATTTTCCTAATGATATTTTCTGTAAAACAAATTAGTGTCAATTTTCCATTAAATGAAATTCTTGTCCTTGCAAATTTTCACACATATCAAGAGGTATGTGTGTGTTCACATAGCATAATTTAGCCTAAAATGTGTAATTTAATATATATATATATATATATATATATATATATATATATATATATATATATATATATATATATATATATATATATATATATATATATATATGAGCATGATACACAGACAAAAATAATTTTTTCATATTAAAATTGTATTTTTTTTTATGTAAAATTATATTTTTTATTATTTTTCGAAGTTGGTGAAGTAATATTTCAATTGAATTTTGCAGACACGTGTTCACATAAGATTTTTTCAAATGATTAAATAAATTGGAAAATGAAGATTACCCTTGGAGGACTCGTAAAAGATTATAGTGGTATTTTTTGAAAAATTTTAATTGTGTATATTTTATGTTATCAATTTTTTATTCAACCCCTTTGAAACTATCCAAAAAAAGTTCAAGCATTATGTTTAAAATAAATTAGATGAAAAGTATCATATGAATTCAAAAGTTCCAAAGTCATATACCATTGGATAGAGGATTATTTCACAAATCCAACATGATCAACTCCGCGAGTTAAGGAATAATTCTACCCTAAATCCGCTAGGGTACATAATGGTGTTGCAGAGAAATTTGTAGTGGGGGAGCTAGAAATCTATTTTTTAGGCCCTCAACAACTCGATCAAGCGTTTGGAATAAAATTTCAAATATCTTGATCGAGGGATTAAGAAACCCTCGATCAAGCCCCTAAAGTGTTTAAATAGAGGATCGATCTAGCTTTAAGGATAGATCTAACCTATATCTTGATCTATCTTTAAGAATTTATATAGCTTTAAGGATTGATCTAGCCTATAGCTATATCTAGTTTTAAGGCTCAATCTTTCTTTAAGGATCAATCGAGCTTTAAGGCTCGATTGAGCCACTTTATTTAATTCCACACCCAAGTTGTATTGGTGGGAAGTTTCACAATCATGGCTCGATCGAGCTCCTAAATAAGCTCAACTTACATAGGAGCTATATTGAGGATTTTTTTTAATGCTCGATCGAGCTATGTTTAAGCGCTCAAAAATATTGATAGAGGGCTCAAATATTGCTCGATCAATCACTTAAAATGACTCGATTAAGATTTTTTTTTTCACCAAAAATGCAGCCTCTTGCCAAAAAGTGTAACCCAACTCCATGCACTCACCCTTTGAGAAGACCATAGACCCCTGGGAACCTCACTTTCATAGTTGTAGTTTCATTTCTACAACTAGGTTATACTTCTTCTGTTATTTGTTGGATAGAAAAAGAATGATTTACCTTTAGCTTTCTTGAGAATTTGCTTTGTCTTCTTGTAAATATAATATAATTTACTTCAATCATTTATTTTCTTGTAATATGATAGGTTTATTTCCTGCAAAATAGATTAGGATTTCATTTTTTCATTTAATTTCAGGAAACTAGATTATGGTTACTTTTTTGTCATTTAATTTCATGAAATCAAATTAGGGTTTCCTTTATGTCATTTAATTCTCTCCAATAGAATAAGTTTTATTTCAGTAATTTCTTTTCTTGAAAATTTAATATCATATTATTTTCCATTTATTGAATCTTTCAAGTATTTTCCCTATAATATAATGGTCTTTATACATATTCCTTCACTTCACTACAATCGATTAGAGAAATAAGGACACAATGCATGTTGCAAACATAGTTCTGACACCTCTTAAGTTTGTACGAACGTCGGGTTGATAATTATAATTGATTGCTTTGGGAGTTTCAACCTTCATGTTGCAATACTGGGGCTTATCAATTTTTGGTGTCGTTGTCGAAGAGGTGTCAAAGTATGCATTGTTTTCTTCCCTAGTTTATTCATTTCTTTTAATTTCTGCAAAAACAAAAAATATGCATTAGGAATTCTTAATTTCAAAAATAGAAAATCTCATTGAATTAGCATTCTCATTCAAAATTTGATAAAAATAGAAAAATACTTCTCCAATACCACAACCCCCTGCTTAATCATGTGCTGCAATAAGAACCACATCATCATCCAATTTTGCAGGTAGAAGAAGAAGAGGTTACAAATAAGGTAGAATAAATGGATGGAGATGACGATAATTATGAAGATCTTCTTAGATTTCCCATTCAGGATACTGATATAAGCATTCATATGAATAAAATCCCTCCATCTTTTCTTCCCAACTTCCATGTTATGATGTTAAAATGCCTTGAAACATTTATTTTTTAATTTGAAATTCTTTTTATATCTTATGGTTATTTATTAAACACTCAAAAATTGAGATTTTTTCCGATTATTGAAGGATACATCTCTTTAATGGTTTATGAGTTTAGGGACTAATTCAATAAGATCATGAGATGATATGAAAACGCTATTTATAGAAAAATATAATTACTATTGTATATATCATGATCTTAAGAATAAATATTTATAATGACTTAAAAATAAGATGATAGCCTTGAGGATATGATAGAGATATTTATGTATAATGTCAAGAAAGAAAAAATTCATAATTTAGGACTTGACACACTAAAATGCTCCTACTTAGAATAATCATAGATCAATGGATTGATCTCTTTAATCTAATGGGTAAAGGGGATGTATCCTAATTATCATTTGAATAAATTTGTGAATATATAAGCACATATAAAGAGGAAGGGAAAAGAGAAAGTAAATCACCATTGAGATCGTAATTCAAGGTGAACTTGGTAATTTTCTTGATAACTTTAAAGCATAAATTCTTATAAATCTAAGTGAACAAGTAGATATGTTAAGAATGAAAAATGAGAAAAATATAATGATAAAATTTGTGTTATATTTGCAAGATCAAATGCTACTAAATAGTGTGCATCATTACAAAGGTTCAAGGAATTTTACCAGGAGGATAGTGGAGCAAATAAAACACCATAGCAACTCTATTGAGTAGTTACTATTGGAAAATGTTGTATGGAAACTATTAATTTCAATTTTCCTTATCCTTAATAATTTCTTGTGAACTTTATTTATCTTCTTGTGTTTTCTTTATTAGATATTTTTCATCAAAAAATTATCAGGAGAAAAATGGTAAATACATATGATACAAAAATTAGGCCCCAAGCCAAGGAAAAGCCACTCCAAGGGGAAAGCCCTAAAAATATCTTCTCTCCTTATAGAATCTACTTAAAATGAGACAATCAAGATCCAAAACCTAGACCAATTCCTCCAAGTACGAAGCCAACCTCCAAGAAGTTTTTTCAATAGGATCTACTAAAAAAGGCTCAATACTACATCAACCAAATTGTAGATTCAAATTTGAACCACATCTTTGACCATACAACTTCAACATGTGGCTTGGATCCTATAGCTACTGTAGAAACCGTAAGACAGTTATTCAATAAATCCTTCTTTGAGCAAGACAATCTTTCCTAAGATCAACAAACTCAAAACAAGGTACTTTGATCTTCTAGAAACTTGATCTTGCATCTTGATCTCCTACAATTCAGTCCTGTAATTTCAGCCTTTCTAGAAGCTACAAAAACCATATATGTTGCACTTATGAGAGAGATAAAGCACAAAAACAAACTTTTCTCCTTATTCTTGGATTATCCTATCACAAAAACAAACTTTTCTCCTTAATCTCTAATCCTCAAATAATATTGGTCCTCTTTGACCACTCTTATCTTGGACACCTATCCTATCCTTAAAGAGTGTCAGTAAATTTCCTTTCTTGGATGTTATATCATCAAGGAAGCCACATATTATTATCCAATCCTCCACCATCCTCTTTCCAATGCTTTCACTTAGACTTGCAATTATTAGTCCTCGTGAAGTGCATGACACATGAAGAAGATAATTCACATGTGATTTCCATCATCACTCCATCTCAAATAGAGAGGATATCCACATTCCCTCTTCATTAGGGAACAGATCCTTTCTCATGTTCAAGGAGACTCCTGTACTCCTTATTCAAATCTAGAGGAGATTTTTGACTTCATTTTCTACTTGGGAATTCATAACCATGATCTCTCTAACTTGTTTCCATAAGAGTATCAATTACCTTTTGTTGATGGAGATAGTCCCATGGCTCCCTGTTTCCTTTTCATCTCATTATATTGAGCTTGTTTCCTTCATGGGTATCATGAAGCCATATTATTCCTTCAATCTTGTGATAGGGTTTAGGTCATCAATCTTGCACATAATTTTCATCTTTCCATCATTAAAGAAGGCATTATATTGAGCCTTCCCAAAATTCAATCTAATCATAGCTTCCTCATGAACATGATCTTTGCTTGTTGTAAGAACTTGACATTTAGGTTATATTCTCGCACTACTACCTTTTTAATCCCAAGATGAAAATATATTGACTTAATAATTGCCAAAATAATATGTTGAGATTACCTCAACATTCATCATATATTCTTGCAATGTCCTTCTAGGTAGAAAAAAAATGTGTTAACCATATAACCAAAAACATAAATATATATTAGACTTACCTCATCATGATGGATTTCTCATCAAAACATCAACATCCTGATGGTCCATCTCAGTAAGAATCTTCCTTCATGCATCAGAGTGCCCCAGGATCGAATTTGATTACCAAGTTATAATTTTTTTTCTAGAGGCTATATTGGATGTTGATCACTATTCTATATAAAATAGTGAGAAGCTATTGATTCTTTATCCATTCTAGAGTAAGTAAAATTATTCTTTAATCCTCATATAACCAATCATATTTTATGAACAACTTCTTTTACAATATTCTATACATATGAATCCTACCAAAGAGAAGAGTTTCCTCTCATATGAATTCCTTATGCTTCCATACAATCATATAGATATTAGACCTTAAATGAGTCTGCATATTATACTTAAAGAGAAATATATCTCTTTGCTTAAGAGACTGCAACCTGAACAAATTCATTCATTCATCCTTCAGGAGTATTGTTTCCATACAATATGGAATATATACTAACCATTTCATAAATATTCTTCCAATAACCTTCCAAAATGATGGTTGTTATCGGATCTTGATGGTCCACCTTAGAAAAATCACTATCTCTAACATAATGTTAGATAATACTTGGATGAAAAATAATATGCAAAATGGTCCCAAGCTTCTCATTCTTGAAAGACTAGGTGATTTCTACTTAAGAAACTTAAAGCAGACTCTAAATTTTCTACTATCAAATGCTTTTATCTATGATTCCATGCATTTATAAAAATAAAATTATTCTAGAGTAAACAATAATGCATGTTATTCTAAAGGAATACCAACTTCATAAAGAACCTAACATAAAGTATGCCTTCTTCAATAGTAAATATATTTGATATCTTCTTTCTTCGGCTTCTTCTTAGGTTCCCCCATTTCTTCAAATATGTAGGCTTAATTTCTTTCCTTTATTTTGTTGTTATGATTGTTTGGGATCTCCCTCTTAAAGTGTCCAAACTCATTTCATCCAAAGCATTGAACCTTGGACATATCTATCTTCCTCTTGGAGTTTACAAACTTCCCTTCTTCATCTTCTTGGTCCTTATAATAAAGGCTTGAGACTATTCATTTAATTCAATATCATCCTTTACATTTATCCTCATATCTTCCAGGATTCATTGAGCCCACAACTCATCAAAAGGAGTTGAATATTTCTTAGAGTCAATGCTTGTAGTAAAAATGCTCCATTATGGTGGCAAGGCATTTAGTACATAAATGGTCATCTCAAAATTATAAATTGTATCCTCAAGCCCATAAAACTGATCTCTGATTTTAGAAATATTCATAAAAAAGGAGGCCATTTCCTAATCCTTTAATTATTTTATTTTATATAGTTTATTTCTCAAAGACATATTTTGACCTCATGTACTTATAGAGTACAAATTTACTAGATTATCATAAATAACCTTAAAAGTCTTACGATTAGCAACAAATGGAAAAACATGATCCTTAATGGATTCAACAATGATCCTTTGTGCCCTTACTTCTCCTTTCTTGTATTTGTATATCTCTTGACTCTTGTATTTTCTAGGTTCAGTAATTTCACCGAGAACATAGTCCATACTTCACATTATCTAAGTGTTAGAACAATCCTTTTCATTCATGCTAGGAAATTTCCCGAGCCAATAACCTCATTTCTTTCCTTGTATGAAGAACCAATATGAACTGTAAATTCAGACATAGAGTAAAAACATGATATTTACTTGTTAATCAGGAGCATTCACTTCTCTGGTAATGTCTTCAACTATCTCGCAAATTTCAAGATTGTCAAAGAGACTTCAATGGTGTCCTAGAAAGATGTCTTCTAGGATACCTTTAGAAATAGTTTCAAGGAGTGATGAATGAAATCAATATCCTTTCATGCTTCCTTCAAATATCTCTTTCAATTTTCCTTTAAATATATCTCATTCTAAGACAGATCAACAATCTTGTAATCTTATTCTTCATGCCCTCTTTTGATGAGAACTTGATGTAGTAAACCTTATTCTTATTATTTTGTGTCCTTCAACAAATGATTCCCCTTGACAATAAATTAATTATTTGTGTCCACAATATGATATTCTCAATTTTTGTATCTTTCTCACCTTTTCTCTAAAACCATGTTGGAAAATGTTGTATGGTAGTTGTTAATTTCAATTTTCCTTATCCTTATTAAGTGCGTGTGAAAATTATTTATCTTCTTTTGTTTTATTTATTAGATATTTTCCATAAAATAATTATTAAGAGAAAATATTAAAGACAGAGGACACAAAAATTAGACTCTAATCCAGGGAAAAATCCCTCTAACAAGAAAACCCAAAAAATATCCTCTTCTTATATAATCTGCTTCAAATGAGAAAATTAAGACCGAAACCCTAGAAAAAATCCTACTCCAAGTACTGAGTTAGCCCTCCAGCTTCGACACTACATCTCCAACCTGCAACTTTACTCTTGTAGCTGCTACAGAAACCCTAAGACAAATTTTCAAGAAATCCTCTTTTGAGCAAGTAAAACTTTCCCAAGGACAACTAATTCAAAATACAATACTTTTTTCTTCAAGAAACTTGATCCTACAAATTGATCTCCTACAATTTGGACTTGCAATTTTGGCTTTCCTCGAAGCTACAAAAACCCTATATTTCACACGTGTGAGAGAGATAGATCCCCAAAACAAACTTTTCTCCTTCTTCTTGGATTCTTCTTGCCCTCTCGACCTGCACTCTTCCTTTCTTGCCTCTCCCAACTTTAGATGGAACTTATTCTTGAGAGATCGAACTTGTGTGAGTGAATGTGCTAAATGAGTTCAATGTTGCTTATATTTATAACCTTTCCAAGGGGTCGATTTCCCTCCTTTAGGCCGACTTGAAGCTACCAGTGATGAATTTTACTTTGGAGGTTGCCAAGACCTTCTAAACACAAAATAGATTCTTTTACAAGTTATATATTTCCTGGAAGGGTCTTATAAACATGATGTTTACCCTCTTGACTAATGAAAATAAATACTATGACCTCAAAAACCCTAGAAGCATGAAGAACATGCTTTTACCTAGAATTCCATCAATAATAAGCATGAAACCCATTCTTTAAAATAATAACTTTTTCTTTTTCTTTGTTTGTTTGTTACATAAGATACATAATGAAATGAGTAAAATAATCATTATGAAGACCAAAAATAGTTACATTTCAAACAATTCCAAGAAGACCATGGGAGATTAGTCAACTCGGTATGATGAAAGATCCTAGTGCACAATTTCAAGTTTATACACAACAATTTAAAATTAATTGGAGCACACCTTTCCTTGGCAACGTTGGCCATCTCACCCCAAAAAGAAATCTTGGAAACACATTGGAAACAATGTTTGCAAGGACATTATGTAATAAATTCATAATATCCTTAATATCCTCCATACCAAACTCAATGCTATCAATACCATCCATATCCATCACAACCAAAACCATCTCAAAAACCCACTCCCACTCAACTACCTACACAACCATTTCTGAACCCAAACAATAAAGTAACTCAACCCACTTACAATTATTAGGTACAAAACTTCCAAACAACTCCTTTTAATCAAGATGATATTCATCTTAGATCAGGAAGAGTATTTAAAAAAAGAGATTTTTTGATTTAATTGAAGAAAAACATCTAGAAGAAGATGATATAGAGGATATAAAGAATCATGTACAACATTTGATGGAGAGATGCCATTGGAGCCAAAGAATAAAGAATTTCTACTATGCTTATCATCACATTATTTATGTGTTCAAGAGACTAATCAACAAAAATTAGAAGATATGAATTTCATGATATAAGAAGACATAAATAATGATCCATATGAGAATTTGGACCAAGGGAATCATAACTACATTGAACTTTGGTTCCAGAAAATCATTAAGCTGAAGCAGCACTCTCTTCTTAAAAAATTATTGACATCATCACAATGAAAGCAACAAGTCTCTCATATTTTGGTATATATAAAAGCATATATTTCAAACCTACATATGATTTTATATTTCAAATTGGTATTCACATGGCTCCATTGGAAGGGTTCCTATACTTTAAATATATATATTTTTTCAATTAGAGTAAGATAGAAAATGAAATAAAAAAGGTAAAAAGAGAAAAAAATAGGAAGAAAATAAAATCTCAGGTGAAAACCTCCTATGAGGTGCCTAAGATTGGCTCACTGATTGAAAACCTCTATGAGGCAGTCAGTGGGTTGGAAAAAAGAGAGAAGAAAGAGAAAAGAAAAAGAAAAAAGAAAAATAAGGAAATATGATCCTAGGTGAAAACCTCCTCTAAGGCACCTAGGTAGGCCTCCTAGTTGAAAACCTCATTGAGGAAATCAATAGGCCTAGAAAAAGAGAAAAAAATGAGATGAAAAAAAATGAAAAGTTTCTCCATGTATCTCTCATATTGATGTATGCATGTGCTCTCTAACCTGTGCAACAAATAATAATAAGTTAGCACCATAGGAAGAAGTTGATCATAAAAGAATACATATAGTCAAGGGCATTCAAACTTGGGTTGTTCACCTTCTTTGCGAAGATGCTATAATAGGGCCAAATATAGGTCAATCCATGACTCTCATCCATTTTCAACCTTCACCCATCATTCCCAAATATTTCCCATTCATTTTCTCATTGTCTTGAGTTACTACAATAAAGTACTGTGTTGTTATAGGACATTCTAGACTTACCATAAAACACAAGGCATAAATGGTCTTGACCATATCTCAAAAATTGTGCTTCCATTAGACAATATTTTTTATGGGAAAATTCACAAGGATGATGATAACATGCTCAAAATATTTCAAAAAATTATAGTGTATATTTTTAAGAAATTTGTCCTCATCGCTTAGAACCATTTCTCATTTTTCTCAAGATTCCAAACTCCATTGGCCAAGGAATTTTAAAGGGAGATGCATAAGGATGATGGTAACATACTGAAAAAAAAATTAGGTGAATAAAATCTATTGTTTGAGATATATTTTTTTATGAAACCATATCACAAAATATAAGAAAAGAGAGATCAACAACTTAGAAATCAGCCTCTTCGAGGGCGAAACCTCCTTTAAATTACATAAATGAACAATTCTTGGATGATACAATTGACAACGCTTCCTTTATATATATAGGACTCCAATGGGTCACAACATAATCCTAGCTGACATAAATCTTGTGCTCCTCTAGAATATCCTTTACCCCTATATTCAATTTTTGGAAGTCCTCAATGTGCTCCACCATTTAACCCTTTTTTTTGAGATTTATCAATTGGATAGATAAAGTGTTTCTCTTTGTATTCTCATAATGTGCTATCATTTCCTCCGTACAAATTGACCATGTGAAAATTTTCTTATGAGAACAAACCATCGATACCATACAAATGTATTGGGTTCTAAATATAAATTTTCAATGCATACCTTTTGCGTGTTTTTAACATTATGGAGATCAAAGTATTGCTCCATTTGTAGTATTAATGTTATGGGATCCTTGCCATTAAACTTCCTCATATATATCTTTGGAATATGGTGGGTCTTCATTCCAACATTAGAGTTTATCAAATCAAGATTAACATTTATTTTGTTCTCATCATGAGTTTTCTCTACTACCTTTTCACCATCAGGAATAATTTCTTGTAGAACTTTTTCAAACATTCCTTCAAACCTTCCATGTCTTCTTTTAGATCATTCTTCATGTCTTCCAATTTTCATTTCAGTTTTTCTTCTATACCATCGATCTTAGATTCCATGCCATCCATCTTATCTTCCATTCAATTATTCAAACCATCTATATTAGCTTCCATGCCTTTCTTCAAACCATCCATCTTCACTTCCATTTCATTTTTTCTTAATTTTTGCGAGAGCGAAATTTGTTGTACTTGGTCTCGTAATTTTGATATATCATGTTGCACTTATTGCTCTTCATGTGCCATAGTATAGCTTTTTGAGGGCTTAATGGGTGTGGAGTCATTATTGGGAGGAATTATAGAACTCAATACTGATATATATGCTTCAATATGCATTGGGAATCAATTCAAACTGATTTTTCAAACAAAATTTATGTAATTTTCTTTTTTAAAATACACACCTTTTTATTGCTTTTAGGATCTCAATATTGAAATGCTTGTAACTTTGTAATTTAGGATCTCCAAGATCTGAAATTCAATCTTGCCATAGCCCTCTGAGTCTTCTTTCTAATGCAACATGCTATAACTAATTTGGATTCTTTAAGATAAAGTTATACCCAATATCCCACAATGAACTAATAATGGGCTGGTTCAGCAGAGTGAACTTGTACGCCATGTCACATGTCACTGTTTTGACCTTTCTATCTGAAATTGATATACAAGAAACTAACTTCTGTGAAATTTTAGATATGTTTTACAGAAACAATGTCTGAAACAAAATTTATGACGCCTTCCGTCAGCCACTTGTTTGAGATGAAATTATGGAGCCTGCAAAAACCCTAACTTTCGTAGATCATATATCCGAAAATATAGTGAACCAAGATCCGAAATTTTTACAAGGAGTTCCTCGGGATTTTGACTCAAATTGGTTTTTTAAAATCTTTTTAACCTTCATAAACAAAACGTTATAGAAAAAATTCCAAGACGACCTGTTTGCAGTAACAAAACCTTAGAATCCAAAGCTCTGATACCAAATGTTATGAAACCAACTCACAAAATAGAAGAAAAGAGAGATCAATGACTTATAAATAAGCCTCTTAGAGTGGGGAACCTCCTTTAAATTACATAAATGAACAATTATTGGATGATACAAATGAAAAAACCTCATATTTATATATAGGAGTCCAATGGGTCACAATATAATCCTAGCCGACATAACAATAACAATGTAAGGGCACAACAATAACAATAGTGGGCTTTTATAGGGAACAATAATAAAAATATGGGGACTAAATTGGCACAAAAATAAAAATAAGGGGTCTATACTAACAATAAAAATAAGGGGATATACTAGTATTATAGGGACCTAGCATATTGGCTAAAAAATTATACTAAAAGAAGTGGAAAAATCCTACAACCCATATTTGAAAAAATACATAGATCAAGCAAGGGAAAACTTCTCCACCCCTTCTTCATCCATTTAATCATCCTTTATCATTTTTATCCATCATTTCCAGGCTTCATTCCTTTGCATTGTTTGTGGGCCTAAAATACTATAGGAAAGTGCATGTATTTCTACAAGAAACTATAGAGTAAGGGAGAAGGTTATGAAATTGAGTTTTTTGATCTCTAAGTAAGGGGGAAGATCCTTAAGACTCCTTAAAATTGATATGCCTCACAAAAACCTCCAAATATTTCCATTTTTTCACCAAAAAAATCCCACTTCTCCCTTCATTTTCACTCATGCAAAGCAAAAAATTGTTCCCTCATCACTATCAACATCCTCCTAAATTATGGAAATTTTCCAAGTGCTCCAACATAGAAAATCAATGAGTCTGAGGGGTCATTTTGGCTAGGATAAGAAACCACATTATCTTATAGCAGTCTCCAAAGTCCCTATAGACTCAGATTGTGCCAACACTATAGAATTATAACACATTTTACCACATTCTAGAAGGAAAAACATGGCCTTGAGCACCTACAGGACCCCTTGGAGGCTAATAAAGGATCACCAATAATATAGGAGAAACATCATGCAACACATTTTTTATCAATTTTATGGATAAGAGTATATGAGATGATGATGAAGTGTCCCAAGAAGCCTTCAAAGCAACACAAGAACATAGGACTTCAAGATCATCAAAAGAAGCTAAAATATATGGTGATTTTATGGAGCCCTTATGAATTCTTCAAGGGCCCAAAAAAGCCACCATTCATTAGCATAGATTGAAGAAAATAGGATAGGAGGGCCTTGGCATCAAAAAATCATCATGAAAGGACCCAAACAATGAGAATAAGCTTGGTAAACAATGAAAGAACCTCATCTCAATGCAACTGAAAATAGGAAGCATACCTCCATACAGTCAAAAATGAAGAAGAAAGCCTTCATGCAGGCCCTACAACACATTATTCACCTCCAAGGAACCATCAAGTATCACCACAGTGATGTAGGTGCAATAAGATTCTAGAAAGTAGTCAAATAATATTAGCATCAAGGCCTAAAAAATCACTGTCAAGGCCTCTTTGCATCCATTCTACTCATTTACTCACATTTTTCAAGATTATTCTATCATTTCCATGTCCCTCTCATTCATTTTTACTAGTGTCCTAAAATGCTACAATAAATTGCATGTATTGCTACATGAAGCTTTCAAACATAGAAAGGAGGGAAAGTCTTGAAGTTTTTAACCCATGGGAAATAAAGGAATCTTATGGAAGCCCCTAACACCTATTCACTCTATCAATCTTCACTTCCTCTTAATTTTCCCACTAACCATCCACCAAAAATTCAATCCTCTACCTCTTTTTGAACCATCACCATCAAATAAAGACTCTCTAATCACCACCAACAATCTCATCATGAATTATCAAAAATTTTGAAGGCTACACTTAGAGAAAATTACGAACCTAAGGAGATTTTGTGGATACTACAGGAAGACACATAGTCTTGTAGCAACATGCATAATCCCTATAGGATATAATTTGTATCACCAGTTCGAAGAAATTTGAGGACCAAAACACTTCAAGAGGCTTAGAAAACAGGCCTGAGCAGCTACATGATTTTATGTAGGCTAGTACAATACCCTTAATCATTAAGAATCAATAGTACCAGGTCATATACAGTACTAATACTTTGACAACCTAATATATGGAAACTTTCATCAATAATAAAAACTCTAAAATAGCTCCAAAGGCAATGAAGGGACTATTGAATGTTACAAATTACATCACGAACAACTTCATTTCCATGAGGAGGAGTTTCAATAGCCACATCAGTAGTTCCAATAGTCATATCAATAACGTCAATATCACCTTCAAAAATACATCAAGGGTAAGGCCCAAGTATGCAATCCTCAAAACCTCTCCTACGAACTTATTTTAACTTGGAAAAAATGTTGCAAGTGTATGAAGGAAAATAATAGCAAATAAACCTCGATATTATCTAGTAGTCAACCTCACTTTTCCATCAAGACAACCACATGTGTGGGAGAGGAACAAGGAAAAAGTGAAAGACTCAAGAAAGTGGGTTGCTATCATTTAGTCATGATATATGAAAATAAGTGCGAAGGGGTAGGTGGGAGCTATCTCAGTTAACTCAAAGAAATATGAGTTTCTTTTGCATGCAATACTTAAAATTTAAAAAAAAAATGAAGACTCACCATCACCATGGGAGTAAAGTACAACTCCAAGAACTGCTACATGATACATACAAGTTTCTACAACATTTTACATGTTACTATAGGATACATATAGTCTACTACAAGATCCTACATGTTGCTATAGGAGATAGAAAAATTGCTACAGGAAGTTCACTAAGTGCTACAAGAAGCTAAAATTTTACCTAAAACAACCATGAAATATTCAAATGAACTAAAATTCAAGGTGATATTCAAAATAAATGTGAGTCAAAGTCCTTCCTACTCACATTTAGAAAAAAAATTCAAATGATCTTAGCTATCTAGGACAATTTTCCATGTTAGACAATATGAATTAAACAACAAAGAAGATAGGTAATTTGATTGTTTTTAAGAGACACAAAGTGGTAAAATTAAGAGGAGTAATTAATGACAAGCCTTTTCCTTTCCTAATTTCAAAAGGATGTACATCTCTTCTCTACTACAAGATCATAATTTGACTAGTACTTCTTTATACAAATTTTTCTTACCCAAATCTATGACAAATTATTTCAAATAATGGGAGGAGGAGAATTAATATATACTTTAGCAATACGAAGACCAAGAGGAAGAATCAAAGGAATGATACAAAATTGAGATAAACATAGGATCTTATCCACCAGGGGTATCTACATCAACATGGATGTCAGAAAAGTTATCCGAAGCATACATGAAGAAAAGCAGGGCAAAGAAGATGAGTACATTGCTCAGAGGGTGAGCAACAATTTCAGTAGGGGGTATGATGGATATCCAATTTTGATACAAATTAAGGCCCATATAACATTTCATAGGAACATTAAACCTTTCCTTCCACACTTAATAATGCATTTTCAACTTTAATATGTTCTTATGGAGGTTTAGAGATGATTTTCTTATTATGTTCCTAATATTATTATTTTGCATAATATTGAGTAAATTCTAAAGATATGCAGAATGAAATCATATAGGGTCTTCCTCCCTAACACAATATGCTACATGGTGGACCAATAAATGAATATTATATTATGATATTATTGACTATATTGTGGATCTTCACTAATCGAGAAAATCTAGGGATGAATTCCCTGCTACAAGAGAAGCCAAAACTCAGTATTTAATGAAGATTCCTATTGTTCGAGACCAGATTGAATTTCAGGGCTATTTTGGAGGTTAAATATGGCTCCTTTCAAGGAGTCTACTTCCCTGAAAATTTGTGCAAGTACCAATTTGAATTATCCTTTAGGGGGATGGAATTTTTAGTCTTCTTATGAAGAAAACTTGTTATTTAGCAATTTTACTTTCGTTTCCAACAAGAATGTACATGAATTGATTCTAAAAATGAAGTTTGGTTTAATTTTAAACTTTTAAGGCTTGGTTTCCTTCATATGAATTTGAGTATCCTTTTTATTTTCGATCCCAAGAGCCTCATAGCTCTATTGTATAATTTCTTTACCTTCTTTCCATTTCTTAATAACTTACATCTCTTATTCCTGCATTTCCTATTTCTTCATTTAGTATTCATGCTTCATTTGTTGTAGGTTATATTGGTTAAATTATTTAATTAATTGGTTTTATAGGTCATTTATATAGCTACAATTATAATTCATCCTTATAATATCTCTGCAAAGTCATATTCATCATTGAGCTACTTGGATTGGTTTACTAGTTCATTGTTCTAAAATTTCAGGTTTTTCCTAGTAAATCTATATTGAATTTTAGCAGATGTTAATGAAGATATCTTGAGTTGATTCCACTTGCATTGAAGTATAAAAAAATTTAAAATAATAACAAAATTCACCCCACAACATTTTCACTTAACTAACTTAGACATTTAGTTACTTGGATTAGCTTACTAGTTCATTGTTCTAAAAATTTTGGGTTTTACTTGTAAATTTCTATTGCATTTTAGCACATGTTAATGAATCTATTTTGAGTTTATTCCACTTATATTGAAATATAAAAATATTGAGATTAATAAAATAATTCACCCCATAAAAAAATTTCTTGATTATCTTAGGCATTTGGCAGGTTAACTTGACAAACAAGCTTGTTGGAAGTTTCTTGTAGTAATCCTGTAGCAACACACATATTTCCCTAAATCACTTCTAGAACTGCATCCAAAGTTTTTCCTTCATTTATCATCACTCCAAAACTTCATTTAAGATTTAATTTCGATATGAGAAAACCAAAAACCCCCTAGGAACCTCGATTTCATAGTTGTAGTTTCATTTCTGCAACTAGGTTATATTGCATATGATATTTGGTAGATAGAACAAGATTGATTTACCTGCAACATTCTTGAGAATTTTATTTGTCTTCTTGCAAGTAGAATATAATTTACTTATGTCTTTTCTTTTTCTGCAATAGGATAGTTTTATATCCCGTAAAATAGAATAGGATTTCATTCTGTCATTCAATTATCTGCACTAGAATAGGTTCTATTTCAGTCATTTCTTTTCTTGAAAAGTTAAGACATGATTTTTTTTCCATTTACTGAATATTTCAATTATTTTCCCTATAACATAATCGTATCTTTTCACATTCATTCACTTCATTGCATTATATCCATGGAATGACACAATTTATGCTGCACACATAGTGCCAACATCCCTTAAGTCTGTACGAACCCTAGGTTGATAATTAAAGTTGATCACCTTGTGACTTGCAAAATGCTTGTTGTAATATTGCGGCTCATCACAAAAATTGGCTCAAATTGAAAATGAGGATAATAAATTAATTTAGGGATAGGGTCGGTACACTACACAACAGTTCCATCTTCCCATGGATTGGGTTCTCCATTGTCATCAATGCACTACTAGTTTAAATTTGGCCCATGTTCGCGTAAGGGACAAAGATGGGTATTTGGTTTGGGTGCATGCCCCATTTGAAGAATACATTCCAAAAACGAGTTATGTCTTCCTAATTGAATATAGGAGACCTACTAACCTATTATGGTGGTGGAAAATGTTATGGAAAGTAGAATTTCCTGCAAAAGGTCATTTTTTTTTAGTGGTGTATTATGGAAAATTGAGTCCCTGTGGGGGAAAATATCATTAATCGCGACATCAATGGTGTAAATTGGTGACCTTTATGCAAAAAATAGGAGTTGGTAAGTCACATTTTCTTTCCATGCCCTTGTCTTTTGTTGGAATTTCTTTGGGTATCACATTTCAACGACAGGGTGATTCATATTTGTCTACACAGGAGAATTTGTGGAACGGCATAAACCTAAAAAATATTAGATTTCTTCCTTTACTAATCTCATGGGGAGTCTATCTCGCTTTTAATGTTGATTTCTTTCAAGGTAATACATCCATTCCAGATAAGTTCACTGCACAGACTATGTCTATCTTTTCCCTGATTGTTGATACTGAATCTCCATTTCATTCGTGAACCATCTCTAAGGAATCTATTGACTTTTACTTTGCCTCGGTGTATTTTGATGGTGGGTATCTTGTGGGGGAAGCTTGCAGAGGAGAGGTTGTTTTACATCTGCCTCAAAACCTTTCCTATAAGTTGAAAAGTGGTATGGGACAAGCCACACAATTTTTTGTTAAGCTTATGAGTTTGAAGTTTCCTATACTATTTTTTATTGAAAAAGAATCCTGATGTATTCATATATTTGGGGATTCAAAATTAGTTATAAATTATTTCAAAAAAAATTCTAGATGCCACATGAACACAGTCCCATTATGGAGGAGATCAATCTATTAAAGCAATATTTTGATGAAAATTTTGTTTGCTACATCAACAGGGAAACTGTCGATGCTTCACCTAAGGAGGGTCCTTCACGGAATCTAAGATCATGGCACATCACAAAGCACAACAATGAACAAGAGAATGGATTATATAATAGACCCTTCATAGAGGGATAACCTTCAAACCACCGATCACTCTTTAACTGTATATTTTTTTGTTACTTATGCCAAATACCTATGTACCCTAAATGCTCAACATAGGTTTTACTGGTTATTTTTTAGGGCAATTAATATGCTTCTCACTGTGCATTTATTTTGATATATTTTTGATATGTACATATGAGGAAAAATAGTTCAAACTCAGATAATATTTTTGGTATAGGTATATGTGGCTAGGGTTAGTGCTACCCATGCACATTCAAAATGTAATTTTCAAATCTAATGAAAGTTACAATATTTTCCTCATATATATATATATATATATATATATATATATATATATATATATATATATATATAATTGAAAACATTCACAACATTTTATCAATAAAATTTTCATTTATTGTTGTTTAAAATGTAATTTTGAATGCATAAATGGATTCAAACCTTGAAGTTTGAAAATTAAACAGCTTAAACGAATTTTTTTTCAACCATACTCACATGATACTCATATGAATAAGTGGATGGAAAAATTAGTAAGTGTATAGGGTAGGCTAACTTATAGAAAAAATGGCCTTTTCAAGGATAATTTGTTTGGGTAATTTTAACCAAAATCCTATAAATATTTTTAAAGCCTTGAGTTTAAGTTGTTTAATATGTATAATTCCAGTGCCTCAAGAGTTTTTTAGGGTGTTGAATCCATTTATGCATTCGAACAGAAAAAGAAAAAAAATCACATTCTTATTTGAGATTATACTGCTAGATTTAAGTGAAAAAGGTTATTTTGTCTATATTTCCATATTTTAGTGAAAAAAGGCTATTTCGTCTATAAGTTAGACTAACCCTTAATTGTATTACTCCTTTATCATTGGATGAATAAATCATTTACCAACTATAATTGAAATGTTCAATAATAATGTAAAAGTGAAAAATAACACTTAGGATTCCATAAGTTGTATATAAGAAACTTTGAATCAGGCATATTCATGAGCTTCATGAAGGAGATGTTATCACATAAAGTTATATTAAAAAATTAAAATTAAAAGTAAAATATATTAAAACTTTACTTTAAAAATCAATGTTGGGCATAAATAATATACCTTAATTTTATATCAAACTTTATATAGTGAGACAAAGTAGTTAAAATTAAAAAAAAAAAAAAAAAAAAAAGAAGAACATTTTGACTCGGTTAAAATAAAAGAAAAATAAAAAAATAACAAATTAGAAATAACCCTATAAAAATTAAATAATAAAAAAATAAAAATGACCAATGGTTTTAAGAATCAATGGTATTGACCCATGGTATTCATGTGGAATATAACCTATTTAAGGGGGGAATTAAACTAGGTTAGATCCATTCTAGTTTGCGTTATATTTAGATACATAATTAGCTATAGAAAATGGTGTTCAATCTATGTAGCCTGTAAAAGTAAAAAAAAATTATGGATATTTGTTGAAAATGCAACAAGAAAATCTACTTTTGACTTTGCCTTGGTCAAACTAGATTAAAATTTGAATTTCAATTTCAGTAAAATACTTGAAGGTAGTTAACTAAGGTGACATGACACTTTTCACTCATTAACTCGGATAATTCGATTAGGAGACATTTTAGTTCAATTTAGTATGATTGATTGCTAGTTTCTAGTAATATATTTTAGTTAATTGAGTTATTGTGAGGTAAACTAGTTCTAACTATTAGAGAACTAGTGGAGGGTCCATTAGTGTGGTGTGTAGCTCAATTATCAACCAGGAAACTCAAGTTACCCTCTTTATATTGGAGTTCAAGGGAAGTGTATTATCAGTTGCAAACTATTCCAAAGTGTACAAGTGGTGCATGCAGTCAAAGAAGGGCCTACAGGAATTGCACAATTCTCAATGAGAAGTTTCCCTAATTAATAGGAGATAATTCCTCAAGGAATTGCGGAAGAAAATAAAAGTTTTTCAAGAAGGAAAATTGGTTAAGTGTTGGATAGGGTCAGTCTGTGAAGTAGTGAGATAGACTATACTAGTGCAGAGGTTGCTAAGGCTTGAGCAAGAATTGTATTTATTCTCTATTTTCTAATTAATGCAATATAAATAGGAAGGGGTTTTGATCAGTTGATTTCCCCTAGAAAATTTTCCATGTTTGTGTATTGATTCATGTCGCATGCTTATGATTTCCTTTCTCAATCGTGAATTTCTTTCCACGGATGAGTAGAGTAGATTCAAGTTTTATGTTTTACTAAATTACATGAGAATTTTTTAATATCCATATAATTTATACATGGTATCAGATCAAGATTCATAGTAGAGAAGAGAATTTGAAGTTGTCTTTGCAGGAGTATCGAATTTGCAGGATAGATTCTTTAGAGCTAGCATGATGTTTTTTATGGAATTAGGCTCGAGTATGCCCTTGAGGGACACTCGAATTATGTTACTTGGAAGGAAAATATGGAGGTGTTGCTGGAAGATAATGGGTTGAAGGAATTAATTTATAATGATATCCAGAAATCAACTGCAACTGATGCTCAAGCTCTAGCAGAATGGAAGAAGTGTGTAGCCAAGGCAAGGAGAATCATATTGGAAGGTTTTAATAGTCATATAGTCTCCAATATCCATAGGGAAGAAACCATGTATGCAATGTGGAAAAAACTAATAGATTTGTTCCAGAAAAATAATGACCATGGGAAGTTGGCACTCAAGGAAAAGCGTCGGAATATCAAGATGCAGAAGATTGACTCTATTCAATAGTACTTGAGCTGGTTCACACAATGTCATGATGAATTTATAGGAGTTGGGGTTACTGTTGTGGAGGATGATCTCATGTGACTAGCCCTTCTAGTCCTTCCAAAGATATGGCACAACTACCAGGATTCGGTAAATGGAAGGGAGAAGCGGCAAAATTGGGAACACCTTTGGTCAGATTTGGTACAAGAGATTAGGTGGAATACTAGATATGAGGCCTCATCCAAGGTTGAGGATGAGGAGAAAATATCCCTAGATAGAAAGGAAAAGAAAATGAAAGTGAAGAAATCCCAATCCAAAGGAGAATCTGTTGAAGGGGGCAAGAAAAAAGACATGTCCAAAATCAAGTGCTTTCATTGTCATGAACTGGGACACTTTGCCACAAAGTTTTCACACTAGAAGGAAGAAAAGAATCATTAAGGAGGAGTGGCAGGTGAAGCTTTGGATTCAAAATGCGAGCTTTATTTCACCCTCATCGAATGTATGGTGATAACGTTGATGGGTAGTGTGTGATATATAGATAGTGGAGCCGCATTCTATATGACAGGAAATCAAGAATTTTTCAGTGAATTGGAGGAGAAATAACTGTAGATGCACATCAAGATGGGAGATGATGGAAGGTATAGTGCGACTAGTATTGGTACAATTGATTTTTAGAGGGAGTATTCCTCCCCTCTTAAAATCAAGTATGTCATGTATTTTCTGGGTCTAAAGAAGAAACTCATTCCAGCTGCTATGTTGGAGGACCATGGATACGATGTGATATTTAGCAAAGGGAAGGATTTCTCGAGACACATTGCCATAGGAAAAGTGAAGCGGATCAAGGTTCTTGTGAAGAGCCTCTACAAATTAGATGTGGAAGATTGTGCAACATTGAGCACAAAGGAAGAAAAGGTGAAAATCCAAGATATCAATGAATTATGGCATAAAAGACTTAGCCATTTGCATCATGGAATTTTGAAGATCATGCAACAAATTTCTATAACACTTCCCAAAGGATCAATAGTGCAGAGAGATACATGAAAAGGGTGTACTTTGGGGAAGTACACAAAATCCACCTTCAATGTTTGGGATGGTAAAGCACAAGGAACCCTCAAAAGAGTTCACTCTGATGTGTGTGGACCTTTCTCGATAGCCTCCACTGCTAAGAAAATGTATTATGTAATATTTGAAGATGATTTCTCACAGAAGTTTTGGATCTTCTCCATTCAGAAGAAAGATCAATAATTCTCCAAGTTTTTTGAATTTAAATAACTTGTTGAGAAAGTGACAGGAAAGAAAGTGAAGGCTCTCAGGAGAAATAATGGAAGTGACTATGTGTCGAAAGAGTTTAAGAATTTATGCGTGAAGGAAGGCATTTGACGGGAGCTGAAAACACCCCACAACCCACAACATAACGAGGTGGTTGAGAGGAAGAACATAAGCCTTGTGGGAGAAAAAAGGGCGATGTTACATGACCAAGGCCTAACAATATAGTTGTGGGCTAAAGCATGCAACATAATGGTCTATTTCTAGAACAAGAGTCTTCATCGGATTCTTGGCATAAGTACACCAAAATAAGGTTTTTCAGGGAAGAAAACAGATTTGTCACACTTCAGCATCTTTGAATCATCAATTTACTATAATGTTACCAAGAACTCAAGGAAAAATCTACAACCAACAACATAGTACTTTCCATCTCTCAGGATGATAGTTGTTCATAGAGATGTGAAGCTTTATGAGGAGAAGTAAATGAGGTGTTCTCTTTAGAGGGAGCTTCAATTGTATTTAGTTGAGGAGCTTTTGGCTCCCAAAGAATAAACTCAGGAAGTTATGGAGCAGCCACAAGCAGAGGAAAAAAGAGTGGAGACATCCACTCAAGTAGGTACATCTAGATATGGAAGGAAACAAACCAGGTAAGATGACATATTATTGCATGATGCTAGAGAGAATGTGGGAGCACCCACATCACAACAGAGGAAGATGAGGTCATCGAATCGATACACTGGCCACCTAGCTCCGATGAGTGAGCTTGTAGAGACTGAGCCATCCTCATTTGAGGAAGTTATAAAGAAACCAATATGGGTTGATTATATGGTAGAGGAATATGATTCCATTATCAGAAAAAGTGTTTGGGAAGTGGTACCAATAATAGAGGACAAATCAATGGTGGGTTTGAGATGGATCTACAAGGTGAAGCAAGCAGCAGATAGAAGCATCGAGAAAAAAAAGTCCAGATTTGTGGCCAAGGGGTTCTCTTAGGTGTATGGAATTGACTATGAGGGTACATTTGTTCTAGTAGCAAGGTAATCTTCGATCAGATCAATTCTAGCACTTGCAACATAGATGGGATGGAAGATCCATCATATGGATGTGAATACAACATTCCTCAGTGGAGTTATTGAGGAGGAGGTGTACATTCAACAAACATAATTTTGTGAGACCTTTGACATAGAGTCACACGTGTGCAGACTCAAGCAAGAATTGTATGGATTGAAGAAAGCATCCCGTGCTTGGTACACCAGGATCAACAACTATAGTTTTTTAAGGTAAATTATTGAT
Organism: Pinus albicaulis; assembly: GCA_034641835.2. NCBI lineage: Eukaryota > Viridiplantae > Streptophyta > Pinopsida > Pinales > Pinaceae > Pinus > Pinus albicaulis. The sequence goes on along the minus strand of CM076578.1, from coordinate 1,754,238,242 downwards.
TATAGTATTATGTGTCGATGATTCAATTTTAACCACTGATCATATAATGGGGAACCCATAGAAACTATGTAGAACTTCTTCAGTAATATTGATCCTCAATTTGGAAGCATGGAAAGGAGATGGGGAACTGTTTGTCTCTCAGGGCAAGGATTCCAACAATATATTGAAGAATTTCTGCATGGAGAGTAGCAAAACCATGGAAACTCCTCTAGTAGGAAGTTAGAGGAAAGTGGATGCAACTTCAGGTGAGGAAGTGGAGGCTCCCATTTATAGGCAGCTCGTGGGTTCACTTATGTATTTGGTGAACACACAACTAAACATGTTTTATGTAGTTAACTAGCTTAGTGAGGCAATCGTTAAGACAACCAAATTGCATTGGAAGGAAACAAAGCATGTGTTGAGACACCTAAGAGGCACCACTCATTTTGGTATTTGGCATAAACAAACAAAGGGAGTGAAGCTGCAAAGCTTCACATATGAAGATTGGTTTGGGAGTCCATTAGACACGAAGATCATATCAGGAGGAATTTTTTACTGTTGGTTCAACAACGATTTATTGTTACAACAGGATGAAGAGATATGTTGCACTCAACTCAGCAGAAATAGAGTACATGGCTGTAAGTCAAGCAACATGTGAGGTGATATGGATGACAAGGATTCTTGTTGGGTTATTTGGTCAAATGATGGATCCTACTGTGATTTGTTGTGATGATCAGAGTTGTATCAAAATATCTAAGAATCTTGTATTTCATGATCACTCCAAGCATATGGACATCCGATATCACCATCTACAATATTGTGTGCAGAGGTGGATCATGTTGTTGGAGTACATTCCTACAGAGGAACCAGATGCATATATTTTGACAAAGGCTTTGTCAAAGGGAAAATTTGAGTTACGTAGAGGTAGGATCAGTTGTAGACAATTCTAAAGTGCACATGTGGTGTTTGCAGTCAGAGAAGGGCCTACATGAATTGAAAAAATCTCAATGATAAAATTCCCTAATTAATATGGGGTAATTCCTCAAGGAACAAGACAAGGAAATAGGACCTTGGTAGGTATGAAACTTGGTTAAGTATTGGCCAGGGATAGACTATACTAGTGCAGAGGTTGTTCAGAATTCTCTATTTTATGATTAATACAATACCAATAAGAAGGGATTTTCAAAGTTTCTTTCCCCTGTTTGTGTATTAATTCATGTGGCATGTTTATGATTTCCTTTCTCCATCATGAATTGCTTTAGGTAGATGAGTAGAGTAGATTCAAGTTTTATGTTTTAGTAAATTACATGAGCAAATTTGAATCTACATAGAATTTCTACAATATGTTCCCATTGGGAATTTGTTTGGATATGATTGGAAGTGAGCAAATATTAGGAAAAATGTAATTTTTACACTTTATCTAATATTTGTTTCTACCTCTATCCACTTTTTACTAGGTTATGCTGGGTAAAATATAATAATATATATTGGGTGGGAGTGGTAATAAATATTGGGTAACATAATATTGTAATATTATAGTTTATCCAAGATTTTCCCTCACGAGATTCACTTTTTATTAAAAAAATTCTTTATATTTGAGGTTCATAAGTAAACTTAACTCATATGTAAACATTTGATCTGAGTATTGTATAGAAGTTGTGATCTTTAACATTTTGACTTGATAAAAAATAAAAAAATTAATAATTATATTTATATTTATAATTATAATTAATTATAAATAATTATTAGACCATTCCAGATCTATCTTAACTTTAAATCTACCAAGTACTAAGATGTATCAATTTTTTTTAGATTTAAAACTCTTTTAAAGTAAAAAGAGATTTGATCCTTCTCCAAAATTAAAATGGATCTTCACTAGTTATTAATATTATACGTCTTTTAAAAAATGTTATATCATTTTCAAATTTAATAAATAATCAATATTTTAATTATATTTTATATTAATTAATAAATTATAATCATTTTTATTTTTTAATATAAATATTTATAACCATCAATCCCTTTCCTATAAAGAATTATCACAATAAATTATTTAGCAAATTGGACTTCTCCATAGAAACACAAAAATACTGAAACAACATCAAGATTTTGACAACTCCACTTCATATATTAAAATTAACATGAGATAAATAGGTGAGTCAAGGTGAGTGATACCTAGGGAAACTCGAGTATAAATGTGGATATGGCATAGTGTAACTAAAGGGAAATACTTTTACAATCCAATAAATTGGAAATAAAAAACCGTGGAGGCTTTTTTATTGAGAGAATAAAAGAAAAGTATTAAAAAGCTTAAACCACTCGTTTTCTTAATGGATGGTGCAACCTATAATTTTGCGTTGAGAGGTTTTTTTCTCTTCAGTATCGAAGAGAAATTGTTTTGTGTTGTTTTATTTTATTTTGCTATTTTAGGTAAATAAATTTAGTTGGTGAAATTATATGAAAATGGAAATAAAAATAAATAATAATTATGATTATAATTATTAATTAATATATTTTGATTTCAATTTTTTTTAGATTTAAAAAGATTTTATTTTTTTTAGGGTTGGTAGATCTAGAGTTAACATTGATCTATGTTAATTTATTTAAAAGAAAATGGTGTTGGTATTTTTATGTATGTCTAGTTTAATTAATAGATGGAATAGTTATTTCGTCAGAATCCAACAATATAATTTTTAGTAAGGTTGTGATTTTCTATTATTTTAAATACACTTTTGAATGTGTAAATGGATTAAATACCCTAAAAAAACTCATGAGGCACACAATATTTATAGATTTAACAATTTAAAGTTATGATTTTAAAATACCCTAAAACACTCATGAGTCACACAATCTTTATAGATTAAACAACTTAAACTTATGATTTTAAAAATTCTCTACTAGGTTTTAGGAAAAAATTAAATGGAAAAAAGTGTTCTAGAAAAGGCCATTTCATCTATTAATTAGACTAAGTGTTTTTATATATATATAATTGCATAGTCTGACTAATACATGAAATGAGTTTTTTCAAGACATTTTTTCTGATTGATTTTTAAAAATTGAGTTTAAGTTGAGTTTAAGTTGTTTAATTTATATAATCTTAGTACTCGAAGGGATTTTTAGGGCATTGAATCCATTTATGCATATCTTTGAAGTTTAGTGAAAAAGACCATTTTGTGTGTGTATATATATATATATATATATATTTGGTTAAGAAATTTTTATATAATAAAATAATGAAAATAAACAAATGGAATTGCCATTACCTAGTTACAAGTTATATGCTTTCACCACATCATTGTTCTATTTTTTGCACCGACGGCCCGTTAAGTCTAAAGACTTAATAGTTTGGCCGAACTTTAATCTAATTTTCCGTCGGCCAGAAAAATTTCACGATGCCCCTCCTAAAACACATTTCGTGGCAATATAAATTGCCGCGAAATCATTCATAATTTTCGTACATTTTGCACATTTGGTCTAATTTTATAAAGGTCTTGGTTTGGGTTGAAAGACTTTTCTTGGAGGTTTGGGTTTAAGGGCATTTCTTGGAGGCAAACTAATTTTACAAAGAATTTTTTTCGGTTTAAGGACTTTTCTTGGAGGACATTTCTTGGAGACAGTTTGATTTTTCAAAAAATTGTTTTGGGTTGAAGGAATTTTCTTAGACGTACATTCAAAGGACATTTCTTGGAGGTATGTGATACATTTTTTTGGATGTTTTTTGTTCATTTTTTTTTAAGTATGGATTTGTGCTTAATTTCGAATTCTTGGAGACAGTCTGATCTTGCAAAGAATTGTTTTGGGTTTAAAGACTTTTCTTGGAGGACATTTCTTGGAGGCGGCCTGATTTTGCAAAGAATTGTTTTGGGTTTAAGGAATTTTCTTGGACGTACATTCAAAGGAAATTTCTTGGAGGTATGTAATACATTTTTTTGGATGTTTTTTGTGCTTCATTTTTTTTGAAAGTATGGAGTTGGGCTTAATTTCGAAAAGACATTTTATGGAAGTATTTTTTGAAGTATTTTTTAAAGTGACGTTTTTTTTTAAGTTAGAGGCATTTTTTGAAGTGACATTTTTTTAGAGTACGTGTTTTGAGTTGAAGTAAATATTTTGAGCTTCATTTCATTTTTATAAAACATTTTTTTCTCCAATTTTTTAAATAAGTGTTTTGGATTGGAGTATGTATTTTTTGCAAAAAAATTAAAATGACTTTTTTTTTTTTTTAAATTAAATCTTTTGTGATGTTTTTTCTAATTGATTTATTGTCTAATTTTTTGAAGGAAATTTTTTGAACTTCATACTCTATTATCATGGGAAATCGAAGGACTTGTGCGAGAAAATATGATTGAAAAAGAGACCCTGAGGAACGTAGAGAAGAGACGAGACAATCTCGCAAAATAAAGATAGAAGCCCTCTCAAATATTGAAGGAGAAAATCAACCTCAAGAAGAAATTGAAGCAGGTATGTAAATGTAAATATTATGATCTATCGATATATTTAAAATTTTGAAAAAGAAAGTGAAAGAGATATTGAATCAATGATTGAAGATGGTGAAAATATTGAAAGAAATTCAAATGAAGAAATTGAATCACAAGGTATGTACATATATATATATATTGAACACATGCACGTATTATTGAAATTATACATATATTTATTAATTTAGTTATTTATTGTTCATATGTAAACTTATTATGTACTATTTTTTCAAATATGTATAGATGAAATCAGTGTCGATGATGAGATGTTAGAAAATGTTGACACTCACACATATGGAGATAAAAAACCTGATCATGTTATACGATATCGTGTTAACTGCATTTTTGAAAAGTAATTCTTAAATGAGTGGGCAACAGTTCAAGCTCAAATGTTGAAAGGTCTCCTATCATTAAGGAAATTAAAAGAAGCTATGACACTACTGGGTATTCGAAAATCAACCAAAGATAAAAAAATGAAGGAAGATGTGATACAAAATATAAGTAGTGCTATAAATTCAATTAAGAGATCTAGAGAGAAAAATGTTTCAATTGTACGTAGAGGAATACATATGGCAATGGTTTCATCAAGTACTAAAGAGAATCATTTCGTAACATCTATGGCACAAGCATTACGAACCTCGCGAAAAAATTTGCACAAACATCAGAAATTTCGGCTGCAAGTAGATGTAAATGATGAACTCGCTTGTTGGAGAGCTATTTGTAGGCAGCCATACAAAGATAGACTTGGAGAAAATGTTAAAAAAATAATATATGAATATTGGAAGAAAAATTTGTGTGCTTCACCAATTGCAAGGCATGTGATGCGAAACCATGGTATGTAAAACCTATCACCGTATGCGACACTTGTTGTTGCCGTTATCATGTGGAATTTGAGTTATATTATGACACATTCCTTGATTTTGGTAGAACATTATGGAAGGATTCGCCTCCTCCTTCCACTATCTGTGATTTCATATCTCAAATTCTATGTGAAAGAGAAAGTGATTAAATATTTTACAAAAAGAAATGTGTTAGTGGTAAAAAATGCGATGATTGTGGAAATTTGACTAAATTTAAAAACAAATATCGTATTGATATAAATGATCAATCATTTCCAACATGAAAGTGAAATGGAAGAGATATGAATATATTGATACATCAATTCAAGGTGAAAAAGTGCTAAAGGAATTGAATTACTAGAAGATGAAATTTTTGTAATAGACTTTTTGAGAAAGTTTGAGGCAGAAATTTACAAATACACCAAGAATTCCCATAGAGCTCGATGGCAAGACTTGCAATTCAAAAAATCTCATGAATTTTTTCCACCAGGGACCATTTTGTCAGTGATTGATTTTGCAAAAAACTACACATTTGTTCCACAAAAAGAAATTCAGAGTGAATATTATCATTCTAACCAAGTCTCCATGCTCGTCCATATTCTATATAGACATGCTGAAAAAAACATCGATCATATAGAAATCACGAGTGAAAATCGACATATCATTAAAGAATATCACTTTTATATCAGTGACGATTGTACACATGATACATATTTTGTACAACATTGTTTAGGAAAAATTTATGATTTCTTGAAAAATCGTGGAATAACATTCAATGAACATTGGATATGGTCAGATGGATGCGCAGGTCAATTCAAATCTGTACGATCATTCTTTTGGTTGTGTTGTCTTCATAAGAAAACCTGCATTAAACATTGTTGGAATTTCCTTGAGACTGGAGATGGAAAAGGAGAACATGATGGTGCAAGAGCATGCATAAAATGACTTGTGAACACTAAAGAAGTTGTTCAATGGTGCATCGCTACTCTAAGCCATGATACTAACCCATCAAGGGAAGTGCGAAGGTACATTCAATTTAATTTTTATTGAAAATATAATTTTAAACATTGTACATTTATCGTGGAATGATTATCTTTGATTGTATTTTGATATCATATTTACAAATTCTTCTTTTAATTTTCCATATAAAGGTTTTTCTGGCATATTGGGATCGAAGACGTAGATAGATCAATTGGAAATGACATTGAAACAATAAAAGGGACTCGAAAATTGCATTCAATTAAAACAAAGTCATCCAGAATTGTGTTTGCATTGGATAAAATAAAATATTCTTGTTTTTGTGATGTTTGCATAGACAACACAAAATCCAATGACGTTTGTGAAAACAAAATGTATGTAAAAGATTGGAAACATACAGAGCTAAATACAAAGGGAAAAATGTTTGTTGCAATGTTTGAAGAAATGCAATCAGAGGAAACTACAATATGATCCGATGGTGATCGAGTTTCTGATCTTGTTAGAGAAGGTAATATTTGAATTGCTTTCTAATGATTTAAAGATCTAGAAATAAATTTAAATATGTATAATTTTGTTAAGTTTGTTTTATTGTGCAGGAGATGTTTTTGCTGTAATTGCACCTATTGAAAACGATGAAAATGTGAAGTATTATTTGATGCGTTGCACTGAACGAAAAATGAAATTATTACAAGACTATAATGATCACGGATTTCAGTATGACAGAGGGTCTATTATACTGAAAGGTTATTTTTTCAAACAAATTCGTCAAAGTGGAGACTTTCTTTACTTTGAAGACTATGAACCTGATTCCATAAGTTTTCAATATAGTCACTTGGTGTGTGCAGCACGCATAAAGTTGATAGAAGTTCAATCAAAGAAAAAAATCAAAAATTAAGAGATGGAAAATGTCAAAATCCGATCATGAACGGATTATTGAGGATGGAATTCCATTAGAATTTTTTTGAGTGAATTGTCCAACAATTTATTATCTTTGGATTAAATATGTTTTAGAACTTCCAATACTCAACTAAAAATTGAGCTGCTTATGTTATTTGTGCAAGTGTTTGCACATGTACAAATTGTTTGGGTACAAGCACGTGCTCTAGTATCACCTGAAAGTAGTTTTACATACATACATGTGCATTGATGAAAAATGTTATATTTATTGGATATATATATATATGTTATAGAATGAAATTAATTGTTCTAGTTTTACTATGTGCATTGATGAAAAATTATTTACGTACTCAATATATATGTTCTAGAATGCAATTAACTGGAACTAGTTTTTCTATGTGCATTGATGAAAAACTAGTTGGATTTTCTGGTAAAAAGTATGGACACAATGTAAATAAATCATCTGCAGTATATTTTTGTACGAAAATTCCTTTCAGACAAGAGACTCAGAGCACTTCTCCGACTTTTGGTGGGATTTGACCCACATCTCTATTCCTGATTGAAAATCTAGTACAAAATTTGTTTGTCCAATGGTCGGATATGTTCAATGTGCATTGATGAAAAATGTTACTTACATATTGGATATATATGTTCTAGAATGAAATTAATTGTTCAAGTAGTTTTACTATGTGCATTGATGAAAAATGATTTAAATGTACTCAATATATATGTTCTAGAATTCAATTTTAATTGAAAGTAGTTTTTCTATGTGCATTGATGAAAAATCGTATTGGATATATACACAAACTGAATGTGCCCAATTTTTCTTGTGAGCTTTTCTAGTAAAAAGTATCCATGCAATGTAAATAAATCATCCACAATATATTTTTGTACGAAGATTCTTTTCAGACAAGAGACTCGGAGCACTTCTCCGACTTTTGGTGGGATTTGACCCACATCTCTATTCCTAATTGAAAATCTAGTACAAAATTTGTCTGTCCAATGGTCGGATATGTTCTATGTTCTAGAATGCAATTAACTGAATGTCATCAATTTACCAAATTATAAATCAACAAGGCTACCTATTTGAGTGCATTAATGACATTAACCCAAATTCAACAAACATATATGTACTTCTTATATTTCCAATCAAAATTAAAGGGATAATTTACATATATCTACTTCTTTAAACTCTTTTTTCAATTAGAGTTCAATTGATACATGGTTAGTTGCATTGAAAAGATATGTTCTTCCTATTGGAAATTTTTTCACTCAAACAAGACTATGTAGAGATCAAAAGCAATCTTAAGATGCCAAATGTACTTCAACCATCCAAAACTTGAGTTTTAAAAACTTTTTGAATAAATCAAAACAATACAAGTCACATAGAAGTCTTCTATTTAAGCCAAATGTAGATTGAAACCATCCAAAACTTAGATCAAAACATTTAGCATTAAATCAAAATTAAAGGGATTTATATAACTACTTTACTCTTTTTGATTAAATCAAAACAATACTTCACATGGGAGTCTTCCATCTAGGCCAAATGTAGATTGAAACCATCCAAAACTTAAATCAAAACATTTAACATGTTATATCTTGAAACATTTAACATTTAAAATTAAATCAAAATTAAATGGATTTACATATAACTACTTTAATCCTTTTGAATATATCAAAACAATACTTCAAATAGGGGTATCTTCCATCTAGGCCAAATGTAGATTGAAACCATCCAAAACTTAGATCAAAACATTTAACATTTAACATTTAACATTAAATCAAAATTAAAGGGATTTACATATACAACTACTTCTTTACTCTTTTTGATTCAATCAAAACAATACTTCACATGGGAGTCTTCCATCTAGGCAAAATGTAGATTGAAACCATCCAAAACTTAGATCAAAACATTTAACATTTAACATTAAATCAAAAGTAAAGGATTTAAATATATATAATTGTAATGAACATAATGTACATAGTGAGACCCGTCTCCTGGGTTGCATAACTAACCAACACTAGAGGGGGTCTGAATCAAAAAAATAGAAAAGGGGCTGCCCATAATCGGGAAAAAGCTAAAGAGGACCTGACATCAGGCTAACTATTGATGTGTGTAGGAGGATTCTCCTCCACAATGGGACAACCTTAGTCCTCCGGATCATCATATACTCCCTTGGAGTGCTAGGAGGATTTTTCGTTGCTTGTGCCATCGCTGATGTAGCTCGTTGAGCCGGATTTGACTAGAAGATCTGCCGACTTCCTGGTGTCCTGGGGCTGATGGTTTGGGATGTGGACTTTCTCCACTGCTTCCTAGAACTGGAAGCACCTTCATCTTGTGGATCCTCCTGAAAAGAGATAGAAATGGTCGTTGTAATTCGCAGTCTGACCATAGCACTGGTGAAGTGAAATTGTGCTTCATTGCTTGCTGGAGGAGGGTGGCTACCTGTGTCATGGATGGAAAGAGGAGGGCAAGAGCCAGCACTCCTGCCCCCTCCATCCCTACCCCCACCTCCCCTTCTGCAACGCATCTGTTGTCTACGCATGGGGTCTTCCATAGGCCAAATGTAAATTGAAACCATCAAAAAATTAGATCAAAACATTTAACATTATATAAAAACATTTAAAACATTTAACATTAAATCAAAATTAAAGGGATTTACATTAAATGTAGATTAAAATGGTATCCAAAACTTAGTTTTAAAAACTTTTTTATTATATCACAACATTACTTCATATTATTAATGTAATTCAACCATCCAAAACTTGGGTTTTAAAAACTTTTTTATTATATCACAACATTACTTGACATGCCATCCAATTGTAGTTCGACTATCCAATAAAAACATTTAAACCATCCAAAACTTAAGTTTTAAAAACTTTTTGATTATATATTGTGCAACATTACTTCACATTCCATGCCAATTATAGTTCAACTATCCAATAGAAACATTTAACATTATACAACATGTGCCAAATGTAGATTGAAACCATCCAAAACTTAAGTTTTAAAAACTTTTTGATTATATATCGTGCAACATTAAAACATTAAATATCACATGCGAAATGTAGATTGAAACCATCCAAAACTTGAGTTTTAAAAACTTTTTGATTATATCATACATAACATTACTTCACATGCCATGCCAATTATAGTTCAACTATCCAATAAAAACATTTAACATTATATCACATGCCAAATGTAGATTGAAACCATCGAAAACTTAACTTTTAATTTAACAAAAAATTATAGATCACAACATTACTTCACATGCCAAATGTACTTCAAGCATCCAAAACTTAAATTTTAAAAACAAAACAAATTATAACACATCATTACATAACATGCCAAATGTAGTTCAGAAGAAAAACATTAATTTATAGATGACAACATTAATAGTAGTTCAATTATCCAAAACTTAAAAGTTTTAAAAACCAAACAAATTATATAACAACATTACTTCACATTCACATGCCAAAAGTACTAAAACCATCCAAAAATTAACTTTTTGGAACAAAACAAATTATATTAACACTGTAATAAAATATGTCCAAAAATTGTAGATCTCACAAGTATCAAATTGTATCAAGTTATATATATATATGACAATGCATCTAGATAATATATAAAAAAGAAAATTTAAGACTATCTAAATCTTGAAATCAAATCTACAAATCATGTCCATCAAATAGAGATGGATCTAGCATCTTTCCTATCAGGGTCTCAATCCGCGCACTATCATGTGAAGCATGGGAAACCTACATACACAATGCACATGTACTTGAACATTAAAATTTGATTTTTTAAAAATGAGTGATAATATATATAGAACTCCATGTAAAAAACAAAATATAACAAAAAAATCATGCAATACCTCATGAAGTTCCCTCTCCATTTGATCAACAAGTTCCGCCCCCATGGGAACATCTGCAACGGTAAACTGTACAATATACATGTACAGTTATATATATATATATATATATATATATATTAAAAAATTTCAAATTTCAAATGCATGTGCACATATATAAACTTATTTTCAATAATATTAAAAAAAAGTTAGACAACTTGTTCAAATGGTTTAAATGGTGTGGATGTTCCTATCTCCGTCGCTAGAGTTCGTGGATTAAAGAAATCTTCTATAGGAACCTAAATTCAAAAAATTTAACATAACTCAAAATATATATATATCTCAATTTTTAATGGAACTTTTTGAGGTGGAATATATATATATATATAACTTAAACATAAATTTTAAAAGTGAAAAATTGTCCATACTTATGGCTCATCTCCTAAGGAAGTAGAAGGTACATCTCCCAAGGAAGAAAAAGGTACCGCCATCTCAAAAACATCGGACGGAATCGGAATCTATTAAAACATTTTATCATTATATATACATACATGTACATGTGTGCACAATTATTTATTTTAAAATATCACTTAAAAAACACTAACATTTGCCAACATATCTTGATGGTGAGACCCATTTGCATTGTTTGAACTAGAGGTCCCGAACGTGATATTAACATTTTTGTCATTCATCATGCGTGAAAACTACAAATGGTGTTTTAACATATAATGATACATTTTTGTTAGATTAATGTACATACAAATAAATGTGTACATGTACATACACATGTATACATGTTAAAATAATTGAACCCTAAGGTCATTAACACATACCGTTCCCATGCCCTCTTCCTCATGAAGAATTAGGTCTTGAAAACCATTGTGACAATTTTTTGCATATATTTGGAGATCTTCAACATTCATTTTGTCAATCTCTTCATCTGTACAATACACAAAATTGGCACATGCATTTTCACTTGCTCTTTGTCGATTTAGACAAACATCGACTCCACCTAATCTGCTGTAAACATTGTCGATCATGACATCCCTTGCTTCTCGACTTATTTAAGAAGTCGCATCCATCTTTGACCACAAAGTTTCGACCTGAAAAGGTCGACTCACCAATGGCGGCTCAGGGAGAGGCAACTCCACATCTCACTTATCGCCCTTACTGTCATACAATCGACACTTTTCCAAACCAAAAAATTCTGACGGAAGGTCATTATAGTTGGGTTTCATATCCAAAAAAAATTATGCTTAAAAAAATTGTGCAAAATAAACAGGAACCTCATTGTTCCATGGGATCTTTCCATAGGCCGCAAGGTGCCTATCATACAAATAGTGAGCTATATTTGGGTGCTTGAAATATTGTACCTTCAGCATTTTTCTTTTTGGCCCTTCCTTGAAATTAAACATTGACTTCGCCATATATTTTGTAACTCTTTGTTTTACATCCTCCCATTTATCTGGAACCATTATTGTTTCCTTTCTCTTTCTCATCACTTCTACAAATGTATTAGTCATTGGCCCAAGATTTTTGTACACATTTACAAGTTCTCTCAATGAATGTGTAACTATTTCGAGGCTTTGTCGACTCTCAGCAGGTAGAGTCAAAGCCACGAGATCTCTTCGCAATTTTGCATGAAGTTTTTCACACCTTTGTAAGTTGCATTGTGCCATGTTTGTTTCCCATGGTATATCAGAAATGTCAGCCAGATAAGTTGTGTTGGGTAGACAACCTTCTTCTTGAATGTAGCTTTCTTCCCTGCGTCTATTTTGACCAATATTTGGAACATTTTCGGCCTCTACATCAATATATATAAAATTTCGTATATTAGAAAAAACACATGTAAAAAAATTTGTACAAATTCAATGAAAAAAATATTGAAATTGATGGCAACCTTGACGTGTTTGGTTAGCATCTTCTCCACCATGAAACTGTTGAGACCCAGAAAGACCCTGCTGAGAACCAACACCATCATCCATTGATTGGCCTTCGGGGGAATAAATATCACCACCTTCACCCAACATGCTACCACTCATTGATGTCCCTCTAAGGGGATTTGAACCACCACCAACCTCTCGAGATGAGAGAGAAACTTCATAAACAAATACGAATTTATAATCAATTGAAAAATAAATTCATGTGTACATATAAATACATGTACATATTCATTGATTAAATTGCGTGAACCATACCAGGACTAGGTGAACCATGGGCACGCTCCATGGATGGAGCAGAGACCCTTCTCTTCTTAGCTCCTAAAAATTAAAAAATTAAACTTATTAACAACTAATTTAACTCACAAAGTTAATAAAAAATCAATTCCATATGTACACACATGTATGGAGATTTAAGATTATATTTAAATACTGTGAACATCCCTCGATCCCTAAACCCCCATATGGGATTCTGTTGATCTTCATCGTTCATCCTCCATGATATATATATCTATTGGTGGACATTTACACAAAATAAATTTCAGAAAATCAATTTGTAATTTAGTGTACACAAATTATATAGAACACAACTTTCAAAGCAATAATTGATGTGTGAAACTCAATTTAAGCAAAAAAGAAATTATAAAAATGATAAGTTCACGAAATTTCACTTTACATGGTGGGAGTACACTTGGTATAAAATTGAAAAAAACACATGGTCATTAAAAAATAAGTGAAACTGCATTGAAACAAAAATTTGTTGAAGTCCCCGCATTTTAATTTTATAAAAATGTGAAGTTCACCACTTGTTGCAAATGTGAAGTTCACCAAGTTGTGCTTTACATGGTGTGGTGGGAGCACACTTGGTATATAACTGAAAAAAAACATGGTCATTAAAAAATATGCATTTATAAGTACACAACACACACATATCCAAGATATGTTACAATGTCCATCAATAAATTTTGAAGGAGAGCGTCTCAACACTAATTCATCTTTGAGAGATGAATCTTGAATTTTTGAAGAAGAGCATCTCAAAACCAATTCATCTTTGGGAGATGAATCTTGCATTGGAATTTCTCTGTATAATTCTAATTCATCTTTGATATATGAATCATGAATTGACATTGCTCCACACAATAGATCAGCAAAAATCTTATTCACATTAGTACAATGCCTTATACTAAAAAAATGAAATTGGCTAACAATATTGTTTGCTATTCCATGCAGTTCTTTTAACCTCTCCTTCTTAACTTAGCACACACCATTCATCTGGTTGCACACAAGTTTAGAATTGGTGAAAACTACAATTCCATTTGATCCATACTCCATCGTTGTTCCCAAGCCTTCTATCAATCCAATATAATATGCCTCGTTGTTTGTTTTTCTTCCTGGTATATTCATTTTCCTTTGGACGACTTTGCTAGTCCCAATATTGGAAATCACATATGTAATCATTGTTTTCCCTGGATTGGGATAGCAAGAAACTTCTATGCATAATTTCCATTTTTCAACCATATTTAATGGTTTTCTTATCCCTGAAAAAAAAAAAAAATTCAATAAAAATATATATATTAAATCGACATTTATTGCAAATGCATGAGAGAAATGACACAAGATCATGAGGTAAATGACATGTGCATTGTTTATCTTAAAGTTTGACTTAAAAATTTTATGGTAGAGTTCACATCTAAAATTAATGGGAGGAAGCCTTTAGTTTGTGGGAGAAATGACACATGTACACAATTTACCTTAAAGTGGTTGTGTTTTATGGATATTAGAGGAATCCTTTAGTTTGTGGGAGAAATGACACATGTAAATAGTTTACCTTAAAGTGGTTGTGTTTTATGGATATTAAAATGAAGAACTTCTATTTATATCCATTCCAGAGATTGACTGTAGGGGCATTTACTAGATATGTCACCTTTCATAAAAGATGAGATCCAGAGGCTACCTAGCCCTTTACAGAATCTGCCTATAGAACTTGTAGAAGTAAACACTACCTATCCCAATTTTACCATGTGAAAGGTGTAGAGGACCCATGGAATCACTCAAGGTTGTATTATTAAACCTTTGGTTTAATGATCTTCAACCTTTGGTTGTAGATCCTTCAAGATTTGGTTGTACTTTGAAGGTCCTTGACCTTCATCCTTCAACTGGAGGTTGTAGATCCTTCAACCTTTGGTTGATATTTCCTTAAACCTTTGGTTTAATAATCTTCAACTGTTGGTTGTATATCCTTCAACCTTTGGTTTTCCTTCATCCTTAAACCTTTGGTTTAATGATCTTCAACCGAAGGTTGTAGATCCTTCAACCGTTGGTTGTAGATCCTTCAACCTTTGGTTGTTGTTATGGGTTCAACCTTTGGTTGGTTGTACTTTAAACCTTTGGTTGTTTCTCCTTAAACCTTTCAACCTTTGGTTGTACTTTGAAGGTCAAGGGACCTTCATCCTTCAACCTTTAGTTGTTGATCCTTAAACCTTTGGTTTAATGCAAAGGTCCTTGACCTTACTCATTAGGAAAGCCCAACCTTCCTTAAACCTTTGGTTTAATGATCTTCAACTGTTGGTTGTAAATCCTTTAGTATGGGTTCCACCCATTCTTTCCTTTGTTTGATCCTTCAACATTTGGTTCTCCTTCATCCTTAAACCTTTGGTTTAATGATCTTCAACAATTGGTTGTATATATTTCAACCTTTGGTTGTCCTTCATCCTTAAACCTTTGGTTTAATGATCTTCAACCGAAGGTTGTAGATCCTTTAGGACAGGTTCCACCCATTCCTTCCTATGGTTGATCCTTCAACCTTTGGTTGTCCTTCATCCTTAAACCTTTGGTTTAATGATCTTCAACCATTGGTTGTAGATCCTTTAGGATGGGTTCCACCCATTCCTTCCTATGGTTGATCCTTAATGGCCCTGTTAGCCACCTATAATATTTTGTCAAATCAAATAGGTGGCTAAATATGTTTCTGAGTCTTCAAGAAAAACATTTCCTTTGTAAATCTATCATTCTCGAAGCCTCCATGTGTTTCTATCCTTCAGAATTATCTTCACTGTTGTTTCCACTAATGAACCCTGCTGTCTATGAAAGAAAGTGTTTTCAAAGGCCTCCATCTTCCCCATTTTCCCTCATTCATACTTCATTTTCCTTCATTCCCTTCATAAATTCCCTTTGATAAGGTTTAAACCCTGTTTTTTAACCTTATTAGACCCCCCTCAAAACCTTCAATTTGGCCTAAAACCCCGTTTTTAGGCATTAAGGCCTAAAGCCACTTTCAGCCTTAAACCTAGCCCCTTTTCTGCATGTGACCCGGAGCCATAACCAGGCACTAACCCTTATCGCTCATTGCAATCAAAGTTTCCTTTCCCCGACTTTTCCTTTATTCTTCCAATCTTCTGATTCGATGAGCCCCTTCTCCTCCTGACCTCCGATTTAATGTCAACCATTGATCAAGTTAGATCTGATGCTCTGTGCTCAATCACATCGCTCCATCGTTTCTTCGCTTCGCTCATCACTCGCGCCCGTCGATTTGATCTGGACCGTTGAATCCACAAGAACCAATGACCATGATCTCATCGCGGTCCGCCCATAGCCCTCCATCATCACCCCACAAATTTAATCCTGACCATTGATCTCTTCCGATCCTACGGATGGCACTTAATCGCATATCGCAAACACAGTCTTCCCTTTTTCTTCTCCTCTGATGGCTCGATTCCCTAATTTGATCCTGACCATCGAATACACAAGAACCGATGGCCAAGATTTCATCGCACTCCGCATTTTCCTTTCTCCCTTTCACTGTTCCACTGATCACTCATTAGATCTCTGCCGTCCATTCCTACAGATCTGACGGCTCCCATCTTTCCACTCATTCACTTACCCCGTTTTCCTCTTGTTCGAAAATTCTTCTTTCTCTTTAAATCTCGACCATCTGATCCGAAAATCTAACAGTCCTAACTCAACCCCACCATATATTCCACCCACACACATTGCTGCCTATCGTGTGCAACCCGCGCCATCCGATCTGACACTCCAGATCCGACGACCGCTATCCAATATCGCATAATTTTTTCACCCAAGAGTTAACATTTCAAAATTACGCGATATGGGTAGTTTTCATTTTCTACGTGTCAGTCAGTGTATGGAATTGTGCTCCAAAAGGAAATACCGCCTCCCCCCCATTTCGCCATGTGAAAACCATTCCCGATTTTCCGCCATACTGCCTACCCTCCATAACATTGCCTTTCGCGTTTTTTCCCAGTCGTCGATCTCTGAGATCAGATGGTTCTAATTTAATTTCGCCCCCATCCGTTCTCCATTCATCTGATCTTCCAAATGACTCCATCGAAATATCCCCACCGTTGATTGTTCTAATCCAACGGTCCACGTTCATCCTCGCACCCAAACCTTCATCTACACTTGGTTAGTTGCTCTACCAGGATTTTCACCCATTTTTCCGCTGCATCCACTCTTTCCCTCAATGCCCCTCAATCTACCTGAGCCCTCTGAAGTAGCCTTAAGCTTCTCACAGGTTTTAGCTAATTGGTTTGTTTTATGTTTGTAGGTTTAATGGTGGTTCTCGCCAGTTTATCCCACAGTCACATATAAGTGACCAAAAGTTTCTAGGGTGACGATCCTAAGCCTGAATCAATGTAGAAAAGGGACCAGCAGGGTTTCAATTCCATGTTTGTCGATGCATCCTAGTCATCGACCCTTACATGAACCCTCCAGCGCCACTGCCACCTGTGTAGCCATCAGAAGAAGTCTAAAGAGTATCAGAAGAAGATTAAGAAGATTAGGTGCAATATGGAAGAACAAGAAGCCTAATCCATAGTCAACAAGGATTAGAACCATGAAGATCATTAAAGAGGCTAAATGAAGCCTAAACACAATCAGAGCCAAATCAGTAGAGAAGCCTCTACATGCCAATCAGAGAGGCTAGTTACTTTCCATCGACCCATACTTCCACCTGCAGTCCTCTTTTCATCAATACAAGGCACAGTTAAGGCAGTCAGAGATATTTTTGATAGATGCAGCTCAGAAGTAAATGCCCTATCTATCAGAGCTCATTTAAGTCAACAAAAACAACTAGAGTGCAAATACAGGCAAAATCCCATTTAATGAAGTATGGAGTATGTAATTTCTTCTCCATCAAGCCTCCCAGAGGCCGAGAAGCACTAAATTCTTCATTAAATTGGGCCAACAACCTCTTCAGTTACTCCACCTCCTCATTTTACCTATAAGTACTCATTGAAGATTCATTGTAAAGGGTTGGGATTTTATTGACTGTTTGAACTATTATTGAGAGAAGTAGCTGAGTGGTTTGTAATATAGTAAGCTGGGAAGAGAAGTTTGGACTGTAAAAAGCCCCTGGACTCAAAGTATGTGACTGGTTTTTCACATCAATTGAACAAGAAGATTCACAGGATCCTGGTCTATATTATTGGTGATGTTTTCCTCACTGTAATTGTCTCCTTTCATGTTTTTCATACTATCCATTATTATCTAATAAAGAACAACAAGCATAGATTAGGATATACTGCTGGAAGTACCCTAAATCTCACTGTAAATCTTTATCTCTATGTTTCCCTCTGATTGTGTATTTTAAGGATAATTTTATAGAGTATAACCAGTCAAGAAATGTTGGTGATTTCATGTCTTGCTGAGTAAAACTTGAAACACTGTCCTAGAAAGATATTTTCATTTCATGCTAAGTAAAGATTGAACTAGGGAAGTCTATGGTTAGCCCTGTCCTCTAGTTTCTTCTCCAACAGTTTGTCTTGAAATTTTCCCTGTCAGTTGGTGTCAAAAGCAATGAAGGTTAAAAGTCTTTCTCTGATCTTAGGCCTTACTCTATGTTTAATCTTAAATGTTTTCTACCTTCTCAAAGTGGTTATGAGGGTTGTTGGATTGTTTTCCTTGAAAGTATGTTGAAAGCAGGTTAAGTTAAAAGTCTTTCCTTAATCTTAAGCTACCCTTTGTGTCTTTATTGAGAATTTCCTTTGAAGTATGTCAAAAGAAGGATAGGTTCAAAGTCCTTACCAGATCTTAGGATGCACTTTGGTTTCTTTCTTTCACCCCACTTCTTAATGTTCCATCTCACCACCTATCTAAAGAGATCATTTGGTATAGATGACTTGCCCTATGGAAACCCTTGGATAGTTGTTATGCGAGTAAATCCTTTTATGACTCCATAACCCAATGGATTGGCACTTCTCTTGACCTATCTTCCCATGCTGAAACATCCTTCTATTTAGTTCCTTCTTCACTTCCATAACCTTCTCAGTTAATGATGCCCAACCAAACAAACAAAACTAAACCCTTGCGCTTCATACCTAGCCTAATATCATAAACTGACCTTAAAGATATATCATTCTTTACATTTATAGAGAGATCCCTCTCTGGATCCAGGAGTGCTAGATCCTGAGATCCCAAAGTGGTTTGATGTTTTCTTTTCATTTGGTATTGCCAAATCTGCCAAATCACAGGAACCCCAACATAATGGCAACTCCACTGGGGAAGAAGACCAATTAGCCTCGATTTGGTATAGATTGCTGTGGTGGACAGTAAATATTCTTGAACATCTTAAACTCTCCACCTGGTGACTCCATAGTTCCTAAATGACCAAAAGACTCCACTGGTGATCAGTAGGCCTACTGATTACCTCTGTTTTCACAAGACTCCACTGGGAGACAAGTTTCACCACAACATCATCCATATTAAAGAATAGTGGTTTCTCCACATCCCAGCACAACAAAGACCAAGTCACTTCACTAATGGAAGACTCTGAACAATTTGCAAAAATGCAGTCAAGTTTCATGGCAAAGTGTCGTTATATAATATGAAGTGACCTAGCAGGACTTGAATGGGCGGACCTTCCAAAGGCTATCCTTCTCAGCTCAAAATTCAATGTTAGACCTGAGCTTAAGAAGATGTTCTTAGATTTGGTGGTTGAAAGGTATGAAACTGAGATTGAAATGTTGAATTCACAAGAACGATCATACCAATTCAAGGACCCCAAATCATTTTTGGAGAGTCTCCCTCCCCCTAAGAAAGAAGAAATTTCACTGCCTTTTGATGTACAGGAAAGGGATTATGGTGCTTTCAAGAGCCACTCTGAAGATGCAGTGAAACAAGTTGTCAAGGATGTAGATAGCCTACCAGTCATGGAAGGCCCAAAAGAAGAAAGTTTATATCATGTTTTTGCCGATCCTGTGGCAGAATATATGGAGGCCCTGATTGGCTCAAGTTCCCAAGCATTGACCCTTTGCAAGAGCCAGATACATCAGGAGTGGTCACCACTAGTGGTGGCCTTGGTTTTGAAGAGCCACATTCTAAGTACCCCATGGTTATCTCTGACAAGCAGTCATATTTCTTCCTCATTTTTGTTACTACTAAACTGGCTGCATTGGCACTATTGTATCATATAAAATAGTAGAGATTTCCAAGTTAGATTAGGGTAGGTAGGAATCTCAATAAAGCTCAGGCTGTGAGCATTTAGTTAGTTGTTAATTTTACTTAGAATAAAAATTCAAAAAATACAAAAATTGAAAGAGAAGGATTCATACAAGCTCAAAACTTGAACTAGCAGAGGAAAGAAGAAGAAGCAACTCTAACAAGATCAAAACCAGAGCTGAAATGAAGAAAGAAAGGTGACTCTAAAAAGCTCAAAATATGAGTCACAAGAAGAAGGAAGGATGCTGGTGATTTTCAGATCTGAAGCCTTCAAATTTTGTTTTCAATTTCTTCAAATTTCAGTCCATGTGCAGCTTGTCTTTATGCCATGGACCCATAGCAAATCGGACAGTCTAATCCTAGTTTGTCTGTATTTAAATTTCTGATTTAGATAATGAAAATCTGTCAAACAGTTCAATCCTGGTAGATATTAGTTCAGGTAGAGAAGCTATGAGTCCAACTGTTTAATCTGGTCTCATG
Source organism: Pinus albicaulis (assembly GCA_034641835.2). NCBI lineage: Eukaryota > Viridiplantae > Streptophyta > Pinopsida > Pinales > Pinaceae > Pinus > Pinus albicaulis. The sequence continues at coordinate 1,754,217,348 of CM076578.1, read as the reverse complement.
GAGAAATAAGGGTAGCAGTAGATAGGTTTATTTTCCTATTTGCAAAATAGTGATGATTCGAAAGGTTTACAAGTCCAAATGCACCTTGAAGAAAAAATGTTAGGACAATAGGATGGGTAGGTAGTTGTTTGGGAAAATGTTTTTTACTGATGTAATATCCATCATGTTTGTAGCAGTTGATCAAAAAAGAAAAGATGGTCAAGTACCAGGCATCTGGCCTACTTCCAAAGATCATATCTGAGATTCTTGGCACCTTCAAGAAGATGCCATCCCCGTGTGGAGCCACTATTAGCCACCTATAATATTTTTTCAAAGAAAATATGTGGCTAAATATCTTTATGAGTCTTCAAGAGAAAATTTTCCTTTGTAAATCTATCATTCTTGAAGCCTCCATGTGTTTCTATCCTTCAGAATTATCTTCACTATTGTTTCCACTAATGAACCCTGCTGTCTATGAAAGAAATTGTTTTCAAAGGCCTCCATATTCCCCATTTTCCCTCATTCATACTTCATTTTCCTTCATTCTCTTCATAAATCCCCTTTGATAAGGTTTAAAACCTCTTTTTTAACCTTATCGGACCCCCTCAAAACCTTCAATTTGGCCTAAAAACCCGTTTTTAGGCATTAAGGCCTAAAGCCCCTTTCGACCTTAGCCCTAGCCCCTTTTCCGCATGTGACCCGGAGCCATAACCGGGCGTTAGCCCTTATCGCTCATTGCAATCAGAGTTTCCTTTCCCCAAATTTTCCTTTATTCTTCCAATCTTATGATGCGATGAGCCCCTTCTCCTCCCGACCTCCGATTTAATCTCCACCGTCGATCAAGTTAGATCTGATGGTTTGCGCTCAATCGCGTCGCTCCATCATTTCTTCACTTCGCTCATCACTCGTGCTCGCCGATTTGATCTGGACCATTGAATCCACAAGAACTAATGGCCAGGATCTCATCATGCTCTGCCCATAGCCCTCCATCATCACCCCACCAATTTAATCATGATCGTTGATCTCTTCTGATCCTATGGCTAGCACTTAATCACATATAGCAAACATAGTCTTCCCTTTTTCTTCTCCTCCGATGGCCCGATTCCCCGATTTGATCCCGACTGTCGAATACACAAGAAATGACAGCCAAGATTTCATCGCACTCTGCATTTTCCTTTCTCCCTTTCACTATTCCGTTGATCGCTGATTAGATCTCTGCCGTCCATTCCTACAGATCTGACGGCTCCCATCTTTCCACTCATTCACTTACCCTGTTTTCCTCTTGTTCAAAAATTCTGCTTTCTCTTTAAATCTCGACCATCCGATCCGCAGATCTAATGGTCCTAACTCAACCCCACCATATGTTCCTCCCACACACATTTATGCCTATCGCGTGCAACTAGCGCCATCCGATCTAACACTCCAGATCCAACAGTCGCTATCCAATATCATGTAATTTTTGCGCCCAGGAGTTAACATTTTAAAATTACACGATATGGGCAGTTTTCATTTTCCACGTGTTAATCAATGTATGGAATCGTGCTCCAAAAGGCAATACTGCCTCCCCCCCATTTCACCGCATGAAAACCATTCCCGGTTTTCTGCCATACTGCCTACCCTCCATAATGATGCCTTTTTCGTTTTTTCCCAACCGTCGATCTCTGAGATCAGACGGTTCTAATTTAATTTTGCCCCCATCCGTTCTCCATTCATCCGATCTTCCAAATGACTCCATCAAAAGATCCCCACCATTGATTGTTCTAATCCAATGGTCCACGTTCATCCTTGCACCCAAACCTTCATCTGCACCTAGTTAGCTGCTCTGCCAGGTTTTTTACCCATTTTTCCGCTGCATCCACTTTTTCCCTCAATGCCCCTCCATCCGCCTGAGCCCTCTGAAGTAGCCTTAAGCTTCACGCAGGTTTTAGTTAATTGGTTTGTTTTATGTTTGCAGGTTTAATGGTGGTTCTTGCCAGTTTATCCCACAGTCACAGATAAGTGACCAAAAGGTTCCAAGGTGATGATCCTGAGCCTGAATCAATGTAGAAAAGGGACCAACAGGGTTTCAATTCCATGTTTTTCGATGCATCCTGTTCATCGACCCTTACACAAACCCTCCAGCGCCACTGCCACCTGTGCAGCCGTCAGAAGAAGTCTAAAGAGTATCAGAAGAAGATTAATAAGATCAGGCACAATATTGAACAACAAGAAGCCTAATCCATAGTCAACAAGGATTAGAACCATGAAGATGATTAAAGAGTCTAAATGAAGCCTAAACACAATCAGAACCAAATCAGCAGAGAAGCCTCTACACGCCAATCAGAGAGGCTAGTTACTTTCCATCGACCCATACTACCACCTGCAGTCCTATTTTCATCAATACAAAGCACAGTTAAGGCAGTCAGAGATATTTTTGATAGATGCAGCTCAGAAGTAAATGCCCTATCTATCATAGCTCATTTAAGTCAACAAAAACATCTAGAGTGCAAATACAAGCAAAATCCCATTTAATGAAGTATCGAGCATGTCATTTCTTCTCCATCAAACCTCCCAGAGGCTGAGAAGCACTAAATTCTTCATTAAATTGGGCCAACAACCTCTTCAATTACTCCACCTCCTCATTTTACCTATAAGTACTCATTGAAGATTCATTGTAAAGGGTTGGGATTTTATTGACTATTTGAACTGTTATTGAGAGAAGTAGCTGAGTGGTTTGTAATATAGTAGGCTGGGAAGAGAATTTTGGACTGTAAAAATCCCCTAGGCTCAAAGTATGTGACTGGTTTTGCACATCAATTGAACAAGAAGATTCACAAGATCCTGGTCTATATTATTGGTGATGTTTTCCTTACTGTAATTTTCTCCTTTCATGTTTTTCATACTGTCCATTATTCTCTGATAAAGAACGACAAGCATAGATTAGGACATATTGTTGGAAGTACCCTAAATCTCACTGTCAATCTTTATCTTTATGTTTTCCTCTGATTGTGTATTTTAAGGATAATTCTATAGAGTATAACCAGTCAAGAAATGTTGGTGAGCCCATGTCTTGCTGAGTACAACTTGAAACATTGTCCTTGAAAGATATTTTCATTTCATTCTAAGTAAAGATTGAACTAGGGAAGTCTATGGTTAGCCCTGTTCTCTAGTTTCTTCTCCAATAGTTTGTCTTGAAAGTTTCCCTGTGAGTTGGTGTCAAAAGCGGTGAAGGTTAAAAGTCTTTCTCTGATCTTAGGCCTTACTTTGTGTTTAATATTAAATGTTTTCTACCTTTTGAAAGTGGTTATGAGGGCTACTGGATTGTTTTCCTTAAGAGTATGTTGAAATCAGGTTAAGTTAAAAGTCTTTCCTTGATCTTAAGCTACCCTTTGTGTCTTTATTGAGAGTTTCCTTTGAAGTATGTCAAAAGCATGATAGGTTCAAAATCCTTACCTAATATTAGGCTGCACTTTGGTTTCTTTCTTTCACCCCACTTCTTAATGTTCCATCTCACCACCTATCTAAAGATATCCTTTGGTATAGATGACTTGCCCTATGGAAACCCTTGGATAGTTGTTATGCGAGTAAACCCTTTTATGACTCCATAGCCCAATGGATTGGCACTTATCTTGACCTATCTTCCCATGCTGAAACATCCTTTATTTAGTTCCTTCTTCACTTCCATAACCTTCTCAGTTAATGATCACCAACCAAACAAACAAAACTAAACCCCTGCGCTTCATACCTAGCCTAATATCATAAACTGACCTTAAATATATATCATTCTTTACATTTATAGAGAGATCCCTCTCTGGATCCAGGAGGGCTAGATCCTGAGATCCCAAAATGGTTTGATGTTGTCTTGTCATTTGGCATTTCCCAATTTTCCAAATCACAGGAACCCCAATAGGCCCTATAAGGGCATAGGGTCCCATACATATGGTTATATGGCCCTATGAGGGCATGGGGTCCCATCATATGGGTGATATGGCATGATATGATTGATAATAATTAGATCATATCATCGCATTAATCAACTGCAAGGACCTTGAATGGCCCTATGAGGGCATAGGCTCCCATCAATAATGGGAGGGCCTTCCATGACATGCTGAAGGACCTTATAGACCCCCTTAAGGGGGCATAGAGGCTTATTATCCTAATGGTTGGGTGGACCATATGATCTATAAGTGTAGTTATAATGAGGCAATAAGGCCTTCAATGATATGCTAATGGCCCCTCTTCTCCATAGGGGTGTGCTACATGGAGTCCACTTACCTCCTAAGGGCTGGGCTGTTGAGACCAATGACCTAACTTGAGGGCATCCCTGACTGTTAAAACGATGGTGACCTCCTAAGGGGCATATCCTACTGGATAGCTGAATTAACTTGAGGGGTGGAATCAATAGGATTTTGCCTGAGAGGGCCATAGAGGACCGTTTAAGGCACGTTTGAGGCATTAATGGCAACATTACCTCCTAAGGGCATCACTGGAATGGGATCTACAAGATATTAAGGTAAAACTATATATCTATTAAGTGTTTCAATAGAAGTGTAATAATAATTAAAAAAATAAAATATTCTACTTCCTTCAATCACTATTTACATATCATCAGTGATTTACATATCATCATAAAGTACCACTTCCTCACACAACAAGTCTTTGAGAAAATAGTGAAGATGGAATACATAGCCACAAAGCTTCTTGTTAGAGAAGCATTTGAATATGTTAGAAACAAATTAGGAATAGTTCTTGAAAATTATCTTGTTAGAGAACCATTTGAACATGTGAGAAACAAATTAGGGATAGTTCTTGTAAATTATTGTCACTTATTTGACTTCAAAAAAAGAGCCTATGAAATTGAGTGCAATATCTATGTGGTAGAGTACACAATATCTAAGGGGGAAAATATAATATATTTGAATTCAAAAGAAGAGCCTACGAAATTGACTGCAATATCTATGTGGGAGAGTACACAATATCTGAGGGGGAGAATAGATATAAGGAAGGAATAGAAAGAGTAACAAAAAGCATATGATTGTTTCAATAATTTGAAGTAGTCAAGAAAGATAACAAAGGACCATCAAAATTGAATGCAATATCTATATGATCAAGTGTCAATAATTTGAAGTAGTCAAGAAAGATAACAAAGGACCATCAAAATTGAGTGCAATATCTATATGATATTTAGATGATCAAGCATCAATAATTTGAAGTAAAGAAAGATATCAAAGGACCAATAAAATTGAGTGCAATATCTATATGATTGTGTCAATAATTTGATAATTTGAAGTAGTCAAGAAAGATAAAAAAGGACCATCAAAATTGAGTGCAATATCTATGTGGGAGAGTACACAATATCTAAGGGGGAGAATACAATATATTTGACTTCAAAAGAGGAGCCTATGAAATTGAGTGCAATATCTATGTGGGAGAGTACACAATATATAAGGGGGAGAATAGATATAAGGAAGGAATAGAAAGAGTAACAAAAAGCATATGATTGTGTCAATAATTTGAAGTAGTCAAGAAAGATAACAAAGGACCATCAAAATTGAGTGCAATATCTATATAATCAAGTTTCAATAATTTGAAGTAATCGAGAAAGATAACAAAGGACCATCAAAATTGAGTGCAATATCTATATGATATCTATATGATCAAGTGTCAATAATTTGAAGTAAAGAAATATAACAAAGGACCATCAAAATTGTATGAAATATCTATATGATTGTGTCAATAATTTGATAATTTGAAGTAGTCAAGAAAGATAACAAAGGACCATCAAAATTGAGTGCAATATCTATGTGGGAGAGTACACAATATCTAAGGGGGAGAATACAATATATTTGACTTCAAAAGAAGAGCCTATGAAATTGAATGCAATATCTATGTGGGAGAGTACACAATATCTAAGGGGGAGAATAGATATAAGGAAGGAATATAAAGAGTAACAAAAAGCATATGATTGTGTCAATAATTTGAAGTAGTCAAGAAAGATAACAAAGGACCATCAAAATTGAGTGCAATATCTATATGATATCTATATGATCAAGTGTCAATAATTTGAAGTAAATAAAGATAACAAAGGACCATCAAAATTTAGTGTAATATCTATATGATTGTGTCAATAATTTTATAATTTGAAGTGGTCAAGAAAGATAACAAAGGACCATCAAAATTGAGTGCAATATCTATGTGGGAGAGTACACAATATCTAAGGGGGAGAATACAATATAAGGAATAAAAATAGTAACAAGAAGCATATGATTGTGTCAATAATTTGAAGTAGTCAAGAAATATAACAAAGGACCATCATCAAATTCAAATTGAAATATCAAGTAGTCTTCTTCATGAAGAAGAAGCATTAACTAGGCTCATCATTTAAAGGTTTCATTTTTTAATGAAAAAAATTATGAATAATATGGAATGAATCATTGTACATTATGAATCATTTAAATGACATGTGATCTATGAATAAAAAAGAAATAAAAAGAGCAAATAAAAAGCAAAGGTAAATTCCACCAAGCCTAAAGGAGCATGTCCTAATACATTAAATTATGTCCTAATACATTAAATTATGTTTGGTTTCTAGAAGCATTAATCATGAAAGCAAAGATAAGTCCACCAAGCCTAAAGGAGCATGTCCTAATACATTAAATTATGTTTTTTTTTCTAGAAGCATTAATCATGAAGAGTCATGAGATCCACATTTCGACCATACTATTTTCAAGTTAAAGGAGCATGTCCTAATACATTATTATGTTTGGTTTCTAGAAGAATTAATCATGACTTTTCTTTGAGATCCACATTTCCATCATACTATTTGCAAGTTCACATTTCCATCATGCTATTTGCAAGTTCTATATGAAGATATGTAGTCCAAGAACTAATTAGTTCACATTTCCATCATGCTATTTGCAAGTTCTATATGAAGATATGTAGTCTAATAACTAATTAGGAAGTTGTGATGTCCTAATATATTATTATGTTTGGTTTCCATCATACTATTTGCAAGTTCTATATGAAGATATGTAGTCTAATAACTATACATTTTAGCCCATATAACATATAATGACCTTTGACAGTATGAGCAAAGAGTCAAAAAACAGAGAGGCCTCACAGCAAATTTCCACCTGTTCATCAAGGTAAGCAACATAATATCGGAAGTGAAACAGTGACACCACTAAACATATGTGAATTTAGATATTAAATTGACATTTATTGCAAATGACATGTGCATGGTTTATCTTAAAGTTTGACTTAAAATTTTTATGGTAGAATTCACATCTAAAATTAATGGGAGGAAGCCTTTAGTTTTTGGGAGAAATGACGTGCATGTAAACAGTTTACCTTAAAGTGGTTGTGTTTTATGGATATTAAAATGAAGAACTACTATTTAGATCTATTCCAGAGATTGACTGTAAGGGCATTTACTAGATATGTCACCTTCCATAAAAGATGAGATCCAAAAGCTACCTGGCCCTTTACAGACTCTGCCCATAAAACTTGTAGAAGTTAAGAAATTTACATTAACAAATTTACTTGTGAGAAATTTACATTGACAACGCATAGAGATTCAACTAGGCTTGTGAAAAGTACAAGTGGAAAATGTATAATTATACTTAGAAGAGTCTTTGGTTTAATGGTTAAGCAAGAAAGAGTCATTACTTTCTCTATCTAGAGTAGAAGTGGAATACATAGTAGTTACTTCTTTTAGTTGATTTTGGATGAAATGGGCTCTACAAGATATTAAGGTAAATATCTTTTTGAGTCAGTAGAAGTGGAATGTACATAGTAGTTACTTCTTTTTGAGTGTTTTGGATGAAATGGGCTCTACAAGATATTAAGGTAGATTTCTTTTTGAGTGAGTAGAAGTGGAATGTACATAGTAGTTACTTATTTTTGAGTGTTTTGGATGAAATGGGCTCTACAAGATATTAAGGTAAAAAAAAAATTGAGTGTTTTGGATGAAATGGGCTCTGCAAGATATTAAGGTAAATCTATATATCTATTAAGTGTTTCAATAGAAGTGTAATAATAATTTCAAAAATAAAATATTCTACTTCCTTCAATCACTCATTAGGGGAATTTTGAGGTCTAAAATGGGCCTCCTAAGGAAATTATAAAATAATAGTGGAAAAAATCAAATAAGATTTGATGACATCATCAAATTTTAGAGGGAAATGAAAAAACTACTTTTTCAACTCATATTTTCAACTTATCTCCCGAAGTGTTTACTCAAATTTCGAGCGGGAGTACTCGTTGGATGCGAAATTTAATTCCTCATCCAAGGAGTACCCATGTTGCATACTTTTGATGGGTCCTACTACATGAAAAATGAGAAATACATATAAAAACGTGATTGTAATCACATTTTTTTATGTATTTCCCATTTTTCATGTAGCAGGGTTCATTGAAAGTATGCAACATGGGTACTCCTTGGATGAGGAATTAAATTTTGCATCCAATGAGTACTCCCACTCGAAATTTGAGTAAAAATTGTGGGAGATAAGTTGAAAATATGAGTTGAAAAAATAGTTTTATTATTTTATTATTTTTTAAAAATTTTACCCTTTTATTTAAAAAATGGTAAATCATCCCTCATGGTTGAAATCATCATCTTGAATCGTATTGGTTGTTATAAAGTTTATTTTTTTTGTACATTTTTCTTAGGAGGCCCATTTTAGACCTCAAAATTCCCCTAATGATTTACATATCATCATAAAGTACCACTTCCTCACACAACAAGTCTTTGAGAAAATAGTGAAGATGGAATACATACCCACAAAGTGTCTTGTTAGAGAAGCATTTAAATATATATGTGAGAAACAAATTAGGAATAGTTCTTGTAAATTATCTTGTTAAAGAACCATTTGAACATGTGAGAAACAAATTAGGGATAGTTCTTGTAAATTATTGCCACTTATTTGACTTCAAAAGAAGAGCCTATGAAATTGAGTGCAATATCTATGTGGGAGAGTACACAATATCTAAGGGGGAGAATACAATATATTGGACTTCAAAAGAAGAGCCTATGAAATTGAGTGCAATATCTATGTAGAAGAGTACATAATATATAAGGGGGAGAATAGATACAAGGAAGGAATAAAAAGAGTAACAAAAAGCATATGATTGTGTCAATAATTTGAAGTAGTCAAGAAAGATAAAAAAGGACCATCAAAATTGAGTGCAATATCTATATGATAATTTGAAGTAGTCAAGAAAAATAACAAAGGACCATCAAAATTGAGTGCAATATCTATATGATATCTATATGATCAAGTGTCAATAATTTGAAGTAAAGAAAGATAACAAAGGACCATCAAAATTGAGTGCAATATCTATATGATTGTATCAATAATTTGATAATTTGAAGTAGTCAAGAAAGATAACAAAGGACCATCAAAATTGAGTGCAATATCTATGTGGGAGAGTACACAATATCTAAGGGGGATAATACAATATAAGGAAGGAATAAAAAAAGTAACAAGAAGCGTATGATTGTGTCAATAATTTGAAGTAGTCAAGAAAGATAAAAAAGGACCATCATCAAATTCAAATTGAAAGATCAACTAGTCTTTTTCATGAAGAAGAAGCATTAACTAGGTTCATCATTTAAAGGGTTCATTTTTTAATGAAAAAAATTATGAATAATATGGAATGAATCATTGTACATTATGATAAATCTTGTATTTAAATGACATTTGATCTATGAATAAAAAAGAAAATGGGATCATCTCTTCATATATATATATGTGTGTGTGTGTGTGTGTGTGTGTAAGAGAGAAATAAAAAGCAAAGGTAATTCCACCAAGCCTAAAGGAGCATGTCCTAATACATTAAATTATGTTTGGTTTCTAGAAGCATTAATCATGAAGAGTCATGAGATCCACATTTCGACAATACTATTTTCAAGTTAAACAAGCATGTCCTAATACATTATTATGTTTGGTTTCTAGAAGCATTAATCATGAAGAGTCATGAGATCCACATTTCCATCATACTATTTGCAAGTTCACATTTCCATCATGCTATTTGCAAGTTCTATATGAAGATATGTAGTCTAATAACTAATTAGCAAGTTGTGATGTCCTAATACATTATTATGTTTGGTTTCCATCATACTATTTGCAAGTTCTATATGAAGATATCTAGTCTAATAACTATACAGTCTAGCCCATATAACATATAACAGCCTTTGACAATATGAGCAAAGAGTCAAAAAACAGAGAGGCCTCACAGCATAGTTCCACCTGTTCATCAAGGTAAGAAACATAATATCGGAAGTGAAACAGTGACACCACTGAACATATGTGAATTTAGAATGATTTCAACTCTTTTTTCAAAGGAGAAAAAACCATATTTCATATATTGATAACAGTTCATATACAAAATCCTCTTGATATACCCATAACACGTTATCAAGTATAAAAGATCAGATTCTGTCTCATACAGAAATACATTACAGCAGTATAAAAGACAATATTTATTCACATATAAAATGCAATATGTAGTCACATTACAGAAATACATTATAGTAGTATAAAAGACAATATGTAGGACCACATTACACAAGATTAGATTCTGTCTCATACAGAAATACATTACAACAGTATAAAAGAAAATATGTAGTCACATTACAGTAGTAGATCATTCTAGTTCAATCATTCCAGCGTTGAGGAATCGGGAGAAGGCTCAGTAATGGTATTAGCTTAACAATGGTGGTAAACTTCCATGCACAAGGCGAGAATCAGCTAGAGTGGATGAAATTGATGGATCCACAGGAACAGTAACAACTGCAGCAACCGAATGCATATCATACTACCAGAAATTCAACATACACCTTATAGCAAAAGGTAATGAAATTTAAAGCGTAAAAAGAGTGCACAGTAGTCCAGTGTGGCTTCTGCTAGCAAGGTGGTAGCCACCAAGTGGTGGAGAACTGGAAGAGGAGACCGAGAAGCAGCTTTTTGCTGGAACTTGTGATTCAAGAGAGGTCACAAAGTGGAAATTTTATGTTTCAATGAGGTTTTTTCATTTCAATAAGGTTATTTTTTCAACAGTGCCCTCAAATATGTGGGACTGACTTAGGCATCCAACGTAAATTCACGAGAGAAAGGGTGGCATGTAGTGCTCACGAGGCCTATCAAGTTATCGCTTATTGTTGGGCTTATAATGGGTCCTGCTACCTTAGTTTGGTTATTCATGCTCTACGTCTCCCATATCCATAATTGTATAAAAGCTAGTCCTATTCCCCTAGCCTTCCTCACGTAGGCAAGCACTCGAGAAAGCAAGTCATAAGGCAATAACTGGGGTAAGTAGCAGAGCACCAACTATAGTAATGGGGTTAACGAGTGAGTTCTAAACCTCTTAAATGAATTTTATATCACTAAGGCAGTTAAGAAAGAATATCCTTGAGGATAATTTACCATCGACAAGTCCACCTACCATAAAGAAAATAATCAAAGCTACAAGGAAGATCCTCCGAGGTAAAATCAAGAATAGGAGAGTAGGAATGGGAGTTCTTCCTTAATGGTAGTGGCACTTCTGATTGACTCAATTAACATGTTTATTATGTCTTTTAGGTATGTGCCAAGCCTACTTCTATCCCCCTACTTTCCTACTTCTATTTCTAACAAGCAAGACATTAGTGATACCAAAGTTGTCGAAAACAATTTATATGAAAAAAGGAACATTTTGGACTTGGCATGACATGCACTAGGCTTAATTAGTACTAAATGGAACTTGGTGATTGTCACCATAATTGGTAATGAATAATTCATGCAAATTTCATGTGAATCCATTGATAAAGGTGCAGAGGAGGAGGAGAATTAGCTGGTAGTTCGATCACTTGACGTCGTCGAAGATAATCACCAACAGAACGGACGAAAGTAGCCCCAGACCAGCAGCAGTGCCGCAACAGATCACCGAACAGAACAACAACAAAAAATCATGCAAAGAAACAATGCTAAGAAACACAGACATGGGAAACAAACAGATCACCAAAAAAAACAACAACAGAAAATTGTGTGAAGAAACAATGCTAAGAAACACAAACACAGGAAACAAACAGATCACCGAACATAACAGCAACAGAAAATCGCGCGAAGAAACAATGAAACACAGACATGGGAAACAAATGAACTTCGTGGGCGATATATTTATAAGAAGTAGTTCGGCCGAACTTTTGTTGTCGGTTTTCCCATCTCCAGCAAAAAAAAAAATTTCCCACGCCATCAGTGTGCCATCAATCTAAACAGAAGTACGAGTTCAGCTGAACTTTCTCATAAAGTTCGGCTGAACTATTGCCAAAAAAAAATTTCTGCCCTCGATTCTCACAAAAGTGTAACCCAGCTTCACATATCCGCCCTTATGTTTTGACTTGAATTTGATATAGTCCTAAATCCTAATTCAAAAACACAGACACACACATGAAGTTATATATATATATATGTGTGTGTGTGTGTGTGTGTGTTATGGATTAACATAAATGTATTTCATGATTTTAGATTATGAACACTTTATAAACTTGTTATTGGATGGTTTAAGAATAGAATTGGTAATAGGATACACACAATAAATAAATAAACAAAAACAAAGAAAAGCATTTGTATAACACTAATACCAAGTTTGGTTTTTCCATTTTTAATGTTATTGATGTTTCTAAGGAAGTGATTCCATTCTATCATGCCTCAAGAGGATCATTGTAATATTCAAAAGCACAAAGTAACTCCATTTATTGGAATGCATCTAGTTAACCATAATGAGAAGTCCCTATGGTATTATGAGAATATTTAAATAGATAATTTGATAAGTTATGAACCACATTGTCGTGTCACATTTTTCCTAGAATAGTTTTGTGACACCTACTGAAGGTAAAATTTGATGGAATATCTATGATAGATCTATATATTATGGATTTGGATCATCCACTTCATTGGGGAACATTATTGTATATATTACATTCATAATTGTATTTCTTTTTATGTGTAGTTATATGACTGATTATGTGCATCATATCAACTTTGACGTATGTATCTTTTGTTTCTATCTAGCTTCTGACGCATGATTGTGACTAAATGAAATATATTATGGGAAATCACTACAAAAAATCCTTGTGATTATCTCCCTTTTTCCATTGACTGTTTTAGTGTATTTTTCTCAATTTTTTTGAAAAATTCAACACTATTTATCGGGATGCTTCTATTTTTGGTATTGTTTGCATCAAACAAAACATTTCGGCACTAATAGAACTAGAAATAGGACCACAAATAGGACCAAAAACAACGCCAGAAATAACGCTGAAAATAGCTCCAGAAATTGTGTCAGTAATAATGTCAGATTTAGCTCCCTTATTAGCACCTAAATTAGCACTTTGGTTAGTTCCCTTTTTAGAATCATATTTAGTGCCATACATGCTTAAATAGTTAATTAATTTAGGTGTTGTGGGTTAAGTGCATAGGGGCTTTAAGGATTATCAAATTTAGGGATTTGGGGTATAAGGATTAAGGGTTAAGGGGTTAGGGGTTAGGGTTTAAGAGGTTAAGTTTCAAGAGCCAAGGTATATGGCGCTTACAGGTTAGTTAGTTTAATGGTTAATGGATTAGGGATTATGGGTTAATGGATTGATGCTTAGGTAATATGGGTTTATGGATTAAGGGATTATGGTTAAAGTGTTTAAGGGTCTATGGATTAAGGGATTATGGTATTTATGGATTTTTCATTAAGTGATTAGTGATTAATTAGGGTTGAGGTATTACAGGTACTTTAGGGATTAGGGCTTAAGGATTTAAAGGTAAATGCAGACTTAGTGGTTAAGAGATTTATGGATTTATTAGAATTCTCTTGAAATATCATGGAATGTCTTCCAACATGCCCATCACCAATTTCATCCACTGATGTCGCACGGTGAATAGTGAATGGGGCTAAAGTTGAAATTTCTTCAAAATACTCTTGTATGCGTCAAAATTTGGCATGGTTAGACTAGACAAATGCCTTGAAAATATGTGAGGGTTTCAAGGTTCAAGGATGCTTGGTGTCCCCACATAATCTTTGAGATCATCCATGTTTGCATCAACATTCATCATGCAATCTCATTTTCATCATTCATCATTCCTATCAATGGAATCTTTGTCGAAACCCTCTTGAAATTCCATGGAATGTATTCCAAAATGCCCATCACCAGTGTAATCCATCGATGCCACATAGTGAGCAATGAGTGGGGCCAAAATAGAAATTTCTTGAAACTATTCCTATATGTGTCAAAATTTGACATGGTTAGAGTAGAGTACACATGCCTTGACAATATGCAAGGGTTTCAAGACTCAAGGATGTGTGAAGTCCTCATATAATATTTGAGATCGTCCATGTTTGCATCAACATTCATCATGGAATCTCATAGTCATCATCCCTAATTCCCATCTATGGAATCTTTGTCGAAACTTTATGTAAATTTCATGGAATGTCTTATAACACGTCCATCACCAATGTCATCCACTGACACCACACAGTGAGTAGTGAATGGGCTAACGTTTATTTTTTTTCAAATTGTTCCTTTATGCATCAAAATTGGACATGGTTAGTCTAGGAACATGCCTTGATGGTATGTGATAGTTTCAAGACTCAAGGATGCCTGGCATCCCCACATAATCTTTGAGATTGTTAACATTTGCATCAACATTCATCATGCAATCTCATTTCCATCATTACTTATTCTCATCTATGGAATATTTGTCCAAAATCTCTTGAAATGTCGTGGAATGTCTTCCAAAAAACCCATCATCCATGTCATCCATTGATGTCACTTAGTGAGTAGTGAATGGGGCCAACGCTGAAATTTACTCAAACTATTCTTGTATGTGTCGAAATTTTACGGTTAGACTAGACAAATGCCTTGACAGTATGCGATGGTTTCAAGACTCAAGGATGCTTGATGTGTCTACATAATATTTGAGATTGTCCATGTTTGAATAAATTTTCATCATGCCATCTCATTTTCATAATTCCTCATTCCTATCTATGGAATATTTTTCAAAACTCTCTTGAAATTTCATGGAATGTATTCCTACATGCCCATCACCAATGCCATCCACTCACAACACACGATGAGCAGTGAATGGGGCCAACATGAATTTTCTTCAAATTGTTCCTATATGAATTGAAATTTGACATGGTTAGATTAGGTACATGCCTTGATGGTATGTAAGGGTTTCAAGACTCAAGGATGCTTTCCATCCCCACATAATATTTGATATCATCAACGTTTGCATTAATGTTCATCATTCAATATCATTGTCATCATTCCCCATTACCATATATAGAATATTTGTCAAAACTCTCTTGCAATGTGATAGAAAATATTCCAACATGCCCATCACCAATGTACTCCACTGACGCCTCTCAGTGATCAGTGAATGGGCCCAATGTTGATATTTCTTCAAATTGTTCCTGTATGCATCAAAATTTGACATGGTTAGACTAGGAGCATGCATTGATGGTATGAGAGGGTTTTAAGAATTAGGTACATCATTCTCATGATCATCACCATCATCATGGATTTCATTTCCATTGTGCTTAACATCTAGTTTAGATTTTTATATTCCAGTTTGGCTTCCTATTAGGGATTAAGGGAAATAAGGGTTAATTAGGTATGATGTATATGGATAAGAGATTATAATGATTAAGGGTTAAAGGTTAGATATGTTAGAAGTTTTGGAATAAAATGGTTATGGGTTAATGTTTTTATAAGTTAAGGTATTTTATAATTAGGATCATTGGGGATCAGGGCTTAAGGGTTATGGGGTTCATTGGTTATACTAGTTGGAAGATAGGCACCAAAGTTATATTGATTTGGTGTATAAAAGTTATGGGTTATTGGGTCTTATAATAATTGGATGGGTATTAACGGTCATACGGGTTTTAAAGGATGGTAATTATATATAATAAGCATTAAAGATAACACATATAAGTGATTGGGAATTATAGGGATTAAGTGTTACAAAGTGGGGATGAGTAGTTATAGAGTTTATGGGTTACATAAGTTAATATAAAGGTGGTTTATGTATAAACAAGTTATTGGTTAAATATTATATTAAATTAAGGTTAGTAAAGTTGAGAGGTTAATTACTAGGTATATAGTGGTTAGTGATTATAGGGATTAGGTGTTATATGTTTGGGGTTGTTAAGGTTACTAACTATATAATTCACCTTATGCAGGTTAATGAATATGAGTGATAAGCGTTATGGTTTGGGAGTTACAAGAGTTAAATATTATATGGGTTATGGGATATAAGATTAGTAATTAGAGGTGTTAATCACCAGAGGTTATATTTTATATAGATTAGGGATTCAATATGTTATATGTTACATGGTCTAAGGTGATAAGGGTTGGATGTGATGAGGACGTTAGAGGTCATAATGGTGAAGAATTCAGGGTTAGAAATTAGGAGTGATAAAGGATTACAGATTATGAGATACATGGATCACTAATGAGGGATTATCATGGTTAAATGTTTGGGGATAAGTATTATAATGTATAAATTTTATACATTTCAAGGGTTATGGGTTATATATTATGGATATAAGAATAAGGGGTTACTAGTTGGAAAATATAAAGGCTATAACTTCAGGGTGATAATGGTTAAGAGATTTAAGGGTTAGTGGCTAGTGGTAATAGGAGTAAGGGGTGATATAACTTACATGGATTATAATTTAGGGTTAAATGTTATTAAGGTAAGGGATTACAATGGTTATTAGGAATTAGGGGTTATGGTAAATGATTATGTGATTTGGTAAATGGTTATATACGTTATATAGGTTCTGATTTATAGAGATCACTAATTACAAGTTAAAGTGCTAGTGAAAAGGTTTTCATGGGTCAAGAATCATAAGTGTTGGGGGTGATATGTTAGGGTTATAG
This sequence comes from Pinus albicaulis, assembly GCA_034641835.2. Lineage (NCBI taxonomy): Eukaryota > Viridiplantae > Streptophyta > Pinopsida > Pinales > Pinaceae > Pinus > Pinus albicaulis. Next base: position 1,754,200,472 of record CM076578.1, on the reverse strand, counting down.
GTGGAAAAATCGACATAGGTTATGTGTTATAAATGTTACCATATATGGGTTATAGTGGTTTAAATTTAGTGAGTATGGGAATTAAGGATTGTGGGTTAGTTATTAAGTTTGATAAGGGATAAGGATGAGGTTTATAAGGAAAAACAATGGAGTTTATTAGGATTTATATATATTTGGGGCTATGGGATAGAGGGATTAAGGATTATGTGGGTTAGAAAATAACCTAGATCCATCTTAACCCTGGATCTATCAACCACCAAGAGGGATCAAATCGCTCGAGGTGAAAACCTATTTTTTCAGTGCAAAACTTGAGGAAAGGTTTGCACCTCAAGAAATTTTATCACTCTCGATGCTTGATAGATATGGGGTTAATATGGATCTAGGATGACTATATAATACTATATAATATCTATATTTGTATCTAGGTGTATATTTCTTATTCCCCCTCTTCATCTCACCCCCCAAACAGACACACTCTCTCTCTGTATCTATCTCTCTCTTTCCCTATCTCTTCCTCTCCCTCTCTCTCTCTCTTCTCCTTCTATCTCTCTCTCTTTCCCTTCGCTCCCTCTCATTATCCTCTCCCTCTTCCCTCCCGCTCTCCTCTCTCCCTCACACTCTCTCCATATCTCCTTTATCACTCCCTCTCTCTCTCTCTACCTTTCTCCCTCTGTGTGTTTCTTCTTACCTCCCTCTCTCTCCCCCTCCAACTCCAATTTTCTCTCCCTTAATCTCTCTCTCTCTATATCTACTTCATTCTATTGAATCCTCTCTCTTTTCCTTCCTCTCTCTTTCATTCTCTCCCACCTTCCTCTATCTCTCCCCCATCTCTCTCTCTCTCTCTCTCTCTCTCTCTCTCTCTCTCTCTCTCTTCCCCTTCTCTCCCTATATCTCTCCTTTCATTTTTCTCTCTTTTCCCTCCTCTCTCCCTCACTCTCTCCCCATCTCTCCCTTGTAACTCCCTCTCTTTCTCCACCTCTATCTATCTATGTCTTTTTTCTTTCCTCCCTCTCTCTCCCCCTCCAAATCCCTTTCTCTCCCTCTCTCTCTCTCTCCCATCCTCTTTGTATTCCTTCCTCTCTCTCCCTCTCTCTCCCACCTCTCTCTCTTTCTTCCCCCCCCGCTGCCCGTTTTTTCATTATCTCCCTCCCTCCCTCCCTCCCCTCCTTCCCCCACCCCCCCCCCCCCACCTCCCCCTCCCCTCCCCCCTCTCTCTTACATTTGATTCCATGATATTGTGTTTAAGAAACTATCTAAATTTAAAAAAAATCAATTGGTTGTAAAATTTTAAACCTATGTTTTGGATCAACCATGTCAAAGAAAATACAATAATACAAAAATCAAAACAATAATGCATTATCTTTCCTCTATTATTATTATTCAATTTGTTTGTTCTCATCATTTGGATCCCTAGTTAAGATGAATCTATGATGGTTCTTAGTAATATTATTTATATTATATATATTTCAAATCTTTATATATAAAATTATTCTCATTTTTTATTTTATTGAAACCTTGATTTAACTTCTATGGGAATCATTTTAGTAGTCCTGAGATATATCTCAAAAGTAATGATAACCTTTTTACTTTTAGATTTAATTAAAAAAATGTTATAAATTAAATTATAATAAAATATTTTGATTGTAAAAAATTTTATGGTTTTTGGGCATATTGTATTGTAACAAACCTATTTACATGCTAATAATATCCAGGGTAATTTTGGGGTGAATATCCATGGTAAAGTGGGAGTGAATTTCCATGGTTAAAAAACATGTCATATTGTTATAAAATATTTTGCTTGTGAAAGAAGTTATGATTTTTGGGAATGTTGTATTGATAAGTTATGGTATTGGCCCATGGAATTGTAACAAAGTCTATTCCCAAGTTAATAAAAAAAATCGAATTATAACAAATTGACTTTAACTTTAATATTTTACTATTAATCAAGCCAACATTTAAATGTTTAGTTGAGCCATCTTCTCGTGAAGATGAACCACACTAGTTTTCCTAACATGTTGACCTCCGAATATTTCTTTTCAATCTAGTTATGGATCACTGAAGCTTAAGTTAAGAAATAATAATATAAAAATAAATTGAATAAAAAAGTAAAATTATTTAACTATAATAAAATAGCCAATTTACCTTTATGAATCATCTTGACTCACCATTTTCACAAGCCATGGTTTTTCCCATAGTGTTCTTCTCTAATCTAGCCTATAAACATTTTGATTCAAAATTTTTCACAATCCATAGTTTCTTCCCATGGTATTCATCTGTAATATAGCATATTTAAAGACATAAAATTCAAATGGTTTTTCCATACATAAAAATAGATAATTGTCAATTTGTTGTGCCAAATTTGAATCTTTTTGTATGAGAGCTATATATAGACACAAAAAATTACACAATTATTCAAGGATTAGAGCCTTGAGTTGTCAATCTTATAGGTAGCTATTATTAGTAAATGTAATTATTCCCTACAGAACATCAACGTTAAAAAAATAAAAATAGGGAATCAAATTTTAATTATTTTGACTCATGTATTTATAGTTCCTATGTGTGGAAATTTATGCTTTATTTTTATTTAATTATCTATTATGTAAACCAACTTAGATCCATCTTAACGAGGATCTATCAAGCACTATGAGAGATCAAATGTTTCAAGGTGTAAACGTTTCTTCAAGTTTTTCACTCAAAAAATAAGTTTTCACCTCAAGAAATTTGATCCTCTCCCGCTTGAAAAATAAAATTTAAAATAGATCTAATTTGGTTTAATGTGATTAATGATTTTAATATTATTAATTAAATTTCATTAATGTTAAGATAATATAAAACATAAAACCTAATATTAAAAATTAAATTATAAATGTTATTATAAACATAGTTATAAAACTAATATTATAAAAACACATTTAAATATAAAAAAGCTAATATTCATTGAATTATAAAAATATAACATTATAAAACATTATAAACTTAAATTATAAAAACTTAGCCTTGTAAAATTGAATTCTAAAAACCTAGGCGATAGCGATACTTAACATTGTAAAATTGAATTCTAAAAACCTAGGCCATAGCGATATATGGTTTGCATAATTTTTTCCTCTATAGTTTATAATGTTTCCATGAATATTTCTTCACTATTGTACACCCACATTCAAAATAAATTCAAAATACGATGAATTAAAGTATTAATTTCAATATTATTGATCATGCATATATATTTATTTGGAAAAAAATAAATAAATAAATACCTGCACCATGAACAAGACCGACTAAGCACAAATTTATTCATAACTCTTAACAATATTCATGCTAGCATATCTGAAGTGCAAAGATATCATCACCACATAAAGCTTTGTTTTTTCAATTATCATCTTTTCTTTGTCAATTATCTCCTTCATTGATAATCAAATAAAAACACTCTCAAACACCCAACCCTTCCCTTTTCTATCTACAAATTGTCAATGAAAAGTGAGGAATCGACCTTTTCCTCTCCTCTTTGCACCAACATTTACTGCACCTGAGGTTTCATAATCCACACTTCCAACACACATATTTATACCCATCTTGACGTGACCTAACTTAGGATGATATAACTTCTCTATTTTTTGTTTTTTTGGTGGGAATACCAAGATAAAATTTTGAAAACATTTCTCTTTTTCATTATTTAAATTATTTTCAATCCATAAATGAATTTAGGTCCCTAGAGAATCTAAAACACTTGCATCATTCAAATTTCACAACTCAAACTTGTAATTCCATCAACCATAGGCGTAATTTAAAACAAAAATTGACTAGAATCCAAATGTGACAGCCGCACCCGAGGCTCCCTAAAAAAGACATTGTAAATATGATGAAAATATATGAAAAGGAAAAGGGAAAAGTGAGTCAAGAACATGGAAAATTAAGGAAAAGGGAAGAGGATTCCTTGCTTGGGAAGTTGTGGTTCTTCTGTAGAGAAAGAAACTGAGATTATGGATAGCCATTCAAGGCTTCTAGTGCAAAAAAATAATGAGGAAAACTTTGCAAATTTAAATAAGCTATAACATAGAGTAAACAACTCATGTGCTTAAGGAATGGAAACAATAAAAAAGGATGAAGGGAAGTAGAAAGGGAGTTGTGAACTCCAAGACAACAACAACCAAGAAGAAGAAGAAATACACCTATGGAAATGGGATGCTTCATTTAGAAAAAAAAGAGAATTTATCCAAGGGAGAGAGAGAAAGAGAGCTTAGCCGAGTGGAAAATAACATAGGAGATCAAACTAAGAGGAATTTTTGTAGTCATCCTATGCAGGTAGTCAGTAGAGCGAAAAAGAGAGGAGAAGAGGGGAGAAGGGGATTAGTTCTTAGGTTCCCTAGAGGCTGTGGGTTTAGTTGTTAGTCTTTCGAGCCCTATAACAACTTGGAGTCCTTGGAGGCTATGGATTGAGATAAGATCCTTGTATCCCTCTAAAAGCTTGGGTCCCTAGAGGACATGGGTTGAGACAGAGGTCTCTGGAGTCCTTTAATAGCTTCGGTCCCTAGAGGTTGTGGGTTGGGATGAAATATTTGGAGCCTTGTAACAGCTTGGGTCCCTTGCAGGCTGTGGGTTGAGATAGATGTCTTTGAAGACCTCTAATAGCTTGGGAAGAGACCATCCTAGAGTATTATACCAAAAATAATTGATCGACGACCATGGTTACATTCGATTTTGAACTCCTAGAGGGTGTGAATGTATAAATTTGCTGAATAATGAAGATTTATTCGCTGAGATTATCCCAGTCACACATTAATTCGAATGCATGCATAACACATAAAATATTCTACCATCAATCATCAATTGCGGAAATAAAACAAGCGGTATGCGATCATAAGAACATAGATTCAACACACATATAACACAGTATGTAAATGGGGAAATCCTATAGCTGAAAACCCCCAGCTATCTGTATCATATAATGAATGAGAACATGTAACAATACATATTACAATACTCCTCACAAGTACTCAGAACTATCTCCAAAAGTTACACAAACTAGCTCAGTTTTGAACAAGTCACGGGTTCAAAACTCCTCCACTGTTTTCCTGCCTCTACTGCGCAATCCAAAAGGATTATAGATGAGATCCAAGTTCGAATCCCACTAGCTCCAACTGCGCAATCCTCATTGGCAATCCCACTCAATGCTTGTGCAATCTCATACACAACTATAGTCGCAACTAATAGCCACACTCACCCTTTCACCCACCTCTAACACTGGTCTCCACTGAACTGTCCATGCACTGCTGTTAATTGATGTGTTCTTTAGTTGAATTATGAGTTAATAATTAGTGAATTAAATAATATTTAATTCACACCACTCATCTCTAGTGTATTAGCCAGTTAGACTAAACACAACTAGTTCAACTAAGTTAAACCGAACACAACTCCATCAACTGCCTCATCAACTCCACCAAACTCTGCCACATGAGTTCTAACTGAATTCAACCATGCAATAGCTCAACTAACCCATAGGAAAAGCGTATTTCCTTCTGTCAGCTGCATGTGCCACATCTGTAGCTTGAACTGAAGTGCTCCAAGAGGATAAGATAATGTTTATAGTCTAAATATTATTAAGGGTTAATAATATTTGACTGTTCTATTTTTAGCCCGGCAGTATAAAAATGGAAACCGCCCAATGTCTAAAAATAGAGGTCCATCTATTTTTACCAACTCGACCAATCATCCAAGAATAGCATCCTGCAACTTCTAGACCATGCTCCATATGTCTAAAAATAGACTCTGCGCCAAAAATAGCTTGCGGGCCCACTTAGTGAAGGCGACTTCATTTCACTAAGCTCCATCATCTTCTTGCATTTTCAACAGTCCCTCTCAACAAGATATGGATTATTTGCAACCCCTATCCTGCCTCTGTGGAACTCGAATTTGCTCCTGGTTAGCGCCTTCATCAAGATATCAGCATCCTGATCCTCCGTGGGAATATATGAAAGTAGCATGATTCTCCGCTGCACACAATCTCTGATATGATGGTATCTGATGTCGATGTGTTTGGATCTATCATGAAATATTGGATTAGCCGAGAGCTTGATGTAGCTCTGGTTATCACAATAAATCACAGTAGGCTCCAAGTGTGACCTGAACAACCCGACCAGGATCTTCCTCATCCATATAGCCTCGCATGCAGCCAAGCTTGCTGCCATGTACTCGGCCTCTGCTGAACTGAGTGCCAGGGATCTCTGCTTCCTGCTGTACCAAGAAACTGTTGTCGACCCGATACTGAAGATCCCTCCAGATGTGCTCTTTCTGTCCGTTGGGCTCCCTGCCCAATCTAAATCCGTGAAGCCAGAAAGCCTCACCCCATCCTCCTGTCTGTACCACAAGCCATATTCCGATGTGCCTCTGAGATAACGCAATACATGCTTGCCTACCTTCCAGAAGATCTTGGTAGGCTTAACCATAACTTGCGAAATCTGGTTAACAGCATAGCATATATCGGGTCATGTATTGACCAGATACATAAGTGACCCCACCAACTGTCGATAGACAGTGGCATCCACTACCTCCGCTGAAGTAGCATCCTCCTTCCTCCAACCTCTAGGAAGAGGAGTATCAACAGGCTTGCAGCCATGCATGTTGAACTTCTCCAGTATCTCCCATGCATACTTACCCTGAGAAAAAAATAGTCCATCACTGTGCTGCCAAATCTCCAATCCCAGGAAATAATGAAGGAGGCCCAAGTCCTTCATCTCAAACTCTCTAGCAAGGTCCTCCTTGCATGAAAGTATCAACAGCTCATCTCCCGTCAAAATCAGATCATCTACATACAGTACGATGATCAACAACTTCCCCTCCACCACAATCTGGTATAGGTTAGGATCCGCCTCGCTCTTGGAGAATCCAAGTCTGGTGAAATAACTGTCTATCCGTGTGTACCAAGCATGAGGTGCTTGTTTCAACCCATACAATGCTCTCTTGAGCCTGAACACATGCAACTTGCTGCTGAAGATCTCGAAATCTTTGGGCTACTCTATGTACACCTCCTCCTCAATGACTCTGTTGAGGAATGCAGTCTTCACATCCATCTGATGAATGTGCCATCCCATTTGCGCTGAGAGAGCAAGAATCATCCGTATGGAAGAATACCTTGCGACAGGTGCAAAGGTCTCCTCATAGTCAATCCCCTCAATCCGAGAGAAGCCACGAGCAAAAAATATTGCCTTGTACTTCTCCACACTCCCGTCAGCCACCTGCTTCACTTTGTAGATCCATCTTGAACCCACCACTTATTTCCCCTCCGGTCTTGGGACAATCTCCCATGCACTGTTTTTGACAATCGAATCATACTCTTACACCATGGCATCTACCCATGCAGGGTCCTCCACAACTTCCTCGAAAGAGGATGGCTTTGTCATGACACATTTTTTCACAAGAGCCATGTATCCAGTGGACCGATCTGGTGACTATCTCTATCTGCGCTGTGCTGTAGGTGGTCCTACAACCTTCTCTGCATCTTGAGCCAGTCGCTCAGCTTCTATAGTGCGCTTACGCCCTCTGATGGTTGGCGCTGCATGAGTGGTCTCTTCCACTCCATGAACTTCCTCTTGTGGCTGATCCACATCCTGAAGCTCATCCTTAGGAACTAATAGCTCCTCATCTGCATGCAAGTGTGGCTCCCTCTCAAACGAACACTGCATGGCTTTCTCCTCCTAAAATTTGATATCCCGTCACACAACAGTCTTGCGACTGTCTGGAAAATACACTCGATAGTTGTGGGGCGTATCAGTGTACCCCACAAATATCCCAACCTCTGCGGTCGGCTCCAGCTTCTTTCTGGCATCCTTTGTGACATGCATGAACACAGGTGAACCAAAAATCCTCAAATGGGAAACATCAGGCCTCTTACTAGAAAACGCCTCCTCAGGTGTACTCATGCCAAGTATCTTGTGAGGACAACAGTTATGCACATATACTACAGTATTGCATGCCTCCACCCACAAGTGAAGGGGTAGGCCCTGATCATGCAACATCGCCCGTGCAACACCCACGATCGTTTTGTTCTTCCGCTCAGCAACCCCGTTCTGCTGTGGGTTATGGGGAGCTATGAGCTCTCTTCGAATTCCTTCTGCGCTGCAAAAGTCCTTGAACTCGCCAGAGATGAATTCACCATCATTTTCGCTCCTAAGAGCCTTCACCTTCTTCCCCGATTCCTTCTCGACCAGTGCTTTGAACTCACATAACTTAGAGTGTGTCTCGCTCTTCTTCTGCATGAAGAAGATCCAGTACTTTCGAGAAAAATCATCAACAAAGATCACATAGTACCTGTGCTTTGCTGTCGAAGCTACTGAGAAAGGACCACACACGTCTGTGTGAACTCTCTCAAGGATCGTCGTGGCGCGACTATCCTTCTCGTGAAAGGTGGCTTTCACAAATTTTCCTAAGGTACACCCCTTGCACTGATCTGACTGCGCAAGAGTGCCTTTAGGAAGCCCAGTAGAAATCTGTTGCAGTATCTTTAAAGCTCCAATGTGAAGGTGGCCCAATCTCTGGTACCACAGCTCGTCATCATCCCGAGTCACCACTCCTTCCACCTTGCATGCCATTGCTGTGCAGCCATCTACTTGCAATTGATAAAGGTTCTTGATTCAAACCGCTATCTTCCAGGTTTCTCCAGTTGTCTTACTGCGCAGGAAAGCCTTTCCTTCGCTGAAGACCACATCATACCCCTTGTCTTCTAACATTTCCACAGAGATCAGATTCTTCTTCAATCCTGAGACATGCATCACATCCTTCAATACGAAGGGTTTACCAGACTCCCTCTCAAAGGAAATGGTACCGATACCAGTCGCACTGTATCTACCATCATCGCCCATCTCGATGTGCACTCCAAGATCTTTCTCATCCAGATTTGAAAACAAATCTTGATCTCCAGTCATGTGAAAAGATGCACCACTGTCCAAGAACCATACTGATCCCATCACACTTGAGACCAAGCATGTGATCAGCGAAAAATCCAGCTCAAACTACGAGGCTAAGGCCTCTCCCGCTGCAGATCCAGCAGCATGCTTATTTTTCTTCTTCTGCAGACAATTTGTGGCATAATGTCCGTGTTGGTGACAGTGAAAGCACTTCACCTTGGACATGTCCTGCTACTTCTTGCCTTTCGCCCCAGATTGAGAAGATTTCTTGATCTTCCCCTTCTTTGCTTTGGCAGCCAAAGTGAAATTTTCTTCATCAATTGCCTTTGATGAAGATCCGTCCCTGGTACTTCGCCTTATCTCCTCTTGCATGAGATCCGACCATAGTCGCTCCCATCCTGGAAATTTCTCCCAACCATTGATAGAGTCCTGATAGGAATGAAAACTCTTCAGAAGACCAAGGAGATCCAATTCCACCAATTCCTCTTCATCGACAGTCACCCCCACACTTCCCAGCTCATCCCTGCATTGGGTGAACTTCGTGAGGTACTTCAATATGTTGTCGCCTTTCTCCATCTTTATGTTCCTGAGTTTATCCTTGAGCGCCAACTTCCTCTGGTCACTCTTGCTTTGGAATAGATTTTTCAATGCTTTCCACATCAAGTATGGAGAAGCTTTTCCATGCAAGCTAGATACAATGTGATCCTTTACGCCCTCCAACAGAATCCTTCGACATTTTGCCATCTTCTTTTTCCAAGCCTCAACTTGAGCAGCATCAGCAGGCTTTGGGACTTCAGCATCTATGAACTCCTTCAGCCCATTGTCATCTAACACCGCCTCCATCCTATCCTTCCATGCAACATAATTCGAGCTGCCTTCAAGAGCATACTCCAGTCGCAATCCATTAAAAGACATTTTTCTTTCGACACCAAGAAAACAATTATGCAAATTCGAATTCCAACAGCTGACAACTCAACTGCTTCTGATCTACACTTGAGAACAAATTATTTCTAGCACAGAGATCAACTGTAGGGGAATTTATTGGATATATCACCTTTCAAAGGAAAGGATGGATCCAGAGGCTACCTGGCCCGCTTACAGACTCTGTCTACCGAAATAAAATTGTAATCACTGTAGTAGATCCGATGATCAATCTTTGTTCTGATACCATGCAGAAATTTGCTGAATAATGAAGATTTATTCACTAATATTATCCTGGTCACACATTAATTTTAATGCATGCATAACACATAACCTCTTCTACCATCAATCATCAATTGCAGAAATAAAACAAGCAGTATGCGATCATAAGAACATAGATTCAACACACATATAACGCAGTATGTAAATGGGGAAAGCCTATGGCTGAAAACCCCCTGCTATCTGTATCATATAATGAATGAGAACATGTAACAATACATAGTACAATAATCCTCACAAGTATTCAGTACTATCTCCAAAAGTTACACACAAACTAGCTCAGTTTTGAACAAGTCACGGGTTCAAAACTCCTCCACTGTTTGCCTGCCTCTACTGCGCAATCCAAAAGGGTTATGGATGAGATCCAAGTTCAAATCCCACTAGCTCCAACTGTGCAATCCTCATTGGCAATCCCACTCAATGCTTGTGCAATCTCATGCACAACTATAGTCGCAACTAATAGCCACACTCACCCTTTCACCCACCTCTAACACTGGTCTCCACTGAACTGTCCATGCACTGCTGTTAACTGATGTGTTCTTTAGTTGAATTATGAGTTAATAATTAGTGAATTAGTGTATTATCCAGTTAGACTAAACACAACTAGTTCAACTAAGTTAAACCGAACACAACTCCATCAACTGCCTCATCAACTCCACCAAACTCTGCCACATGAGTTCTAACTGAAGTCAACCATGCAATAGCTCAACTAACCCATAGGAAAAGCATATTTCCTTCGTCATCCGCATGTGCCATCTCGTAGCTCGAATCAAGCAAGCCCAAGAGGATAAGATAATGTTTATAGTCTAAATATTATTAAGGGTTAATAATATTTGACTGTTCTATTTTTAGCCCGGCAGTCTAAAAATAGAAACCGCCCAATGTCTAAAAATAGAGGTCCATATATTTTTACCAACTCGATCAATCATCCAAGAATAGCATCCTGCAACTCCTAGACCATGCTCCATATGTCTAAAAATAGACATAGTCTAAAAATAAACTTTGTGCCAAAAATAGCCTGCGGGCCCACTTAGTGAAGGCGACTTCATTTCACTAAGCTCCATCATCTTGTTGCATTTTCAACAGTGAATCATTGTGTGCACACTTGAGGTGAGGTGAAGAACCTATGGGCCCATGTGTTGACAAATGTGAGTTAACATATTGGGATTGCGGTAGGAGGACCTGTGGAATACTTGCGTTGTTGGAAGATGATGTTCAACCTGACGCAAGCATACCCCTTAGACTCTGGAATCTAGCTTGTGTGTGACAAAAATAAGTAAATGTGGCTACAACTATCTATGGTTGGGTGGAGATTCCTTGTCCCTAACTCAGTTACCCTGAAAATGTAAGATAAGTACTTACCCTTAGAGCTTATTGACTTTTTACAAATGATATTGCATGATGTTATCTCAGTTATGGACTTGGGCTTGTTACCTTATCTATGGATAAATAATTATTGCATAATGTTTCCTAGACTTTTGTCCATTGTATGATGTTATGGCTTATGTAGATGATATTATCCATATGAAAATATAATAGTAATGGAAACTTGGGTACATCTGTGCATTTGTATTTATCATTGAATGAGTAATGTTGTTAAATAAACTGAGTAAACTAGGGATTCCAAGTAGGAAGAAAAATATTGTGTAAAAAGGGCCACTAGAGTGATCCCAGGCCTATGATATACTAATAAATAGCGAATTACTTGAGATTGAAGTAATTACATTTCTAAATTATATTTCAATAAAATGTTTACGTTGTACAAGAAGGAATGAGCCTTTGGCGGGAGAGGAAAAGTCTCAGATCCATGGAACAAATCTGATGGAAATCACAGGGCTAAGAGGCCAATTTCATTCATGTAGATATTACATATAACCAACTTGTGTGAGAAGGGTTGAAATTCCATGGTACCCTTGATATTTGACTAAATTTTTATATTTTTCTAGAGGAAGTATCACGAGAGACCCGAAGGAGGCATTTCTCTATCAAAGTGATAGGTTAGCTCTAAGGTCTCATAGGAAGGCTTAGCCAACCTTGCATCCTCAATATACTGGTTATCTTCTACTAGCATCCTCGTAGTGTTGGTGGGGAACCCAAATGTTATGCATAGCACCCTGGAACCTCCTGCATCCTTCAAGAAGATATGGGCATTGTCAGAGTGCAACAGGATAGGTGAGCCCATTTGAGTAGTTCACATCAAGCCCATAGTGGTTATTGGCTGAGATTGTGCCAAAACTGTCATGCCTGGAATTCCACGTTCGAAAATGAGGAAACCAGGAGGGGTGAAAACATATTACAGAGTACATTACCCAAGGTTAGTATGGGTAGCACCATGTCAAGATTTAATGATTTATTTCAGTTAGATTCAAGTTCTATAGTTGTTCTAGAGGTCTGTAGGATTCCTTGACTAGCGCCTTTGTGGAAAAATTTGGGTCAAGATGATTACTGTTGGAAAGAGTTGTATCGGGGCAATGATTGAAGAAACGCTCCTCAGTTGCATTACGGAAGATAGGAGTAGAGACCCTTAGTCGCTCCATGGTTGGGATAGCAAGTCACCTTGATTCATAGAAGTTCATTTCTACCTTATAAAGAGTAGAATTCCTAAACCTTATCCTAACCAAGGAGATAAACCCTATGCATGTCAACCCCGGATTCGTTGCTGAGTTCGCGTAACCAAGCACACAAACCAAGGGTATCATGTAAAATCCCAAGGTATATTATAGGTCAGAGGCCAAAATTGATGCCATGGCGATCACAAAGGAGGAGTGATTCCAACCCTGACTAGGTCGGGAGTCGAGCAACATGTTTTTGGGAAAGGGCATGAAAATCAGGTGTGGCACACTGATCTGACTTGGTCAAAAGTCGAGGGGGTCAAGCCACCATGAAGGAGGAAGGTTCTTACAATGATCCAACTTGGTCAAAAGTCGAGGTTGGGCCGTCGTGAAGAAGGTCAGTCCCATGCTCATGATGTAGGCCAACTCTAACTTAGTCAGAGATCGGGTATCAGGAAATTGTACGGGAGTCATGCATGGGGAAAGGTTAAGTTCTTTCGACCCTTCCTCTTAATAAATTGTTAGGTGATCCTATGGCAAACGACTGCTTGATAGTGAAAGGAATGTGACCATTGTTCCCTGTGCATAGAAGAAAATAAAATACACAAGTGGTATAAGCTTTATAATTATGCTCCTATGACCATACTATGGGAGCTGAACCTACCTAGTGACGGCCCTCTTACACTAGATGGGTAGGGTGGGTACATTACAAAGTGGTATCAAAGAAAATTTTCAACACTTTGACTTGATGGGCTTAATCGCAAGCAAGTAATGACAGTGAAATCTACTATGTGATTGTTGGGTGTTCTGAATTACAAAGTGTTGTTTATATTAGAGTTATCTTTGACTATTATGATTGAAATTTTAATGATTATTTCATATGAATTATGATTATTTTTTCACGCTAACTGGATTACTTGTTTCAACATAGACTTCCATGGCTTAATCATACATGCCAAACGTAGTATTGTGATTATGTTTCTAACACTATGTAAGCACCGTAAAAACTTAAAGAGAACATAGCCATGAGGATTGGGATGGTTGAGTATAGTTCCAATCAATCACGACATGGAAGTGACAGGGCCAAAACTAACAAAAAGGAAGTACTAGTTGGTCAAAGGGAAGGTAACACTCCCCAGACTGGATGGATACCTTGAGAAGCCTAAGGGATGATGCGAGAAGCTTTAAGTCCGATAACGAGAGCTTGGTAAGATCCAATGAAAGGAAATTTGATATTAATGCAGCTATCCTACAAAATATTTCAGATTGGAAGAGGAAAAAATAATTTGAAAGGAGGGATATTCAGAGAGACAGGAAAAGCCTTCGTAAATTAGAAAAGAATACCAAAGGGGTAGATGGTAGCAAGCCTTGGAAGATATACTGACAAGGGAGTGAGGACACTATGCTTTGGTATGAGCTTTTGAGCACCTCTAGGGAAGGAGCTAGCATGCAAGTACATCATTCTAGAAACTATCTAGTTCCACTGCTCAAAGGTACCATCATTCTCACTGTCATCATCATCATTCGGGATGAAAGGAAAAGGATCACATGTTGAAGGAATTCAATAAGGCCACGCCACCTACATTCAAAGGGGACACGAAAAAAGAAGAGGACATAGAATCATGGTTATTGGGAATGAAGAAATTCTTCAGGATACATGACTATTTTGAGAACATGAAAGATAGAATACATGCCTACAACTTGAAAGGAAACTATGATATATGGTATAAAAACCTAAAAAATGTAAGGGGGATTGTGAAGGAGAACTGACATGGGAATATTTTGAGAAGATATCCAGAGAAGAATACTTTTTCGAAAGCTATTATGATGGCAAGGCCAGATAATTTTATGAATTCAGAATGGGTCACCTAACCAATGACAAATATGCACCAAATTATTAGAATTATTGAGATATGTGCCATATATTAAGGACGAGAAAGGAAGAATCCAAAGATTCATTATTGGATTATTGGTGGAATTTAAGGACAAAATTGAGTTACTGGAACCCCAAACCCTGAAGGAAGTTATAAAGAAGCTAGGACACTTCTATGAACAATCCCAACATAGGACGAATAATAGAAGTAATTGGTAGACCATGGGTAACACAATAAACAAGAGAAATATTCCCAGGAAAGGCTCAGAAATAAAGTAAGGTAAACACCTAGCTCATTCGAAATCATTTCAGCAGAAGGCCAACGTTGCTGTTAGGAAACATGTGCAACAACCAACGACAACACCTACCAAGTTTGAAGTTTATAAGCCGCTCAAATGTTGGACTTGTGGTATGAATCATACAAGAAGAGAATGTCCACACCAATAGGACACAGGATCAAGGATTTATAGTACTTAGGAGTTAAGAACTGTGGGCGAGGTAGCTCAGAGTATGACTAAAATATATGTCACAGTAGATAATCGCCAAGGAGATCATCATGCATCCATTATTGAGATGGAAGGTAAGTTGCAAGAACAATTTATTTCCATTTTAATTGATCCAGGTTCTAATTATAGCCATGTTAGCCCATAATTCATGGAGAAATCCAATCTAGTTAGAGAATTGCATGAAGAACCTTGGCTAATTCAGTTGGAAACTAGAAGAAGGCGAAGGATCAACCATTGGGTAAGTTCATTGAAATTGAGTTTAGTGACATGCCCAAAACTGCCCACATGAATATATTACCTTTGGGGATGTATGAAATTTTGTTGGGCATGGATTGTATGTACCTACACCAAACCAAAGTGAAAGGCTACAAGAAGACAATTGAGTTTCAGGATGAGCAAGGAAGGAAAAGAGTGTTGCAGGGCAGGAAAAAGCCCATTTTAGTAAGGTTAGTTACTACTATGCAAGCCAAATAAAATGGTAGAAAAGAGTGCACGTTATTTAAAGTATAGATCACCAAGGAAGATAATGTTTACCAAGGCACTGGAGGAGAGGAATTCAAATTGTTGCAAAGATACCATGTTTTGTAGTAGTTCACATATGTCTTTGCAACAAAAGTTCTTAGAGTTCGTCCTTGTAGAGAAGTTGATTTTTCTATCGAGATGGTACCTAGAGAAGCATTGATGTCTAAGGCACCATACAAAATGAGAACCCCGGAGCTGGTTGAGCTAAAACTATAGCTAACAGAAATGCTTGACAAGTTATGGGTTATTCATGTGTAATTTGATCTGAAAAAGGAATGCACCAGAGAGAAAGGAGATGGCTCAAATTTGATAGATCTGAAAGTATAGTGAAGACTAATGAATATAATTTCTTGATCTGTTTATGATTATAGATAACAATGATAGATTTGTGGTGATAATTATGCTTTGATATGAATGTGTGACCGTTACGTTTGCAAATCATGTGTTTTGGTTGTAGTGAAAGTATGTTTCAATAATTTCATATTTGTACGCTAGTTTTATTTTGTATATTCACGTACACGTGGAACTCTAGTTCCATATAGTCGCGTTTAAATTCTGTGAATTTATTCTGTATCTTGAGATCTGTACGCAGGTGTTATGCATGGTAGTCACGTACATACGTTGATATGGTTCATGAATATCACATATATGTTCTAAGGTTTGCAGTGCTGATAAATGATGACATTTGATGAGTTATGTTCTAATTGTTGAAGTATCTCGATGAAGTATTGATCATGTTGATCTTTTCCTAACAATGTTGATTGGGTTGGTTGTTCATGTTTGGAATATTGATTAGTAATGATGCTACATTTTGGTGATTTTTGATTGGTTTAGTGATATTAGAATAGTTCATTACTTAATTTAGTGGTTACTTCAGTGTTGCAGTGATTCATGTTTTACTAGTCAATGTTTTGAGATTTGTACGCAGATCTTATGCAGAGGGAACACGTATATACATGGGTATTCTTCACAACAATAGTGTATACATTATGATGTATTTCTGATCAGGGTTGTAGGAATAACACTATGTTTCTGTGATTGCTATGATCTCGGTATGATGGTTTATATCTATTACGGATTGGTTTTATTTGGTTGTAATAATTGGATGAGATTTAGTGTTTGATTTGGTAACTCTGCAATGATTCATATGGGCTTAGTGATTGGGTGATTTGAATAAGTATTTGGCTTCATAGTTGTTACTTTATATTGGGCTTAATGATGAATGAGTGTCCAGTTTGAAAATATGATTAAAGGTGGCCTACAGGTTTTATTTTTTGACTTCGGTGGATCTAGTATGAAATAATATGAAAAATTGTCCACAGAACTACTGAATTTTGTAGCCTTTAGTAAGGGATTCAAAGATTCCTTCGAGTGGTAGCTCATAAACTTGTTCAAGGGGTAGGTTCTCCCTTTCGGTAGGATATGGTAAATGAGATTAGGAGGTGGTACCTCCCTCCTAGTGGGTGCTGGAGAATGAGATAAGGTTGTATCCTTCTGTAGGTGGGTGCCTGCATATTGGTAAGGGTCTGTTCCAGTACAATATTGTAACAATATTTTACTTATATAATAAGAAAGAAGACAACAATAATGACAACAATGGTTTTCTCCCACAATGGGTTTCCACCAAAAAATCCTAGCATTCTCATGTGTTGTTTTATTGCTTATGTGTGATGGTTTATTTTTATATTTGATGCATAATATAAGTCTCATGAAATTGATAATGCACTGGTTAAAGATGAACAATTGAAGAAGTATATGAAAATACATTTAACTCTATATACATTGTTTTCTTTCACTAAATTCACGTACATACCATTCTTTCATTAATGACAGTAGCACATATAAATAAAAATATGAAATGAAAAGTTAAATTGAGTTTAAAATATT
The DNA here is from genome assembly GCA_034641835.2 of Pinus albicaulis. Classification (NCBI taxonomy): domain Eukaryota; kingdom Viridiplantae; phylum Streptophyta; class Pinopsida; order Pinales; family Pinaceae; genus Pinus; species Pinus albicaulis. The sequence continues at coordinate 1,754,183,035 of CM076578.1, read as the reverse complement.
GATTCATTCCCCCCCCCCCCCCCCCATCCTCTTAGTATTTTTCCCAACAATTGGGATAAGATCAGGTCCCTCAGGAGAAGCTTGATCAGTTAAAGGGGGATCCATCAAGATGAGTAGTCAAGAAGGAGAATTTTTTATTAAGCCACCTTTGTTTAATGGAGCAAACTTTGTATTTTGGAATGTTAGAATGATATAATTTTTGTAGTCACTTGGAGCTGCTGTATGGACAATTGTTGAAGGAGGATATCAATACCAATCCTCCATTACCACAAATGATGCAGGGAAGAAACAATATGATACTAATGCAAAGGCAGTTAATGCTGTCTTAGGAACCTTGGATGAATTATAATTTGTGAAGGTCATGCAGTTGAATACTACAAAGGCCATATGGGACAAGATTATCCAAAGCTACGAAGGTGACACCAAGGTAAAAAGTGTTAAAATTCAAACATTCAGAATTCAGTATGAGACTCTTAGAATGCATGATGATGAAAGTATTGCAAGTTTTTTCCTTAGAGTAGACAAAATTGTTAACTCTATGAAAAACCTTGGTTAATAAATAAAATATGCTACTATTCTTGAAATTTTCTTGAGATCAATAACTTCAAAGTTTTATTCCAAAGTCTTCACCAATGAAGAAATGAAGGATTTGAAGAGTCTTACTATTGAAAAAGTCCATGGGATCTTGATTTCTCTTGATATGAGTAAAGGCTGTCGATGAGATATTAGAGAAGAATCCTGCAAGGCCACTCATTAAGGTAAAGAAAAGGAAAATACTAAGGATGCAAGCCACATTTTAGATGAGGAAGAAGCGAATTTCGTGAGAAAGTTGAAATTTGGAACTGGTAAATTCAAAGGTAAGCTCCCCTTTAAATGTTTTTCTTGTGGGAGAGTAGGTCACTATGCATCCAAATGTTCATATAATTAAAACCATGATAAGAAAGATACTAGAATGAATGTTGGCAAGACAAATTAAAAAAAAAAAACGTTTTCTGACAAGAAAATATTTTATTGTAATGAAGATAGTCATAATGCATCTGATGATCAGGAAAATTAAGATTTGGATTCTAATATTTGCTATCAAGTACTTATGGCATTTGAATATCAATGTGTAGATCAATTTGATGATGTCTTTATGGATGATCTAGAATAAAGTGATAGTGAATATTCTTTCAACAGTGAGGATGATAAATCTAATCAGGATTATCAATTACTTAAGGCTCTTGAAGATCAATCAATTAATGAATCATATAGTTATAAAGAATATGATTTATTGGCAACATTAAATGAAATTAATAGACTCAGGGAAAAAAAATAACTACAAATAAAAGAAAGTAGTATGGTTAAGGAAATAAACATGTTATGAATGCAATTGGAAGAAACCAATAGAAGAACATAAGTCTTAGCAAAGCAACTTCAAGAAAAGGAAAAGCATTGTGAAAAATTAGAATATTAAGTTGTAACTCTAAGGGAACATTATGAGAAAATAAACAAATGGGTAAACACATATGAATCTATAGAGAATATTATCAATGAAAAATGCTCTCTTGTAATCAAGACAAGAATTGGATATAATCACATGGCTTCAAATACACAATGTGACTCAAAACAATTAGCATAATGTTGTTCAAAAGAAAATTGAATCAAGTCAGACATATGAAAGGAACTATCCTAGATCAAAATCAAGACTAATACCTAGGCATAAAGTATGTTTTCATGGGTATTGTTGGTTGAAATTGGCAACAAGAAACAATGAAAAAGGCATCCATAAATGGCACCTAGAAAATGGAACGCAGAAATGGTATTGTTAGGGTCCTACGATTCAAAATTTAAATTGATGATTGTCTATTTTCTTTCAGTGATGAAATTGTAAATTATATTGTATTCTAAAAATTATTTACAAAACAAAAAGAAAAAGTAATAATATAGAAAGAAATGAAAAGAGGGTATAAAAAAATGTATATGTGAAAAAAGGAAAATAGAATAAAAAAGGGAAAAATGAAGAAACCCCAAAAATTAATGTATATGAGTGAGCAAGCCTAAATGCCACTCAAGAAATAAAAATTTCCTTATTTAACACTTAGAAATGTTGAATAAATGTGCTACTAGCCAAAATGCCATATGGTAAATAGGATAAGAAGAAATAGTTAGTCTAATCACACTGTTTAATCGTGATTTGGCTGTAATAAAATAGATTAGGTGAGTGAATAAATCAATCAAATATTTTAATCATGATTGAGTTTTATTAGTGGAGTTAATCACACCATTTAATCATGGTTAACTGAGAGGAGAAAATCAAAAAAAATTCTGCTAATTAAAATGCAACATTAATGAATTGGTTTTAAGTAAGTTTTAGGAGCTGATTAACCTTTGATTAGAATTGGTTTAAGAAAATATTAATCACACTTTAAGCACATGTAATAAATTTTAAGATATAAAATTTGTATGCTATGTTTAAAAATTAGGATAAATATGGATGAGTGAGATTTTCCCCTACCCAGATCAACTGCGGGGGAGTGCTTTCGCTGCCGCCAACCCCCCCCGGAGCTCCATCGCACTTTGTTCACAGGGGGGATGGGGTGGGGGGCGAAAAATTTTAACCCACACCCTTTACATGTCTCCCTCGGAATTTTTCACAACCCCCTCTTCCAAAAAATTCCTCCAACATTGACCATTTTCCCCTCCATCAATTCCCATCCACCATGACACCTTAATTGACCCCACCATCACTCCACCCAACTTAGTCGACCTCCTTCACTCACCGTTCGCCAACTCACCCTCGCGAAACCCACCTCCAGAACCTTCCAATCTGTTTAAGTTTTCCCAAGAATCTGAACCACTCCCAATTGAAGGCTGCCATCTGGCACTCCCCTGCCCCATCAACAATATGTTACAAGCAATTAATGCTTCCTGCTCCCGCTGCAACATAACCGCTCCTGGCTAACGGTAAAATTGAAATGGAAATTTGAAAAATTACTCTATTAAACGAAGTAAGTCCATAAAACTCCTTTTCCTCATTGTTTTTCATGACCAACTAAGTTTTACAGTAGTTCGAGTTGCTACAACGACGAGTAATTTTCCGGAGACAGTGATTCAATCTCCATCATTGACCCCACTAGTGCATTCATCAGATAGTTTCCTTATCTAGGTAATTTCACATTACTCATCTCTCTATTCTATTTTCTATTTGATAATGGCCCCAAATGGTAAAAACCCCAAAAACAAAGGCAAGAATCCTGAAGAGAATCCAATGATGCCCCCTCCCATAGACCTTGATCATTTTCCTTTAATCGACCTCCAATATAAAATTGCTGAGACCAACTATGAATTCAACCTGCTTGAACTTCACTTTTGGTCGAAAGATAAATTTTTAGATCAAAAATATGAATTGGGCCTATGGGAGTCTTCCCTACCCCATTTCATGTTTGCATAGACACATCAGTTCCATGAACTAATCTCCTGGTGTCAAAACAGTTATGTGCCATCTCAAAGATCCATTGTGAGCCGTAATGCTAAAGTTTTGCTCACCATCACAGCTGAGACTATTTCAAAAATGCTACATGTGAACCAACTAGAATCTTCCAAGCCATTGTTTGTAGACACTCTCACAGAGCTCTACAAAAAATTGAACTTCCCAAAAAGAGCTATGATCTTTGAAATATTTCTCCCTGAAGATACCCAATTTCCCAAATCGAACCCTCCATACTCATCTTCTGTGTTCCCTGAGGTAAAAAAATATATCATCACCATTATCTCATACATTATTTGTTACCACTCTGATCAGTGGGTTGACGAGGCCATTTTTGGCTTCCTGACAAATTTTACCACTAATGAGAAACCTGTTATTTTTAATTATAGTGAATTTATTGCAGATTCCATGCATGATCATTTTATAAAGTTTCCTACAGAGGGAGATTTCAAATACTCTTTAGTTTTAGTCTATTTGTTTATGTGTCATCAAGCAGATAGGTTTCCCTTTAATTTGCATAATATGGATGAGCAAGGTAATGCTTAATGAGTGATACATTGGACCTCCTTGGTAACGAAGAACACTATAGAATTTAATTTTATAGACTGTGTTGATAAATTCTTGTACACAGTGATTGGTTTGCTAAATGTTGAGTTGGAGCCTAAGATAGGGGAAGATGTTCAAAAGGTTTTTCATCTTAGTGACCAAGTGAAGACATGTGACTGGTATTTATACCAGAACTACATAGAGATCAGGATCTACGGGTGTGAACCTCCACCCTATAATCTGCCAAAATTTGTGCCTATGAGACTTTTCTCATTAGGGTATATTAGACAAATGATACATATGGATGACATGTATTTTTTCGCAGCCAAAAAGAAGGCACAATTTAAAATTAAAGAACAGGTTGTACCTTTTGTCTGCAATACCAAAACAATTGGTAAAGAAGCTAATTTACTTTTGAAGAAAATGAACCTAAAATTTAGCTTCACTTGGTCTTATGACCCTTTTGATATAATTTCAAGACTGAGGGTAGAGAAAAAGGCCATGCCCTACACCGATACTCCTTGGCCAGAAATAGAGCAATACATGAACAAAAATCAATGGGAGGAGAACACGCCACAGGAGGCCAAAGAACATGTTATATCAACAATGACATCTCATACTCCTATACCTCAAGAAAATAAGGAGGAACAGATAAGAGAAGAAGAGTCTTCCCATGTGACAAAAATTGGAGCTATAGAGTTCCTAATATTGTACAAGAAGATGCAGAAAACCAATTATGCACTAGTATTTCAACAGGAGAACAAAGAGAAAGAAATTTATTTTATCACAGGTCCTCATGTGTCTATCAGGGATGATGACTTCCTCACAGGATATCCCTCTTCATAAACATCTATAGAGCCTCTAGAAACACCACAAACAACTGACTTGGATCAAGACACTGCTGAGCCTAATATTTTTTCCAAGCACAAGGCAATCAAACAAAAGAATGAGATGCTTGAAACAACCCCATATACAAAGTTTTGGAATCAAACCACCACATCATAGCACATTCTCCTATCGACCTTTGACACAGAGAAAGGAAAAATTCAAATTTCATTCCTTCACGAAAAAGTGGCAGCCTCAAAGGCACTAGCAGATTACAAAGAACATGTATTTTCATTTGATGCAAAGAAAATTCATCCAATTGACCAAATGGAAATTCATAAACAATCCAGTGAGATGATGTATTATACACTAGCTAATGTTTCCATGTCAGCTTCCAGATTGCAGATATCAGTTAACAACACACAAACATAACTCAAGTTGGAAAGGATTTCATCCTTAGCCAAGGAAACCAAGATCATGTCACTTGAAGAATTTGTGATCAAACTGGGATAAATTCCTAGTTATGTGAAGGAAACAAAAGAGATAGCGAAAAGAATAAATGACGATATAGCAGCATTAAGGAAGCAACTTAAATTTCCTACCATAGTGGATCCCTAAGCTAAGGAGGTTGGAGATATGGAGAAGGAGAAAGAGGACATCTTAAAAATAATCATTGAACAGAACAACTAGATCCAAGACATGGAGGTGGATCTCGAGAAACTTCTCAAAGAGAAACAAGAGGAATCACAATTGGCCATATTTCCACTCACATCTGTCCCAATTTTAGTGGCCACAACCCTAGGAGAATCTACATCAACTTTAGCACCAACACCAATATCAGATCCTACAAATGAGCTAGTTAAAGCCATGGTCAATCTCACCGTTCAGGTATAAGAAATTTCTAAATTAAAAGCTTAGATCAAAACATTATCAGAGCAGAAATTAAAAATTAATACTTCTTATTTACAGAGTTGCAGAAAACCCACCATCTCACTCTAAAAGTTGAAAAATTACAAAGTGAATCAATAATGGCTCAAACTATGGCACAAGCAAATGAAAACATATGGACAGAGATCAATGAAGCCATCAAAAAAATCTGGCCTTCAATTGAGATTATTTTCAAGCAGCAAGTTTTAATATAGAGATCCAAAGAAGTATTAAAGAAAATTAAAGACAATTTGGGACATAAGCCTCGAGAAGCAACATCCATCATCAAAATCTTGAATTCCAAAAACAAAGAACTAGATCGTCTTAGAATTCAAGACAAAACAAAGAAAATTTTGGAGTTGAAGAGAATCCAAACTAAAAGGAACTCGGTGCTGCAATTGGAAAACAAATTTTAGAATATGGAAACCAACATCCAGAGATTTCACAAGAAGATGCAGGTTCTGCACATGAAAGGACTACCATGACTAGTTGATGAGGGAGAAAATCTAATAAGCTTGAAAGGGTACTAGGAAAAAAAATGCACTATTTCTCAAGACAAATCAAGATTTTCAGGTATAGAAGGACATCTCACAGGGAAAGAATTCATAGAGGTCATTGATTTTGACTTATTTATCAGTCATGAAATGAGACATTTTTTCATCATCAAGCCAACCTTTCAGAAGTACATAGAGGTGGATGAGACCTATATAAAATTAATTAATTTTTTTATCCCAACAAAAGGCAGATGGGAAAAAATTTGTGAATTACTCGAGTAAATGTTTTCATCTCCATAAATAAATGGAAACAACACAGCAAATATGCAGGCCTAGTCATCAATAGTCATCCTCAACAATAGGGCCAACAGTTCCAACAGTTCATAAATTCCTAAATTTTTATACTATTTTTGTAATGAGTTTCTAGATATTTTAGGATTCTATCTTGATCTTTGGAATCAAGATATTTTGTCATAATTTTCTATAATTACTTCATAATTCAAAGTATTTGTGTTGGGATTTGTTTGAAGAAGGAATTGTATTGTAAAGAACCTCACAGAGCAACCATTGATCAAATTTTCAGTAATACAGTGCAATCGTAATAGGATTCTTGTGTAATTTTTATTGGTGAAGTGCATCTCTCTTTGTCAATTTGTTTTATCTTTGTTATCATATGCATTTCTTAAATCTGAATTATTCTAAGAAGATAAAGAACATAATTTGTTTAAATATACACTATGTCTCTGGCTTAAGAATAATTTTTATGTTTTCTATTGAAGATTAAAATCAAAATTCTTAATTTCTCTATTTTTAATTGGATTTCTTAATATTTTCCTCTCATCCACACCACAAATCTTAAAGGATCTAGTGAATTTTCCTCCCCTACCCTGCAATTTTAGCTTGTAAAAGCTGTATTTGATCAATCCAAACTAGTGACTCCATTTTCCCAATGGCTTATATTCCTAGTTTCAACCCAACAACATAGAAAACCCAGACCTAAAATTAATAGGTAGCCTCATACCTTTAGTCAAACATGCCTATATTATAAAGAGAGATACCTCTATGAAACTAGAAGGGCTAGATTCCCAGTTTCCAAAGTGGTTCTAAGGTTACCTCTGTGATTTACTCTACAACCTCAAAAATTATGGAGTGATAACATCCTGGCGACTTAACTAGGGAACGAACATACCTTGCTTTGAAATTTTTTTTCCCTCATTCAAAAAATTTATTTCAGTGCATTTAAGATGTATATTTCACAAATAAATGTTTTGAGGTTGTAATATTTGTACATATTAAAATTATGTGTTAAATATTATAAATATATATGGCTCCTAAAAGTATCCGTACTAGAGCACATCTAAATCCGAAGCCTCCTAAGATCCTAGATAAACCTGAGAAATTGATAAGGAAGAAAAATTTGACTCGGAGTAAAGGGAGTAGTAGTCCTCCACCAAGAGAAAAATCTCTTGCTAAGAGCTTTGTTACCACAGAAGACATTCAATTTGATTAAATTTTGAACACAACTTGTTTAGAACTAGATCTAAGACTTTTGTAGCTGAAACAACATTTGATGAGTTGATGTTAGGACCTACGAATATGAAAATCGATCAGTAGATCAGGATTTGAAAAACAAGCTCTCCAACAGTTGGAATAATTAGAAGACCTACTCACAAACCTAAATCAACTTGTCCATAAAGCCTACATCCAACAATCAGTTGAACTTTCAGCCCTATCAATCTTTTTTTCCTCTTCCATCACACAATCTGTACATCCTGTTTCCACTAGTTCCATCTCTTCCAAAATTTCCACTGGCTCCCCATCAACATCTTAAATCATAATTCAAATTGTTTTAATCCCTTCCACATTCACACCTCTTACAAGTTCATCTATGGTTCATCCTCATATACCAGTCATGGAAGCTCGATATGATCCCCTGGTTTTACCTACCCCATTACATAACATGCCTCGAGACTATCAAACTAGAATTCCTCAATTTGATGGCACCACGTCAATCACTCCACAACAACATGTAGAAAAAATGAATGATTGTTTTGACCTTCAAGAGGTAGATGAAGAAGATGTAAATATGAATCTTTTTTCCCAAAGCCTTAATGGAAAATTAAGGAAATGATTTAAGTATTTACTGTTGGGTATGTGTTATATTCTTTCCACGACTAGTCCCACGCGCTGTACGTTGCGTCGGGCGCAACAGGGGGGTCACAGGGGGGGCGGCAGCCCCCCCTGTCGGGGTCCGGGGCAACGCCCCAGCGAAATTTTTTTTGGTATGCAGTCCCACTCATATGCGGACCCACCCATGTTTTGTGCATGAGTTTGCATATGGTTTTGGGGTACGATGGTTTTCGGCCCCTGGTATTTTGTAGATCCGGTCAAGGGAACTACGGTTATGTTCTAATCCAGGGTTAATGGATTAGGGTTTATGTATGCTTCGGCATGTATATATATGTGTTGTAACACTAAAAGGATTATAATGAAAAATCAAGTTGGTCGTCCCAATTTGGGATCCAGGGGAAAATCTCTGTGTTTATCTGTTTTATGTTTTATGCTCTCGCTATTGTTTATTTTCTGTTATAAGATTCGTGTGTAGATAATTTCTGTTCAGGGTTAAAACCTACATTTACAACCATCTACTATAAATGACCTTACTACGTTTCATCAAACGTTTCTCAACAAATGGGAATTTAAGAAAAACCCTCTCCAAATTCTAGCAGAATATGAAAGAATTAGGAGAGCCCCTGGGAAAAGTGTGCAATATTATTGCACTAGGTTCAATAACATTTATAATGCAATCCCATCAATGATTAAACCTCCTCAAGGATTAGCCTTGATTAAGTTTTCAGATGGCATTGATGCTGATATGTCCTACTAGCTTAGAGAAAGGAACCATACTACCTTGGAAGAGATGCAAAGGGATGTTGTAAGTGTAGAAGACAATATGTTAGCTAAAAGGGCTATAATTAGATCTAAGAAAAGAGTTACCATAAAAGAGGAACCATCTGCTTCTTCTTCTGATGCCAAATTAGAGACGTTAGTGAAAACTATGGAAAGGATAATATAAATAATAAAGATAGCCAATAGAGCTCATCCTAGAGAGAACCAACCTAGTACTTAGAATAGGAATCCTAACTTTAGGAGAAACCCACCTTAGATTAAACAAAGGGAGAAAAGAGGCCTAAATGAGCAACAAAAAGTAATTAGGCCTCCCTTTCAAGAAAACTATATAGAAGAAGAAGAGTAATTAGCTCAAGACAATGAATAAAGTCAAATAAATTTGATGGGAATAAATGATGATGACCCTATTTTCTTAACTAAAGAAGAAAAATACATCTTCATAATTTCACAGTCTGAAATCAGTCCATAAGAATTTGAATACTATAAAAATGGATATCAGAATACTATTATGGAGGTACATAAACAATACAATTTGAGGAGTAGGAAAATTGTTAATAATCCATCAAAGAAGAACCCTGATACTCTTCCAAAAGCCATTGCAGATATACCTTCAAAAAAGGCATATGATACTATTACTAAGAAATCTCAATAAAGAGGAAATGAGTGTGTTATCACCAAATTGTGACTAATTGGGCTTCTTAACATTCAATTCAGTGTAAGTATTTCAAACCACTTAGGGTTGGAAGTTATGCCTTCCAACCAAAGAGGGCTCTCTTAAGAAAAGATATGATATTCAATAAAAAAGCTTTAAAATGAAGATGGATAACTCTCAGATTTGTTTAGATGATTTTTTGTAAGTGGAAGATGAGTGAGGTCTACCATTGGGCATGGAGTCAACATGAAAACTCAATTGCGAACAAGCATCATTCATGGAAGATGAGGCACATGAGCTCTTACAAAAATAGTTGTGTCAACAAAAATAATGCATACAGGAAGTTGGAGAATAAGATTTATGAATTCCAAGTAATTATGTATGAGTAAGCTGAATTAACATTGAAAAGATAAATGAGACAAACACATAAAAGCCCAATCAGAATCTCAAGTCTGAACAAAGTCTTCTGCAACTGTGTATTAGCTCTGTGAAAGAAAATTACATGATAACATAGTCATCTACATACATCAACCCCTCTATAACTCCAAAACTCCTCTATTTATAGAGTGAGGAATCATAAAAAAGGTTTTCCACCTTGCTAGCTTCGAATTCCTACCTCATAGACCTATTTCAAATAGGATTACATCACTTGGAGACTTTTTAGGGATATTTTCAGTGTGGCAGAGTTTGATTACAAAAAGGACTCTTATTTCATTAAATAGTTCAAAAAATCCCTTTAAGAAACCTTATCAAATGAAACCAACTAATTTTCTGAGTCTACTAGACTCTTGATGTATCATTATGCCATGTGAATGATGAGATGGTCCTCTCCGAAGTCTAATTTTACAATTTTTACACAAACCTCGTTAGTGAAAATTTTGAAACATAGGCCTCAAAGATGAGTGCATAATTTCCAAACCATGATGGCTTTGAAAAAACTGAGAGAGGTTTTTGTAGATGGGCTTGTGCTGAAGAAAAAATCCTTCAGATTTCCAAAATTATTTTTCATTTGGTCAGAAATGGAACTTAAAGTTGAATACTAAAACAGTCATGTACATGAAATTTCGTAGCGCTCATTCCGTAGCGAACTCCAAAATATAACTTTTTCATAACCTCTAAACTTTTTAACTATTATAGGTTATTCCTTAGGTAAAATAAGGTAAACACATGCCTTCACTCACCCTTGTCATGATATTTTTTTTGAAGTTTTACATCAAAACATTGTACAATGAGTTTGTAGCGAAAACTCAACTTCAAGCATGGAGCTCGCTATGAACTTGCCTAGCTTTTCCATATTTTTCAATTTTTACTCTCTATCTCCAAAAAACATTCTTATAGCTCTGTAATTGATTTGATATAGTATCCTAAGACAAAATTGGTCAAAAAGTGTCTCTTACCATCTTTCAAGGGGCAGCAGGGTCATCCACTACAATCATCTTCAAACCCTTTTTTCTTCAATTCTGCTTGCATCATATCCATTGAACCAAACTGACATGCTGAGGTGTCAACAACCATGATAAGGTTGCAAATTATCATGCTATATTTTAGGTCCTTATATTCCAAATTTGAATATGAGCTGCGTATTTGTGAGGTTGCAAAAATGGTGTGTTGGCATCCATGCCATCCTTTTGCTAATTGATCTTCATCAAAAGGTGTCCCAATGACACTCCTCAACTCTTTTGATGAATCATATACTCTATGAAATACATTAAATTCTTTAAAAATACTAAAACTTCTACTTTCTATAACAACCTAGTTTTTAGGCAAGTTCGTAGCGAATTCTGACTGTTTTACATTGATTTCGCTACGAACCTGTGTAGAAGTTTCAAATTTACATGAAATGACCAATTTTACTTATGCACGAGATATTTTTTGGTATTTTTATTTGACATTGACACCTATCACCTTAATGATGACCTTTAAGAACCCAAAATATGTAATTTTTTTGAAAATTAATGAACTTCATGACCTTATTTCACCCTAATGACCTAACCTAACTTACCTAAGACCAACCTAGAAAAACCTGGTTGTTATCAAGGATAACAATGGCTCCAATGGGGATGTTGTGCCCCTATCGTGCAGTAAAGAACCAATAGATCCAGTGCCTTATTGAAAACTGAAAATTATGAAATAGATGAAATATTCTTCAAGCTTTTATGGCCTTCTCCTCGGGCTCAAACTTGTTGAAAAATGAAATCCAAGCTGAAAACTAAATCTGTACATGCTGAAAAGATGCTCGGAATACTTGAGCTTATTCACACACACAACTACCTACCCTATACTTCTGAGAAACTACTGAATCAGATGACACAAAAATGCCAGTGAAGCCAATCAAGTGGTTGCTGAAATAAAATGACTACTTGACTATGCAACAATAAAATTGAAACTGAAAAATATTATGGCAACTGGCAATGGATTTGTTTTTCACAGTGAAGACATGTTTGAAAACTCAGGCTAAATTTTTTTTCCATATAGTCTGCTACAATATCAATAAATATATTATCTTTTTGATGAATATTTTCAAAATATTGAGAAAATTAATCCTCATAGCTGAACACTTCACACTTATTTTCCATGTCATCGTATACTTTCAACTGTGTGTCATCAAATCTATTTTTATTTTTTTCTATTTATCCGTCTTGATGTCAAAAGACAATAGCTCATATACTTGTTTTGGCTGGGAAAAACATTCAACAGACTACATATGATCTTGAAAATGATGAGACTGAATTTGAGCTTCAACATATCCAATATGTTTGTCAAGCTCACGAGCCAATTCATCTAAAAATCTGATCTTATTTTCATGATTTCCTTTATATTACTTTAAATAAAAATAAAGTGATGTAGAAAAATTCTCACCAACTTCGACATCAAAGAACCATCATATGAACTCCTAAATGGAAAGAGAGCCTACCACAAACTTTTCCTCTCCATCCATGTTTCCAAGAAAATAAGCCAAAAAACTGAAAATGATTTAATAGATCTAACAATCTTTCCAAACAGCTTTTACACTTTATTTGGAATTAATCATATAAAATCCTAATGAATACATCTTCTTGTTTGACTCTAAGGAGCTCAGTAAAGTCACGAAACTTTGATACATGCTCTAAAGTCAATCTTAAATATTCTCCATCAAATTTAGGGCCAATACTTAAAAAATATGCATCCCTAGGAAAAGTATTTGGAAATCCATAAATTTTTGAAAAGCCCACACATGAATACCTTGAAGAAATTATAGCTATATTTAAGTCATTTCCCAGTAATGTTACCAAGAAGCTATGAATTTCTAAATTCTTCAAAAATGGAGTTGCCAAGGTAGAAGTACAACCTTCGAATTGTCTGGTCTCATGCTACCTTCAAGAGCTCAGTTCCTTTGTTTGAGCACAAATTTTTGGGAAAATGTAGTTTTAGGCTCCCGATAGACGCACCAAAATGTTATCACCAAACTGAGACTAATTGGGCTGCTTAACAATCAATTCAGTGTAACTATTTCAAACCACATAGGGTTGGAAGTTAGCCCTTCCAACTAGAGAGGCCTTTCGCAAGAAAAGATATGATATTCAATAAAAAAAGCTTTAAAATGAAGATGGCTAACTCTCAATTTTTTTTTAGATTATTTTTTGCAGGTGGAAGATCAGTGAGGGCTACCATTTGGAATGGATTCAACATGAAAAATCAATTACAAACAAGCATCATTCATGGAATCTGAGGCACATGAGCTCTTACAAAAATAATTTTGACATCAAACATAATGCATAAAGGAATTTGGAGAAAAAGATTTATGAATTCCAAGTAATTATGTATGAGTAATTTGAATTAACATTGAAAAGATAAAGGAGACAAACAAATAAGAGCCCAATCAGAATCTCAAGTCTGAACAAAGTCTTCTCCAATTGTGTATTAGTTGTGTGAAATAAAATTACATGATAACATAGCAATCTACATCCATCAACCCCTCTCTAACTCTAAAAATCCTCTATTTATAGAGTGAGGACTCATAAAAATGGTTTTTCACCTTGATAGCTTCGAATTCCTACCTTAGAGACCTATTTCAAATAGGATTACATCACTTGGAGACTTCCTAGGGATATTTTTTGTTTGGCAGAGTTTGAATACAAAAAGGACTCTTATTTCATTAAATAGTTCAATAAATCCCTTTAATAACCTTTATCAAATGCAACCAACTAATTTTCCAAGTGTATTGGAATTATTATGTGTCATTATGCCATGTGGATGTTGAGCTGGACCTCTTCCAAGTCGATTTTTATGATTTTTACACAAATTTGGTTAGTGAAAATTCTGAAAAATAAGCCTCAAAGATGAGTGCATAATTTCCAAAACCTCATGGGTTTGTAAAAAATGAGAGAGGTTTTTGTATATGGGATTTTTATGAAGAACACCATCCTCCATATTTCGAAAATTGTTTTTCATTTGGTCAAAAATTGAACTTGAAGTTGACTGCTAAAACAATCATGTACAGGAAATTTCGTAGCGCTCATTCCATAGCGAACTCTAAAATCTAAATTTTGCATAACCTTTGACCTTTCTTACTGTTGGAGGGTCTTCCTTAGGTAAAATAAGGTAAACATATGCCTTCATTTACCCCTATCATGATATTTTTTCTTAAGTTTTACCTCAAAACATTCTACAGTGAGTTTGTAGTGAAAACTCAGCTTCAAGCATGGAGCTCTCTACGAACTTGCCTAACTTTTCAAAATTTTGAAATTTTTAATCTTTATCTCTAAAAAACATGCTTACAACTCTCTAACTAATTTGATAGAGCATCCTAATAAAAAATTAGTCAAAAAGTGTGTCTTACCATCTTTCAAGGGGCAACCGTGTCATGCACTACAATCATCTTCAAACCTTTTTTCTTAAATTCTGCTTGCACCATCTCCATTGAGCCAAAATGACATGCTGAGGTGCCAACAACCATGATCAGGTGGGAAAATTTCACGCTATATTTCAGATCCTTATATTTCGAATTTGAAGATGAGTCGTGTATTGGTGAGGTGGCTAAAATGGTGTGCTAGAAGCCTTGTCATCCTTTTGCTAAGTGTTATTCATCAACAAGTGTCCCGATGAGACTCCTCAAATCTTTTGATGATTCACATGCTCTATGAAATACATTAAATTATTCAGAAATACTAAAATTTCATCTCGTTGTAAAAACATAGTTTTTATGCAAGTTCGTAGTGAATTATGACTGTTTTACATTGATTTCACTATGAACTTGTGTAGAAATGCCAAATTTACATGAAATAGCCAATTTAACTTATGCACGAGATATTTTTGGGGATTTTTATTTAACATTGACACCTATCACCTTAATGATGACCTTTAAGACCCCCACATATGTACATTTTTTTTTAATTAATGAACTTCATGACCTTATTTCACCCTAATGACCTAACCTAACTTACCTAAGACCAACCTAGACAAACCTAGTTGTTATAAAGGATAACAGAGTGAATTGGATAAAGGTCAAGAAGAGTTAGAAATTTTGCAATTAAAGGATAACGTTTTCCTAGAGGGTTAGTTCCCTTAGAAGAATTATTTTATTTGAATGGCGTGGCTAAGAAACCTAAAATTGAACCTACTGGAGCTGAAGTTGAATATTGTAATATAGGAAGTAAAGAAGAGCCCAGAATAGTTAAATTGTCCAAATTTTTTCCTTTTTCTAAAAAATATAAGTACTTAGATATTTTCAAAGAATTCATAGATGTATTTTCCTGGAGTTATGAGGATTTAAAATCCCATTACACTAGCATTATACAACATAAAATTCCTACAAAAACAGGACCAAAAACCTTTCAAACATAAGCTTATAAGAATCAACCCAATGATTTTGCCCCTAATTGAGAAAGAGGTTAAAAAACTATATGATACCAAAATTATTGTAACATTGAGGTATTCCAAATGGGTATCAAACTTAGTCCCTACCAGGAAAAAGAACAGGTAAATTAGACTGTGTGTTGATTTTAGAAATCTCAACAAGGCTTCCCTAGAAGAAAACTATTATTTGCCCAAAATGGACCATTTCCTACAGAAAGTGGTTGGATCTAGGATAATTTCCTTGTTAGATGGATTTTTTGGTTACAATCAGGTTCTAGTACATCTAGAAGACCAAGAGAAAACAACTTTCACTACACCCTAGGGCACATTAATGTATGTGAAAATGCGTTTCGGACTAATGAATGTTGGTGCTACATTCCAAAGAGTAATGGGTATTTCCTTTGTAGATGAAATAGGTAAGTTTATAGTCATTTATTTAGATGATATCACTATCTTTTCAAAGATATATGAGGAGCATTTTCTTCACTTAAGGATAGTTTTTGAAAAATGCAAAAAATATGGTATCTCTCTCAACCCTAAGTAAAAACTATTTGGTTTAGAAGAAGGTAAGCTGCTAGGAAGCATAATTTCAAAAGATGGCATAAGAATTGACCCTGGCAGAGTGGAAGCAATATTGAAGATATATCCCCTAGGAAAAAAAAATATGCCGAATCCTTTATTGGAAAAATAAAATTCCTTCGGATATTTATACCAAATTTGGTTGAGATCTTAAAAGCAATCGCCGACATGTTAAATAATGATACTGAAATAAAATGACATAATAATGCATAAAGAGTCTTTCACTAAAGTAAGGAAGGAATTAACAACTACACCAATTCTAATAAGTCTTGATTTAACAAAATATTTCATGATATTTTATTTTGCATCTGATCATACAATAAAAATTGTTTTGTTGCAGAAGAATGTTGAAGGCCATGAACAACCCATTTCCTTTTTTCAGTGGAACACTAAGGGATGCATCACTGAAATAAAATATCATGGAAAAACAAGAATTTGCATTGGTTAAAGCACTAAAGGATTTCAGGTTTTACATTATACATTTACACATCATTTATTTTGTCCCAAGTGCTGTTGTTAAATACATTTTAACTCAAACAGATCCATATGGAAGAAGGGGAAAATGGATTGTAGTCATTTTAGAATATGGCATTGAAATCATACCAAAAAATCTTATCAAAGGACAAGGGCTAACAAAACTCATGGAAAATTCTAATTGTAATGTGTTAGACATCAATTTCATTACAGAATTAGATGAATAGGAAGAGTAGGTGACTCCACCAATCTCATAAGGCTTCAACACATCACCATGGTATGTAGACATAATTTTTGTCTTAAAAAACTTATATTCTCCTCCTAGTTTAACATAAACCAAATCAAGGTTCCTTAAAATGAAATCCATGAAATTTTGTATTCTTGATAATAATTTATATTGGAAAGATGCTGGAGGGATATTACTAAATGTCTTGCTGAAAGATGAAGAAGACATGGTACTAAAGGAATTCCATTAAGGAGAATATGGTGGCCATCTATATTGGAAATATATAGCTAACAAAATCCTTAGAGACACCTTTTACTGGACAAATGTTTTCTCTGATGTGCATAAAACAGTCACCTCTTATCTTCAATGACAAATTTTTGAAGGTAAAAGAAAGTTGTTACCTTTACCCTTAAATCCAATTGCAGTAGAATTCCCTTTTCAACAATGGTTTTTAGACTTCACTGGTGAAATCCACCCAAGCTCCTCACGACAACACAAATATATTTTGGTAGAAACAAACTACTTTACCAAATGGATAGAAGCCATACCAACTAGACAAGCCACTCATACTACTTGGCATTCAATTCCTGAAAGGAAATATACTGTCTAGGTTTAGCTATCCCCATAAAATTATAGTTGATAATGCTATTTCTTTCAAATCCAGGAATATGATATATTTTTGTAACACATATCAAATTAAATTAGGTCACTCTACTTCTTACTACCCCCAGGGTAATGGGTTAGCTGAGTCTTCTAACAAGAGTTTGCTAAATATTATCAAAAAGTTATTGCAGCTGAATAATAAGCCATGGCAAAAAAAATTAATCAATGCACTATGGGATGATCGAGTTAATACCAAGAAGTCCATTGGAATTTCACCATTCCAGATAGTGTATGGAACAGATGCAATTTTCCCAACTTCTTAGGGAATTCCAGTGCTCCAACTTTTGCAAGAAGCACAAGTTGAGACCAATGATATGCAAAGAAGGATAAACCAAACTATTCATTTACAACAGTCAAGGGAGGAGGTATATCATAAAACTAAATTCATCCAAGAAAACATTAAAAAAATTATGATAGGACTAAAGCAGATGATTTTAAACTCAATGATATTGTTTTGAGATGGGATCCAAAAAATGAGGATAAGGGAAAACATGGTAAATTTGACAACTTATGGAAAGTGCCTTTTAAGTTTCAAGCCTTTAGGGGCCACAATAAATTGCTGTTAACCAATTTGGATGGAGATGAGCTGCCAGGTGGACCTGTAAATCGCAGACAGTTAAAGCATTATTTCCTACCTAATTAGGACAATTCATTAATCAACCTTGTACAAAACCATTTTATTTTTATATTGCAAGAGGGCAGGTGAATTTTAGTAGAATTTGAAGCCCACATAGAAGGCCTTAAGCTTCTAGTCATGGATTACCATAGGTATGAATAATACACGGATATAACAGTTCAACTGGAAGATTTCAGTAAATTGGCCCACTAGATCTAGACTACTGATCAATGACGTTCTTCACACCTCACAAGGAGGATGTCATCCCCACTTGGAGCCACTATTAGAGTATTATTATTCATAGGTTCAATTGATGATTGTCTATTTTCTTTTAGTTGATGAAATTATAAATTATATTGTATTCTACAAATTATTTACAAAACAAAAAGAAAAGAAAAAATATAGAAAGAAATGAAAAGAGGGTATAAAAAAAATGTGTATGTGAAAAAGGGAAAATAGAATTTAAAAAAAAAAAAATGAAGAAACCCTAAAAAAGAATGGATAGGAGTGAGCAAGCTGAAATGCCACTCAAGAAATAAAAATTTCCTCAGTTCACACTTAGAAATGTTGAATAAATGTGTTGCTAGCCAAAATGCCACATTGTAAATAGGATAAGTAGAAATAGTTAGTCTAATCACACACTTTAATCGTGATTTTCTTATAATAAAATAGATTATGTTAGTGAATAAATCAATCACACAGTTTAATCATGATTGAGTTTTATTAGTGTAGTTAATCACACCATTTAATCGTGGTTAAATGATAGGAAAAAATCAAAAAATGCTCTGCCAATTCAAATGCAATATTAATGAATTATTTTAAGTAAGTTTTAGGAGATGATTAAAATTTGATTAGGATTAGTTTAAGAAAATCTTAATAATGCTTTAAGCACATGTAATAAAGTTTCAGATATAAATTTTTTATGATATGTTTCAAACTTAGGATAAAGATGGACGACTGAGATTTTCCACTACGTGGATCAACGGAGAAAGAGTGATTTCGATCCACCCCAAACTCCATTGCGCTTTTCTTGCAGGGAAGGGGAGTAGGGGGGGTACGAAAAGGTTGGACCCACACGGTTATGTGTCATCCTAAAAAAATTTCTCATTCCCCCCCTCCCTTTTCACTCATCGTACCCCCTGCCCCCCTCTGAAAATGTCCTCCAACGTTGACCGATTTCCCCTCCACCAATGCCCATCAGCCATGACACCTTACCTAACCCCACCATCACTCCACCCACCTTATCTTACCTCCTCCATTCACCATCCACCAACTCACCATCATGGACCCCACTTCCACAGCCTTCCCATCTGTTTAATTTTTCCCAAGAATTTGACCCACCCCCAATCAAACGTCGCCATCCGACACTCTGTTGCCCCATCAACAATCCATTACAAGCAATAAATTATTCCTGCTCCCGCTGCAATGGACCCTCTCTATTGAGGAGGTAAATCCTCTCTACGAACAGAGGCGATCCCACTAGCCCAGATCGGGTATAGCAACAATCAAGTCATGCAATGATGTTGGTTCCTAGTTACAAAAAGACAAAGATCACAATGAGTAGCCTACCTCAAATCCCATGCAGTTGTCGTTGGAGGAAAGATGATATTTCTCTTCCCTCGCTTGAAAAATCACAATCCTTCTGTTCAACACGTCCGAACACTTGTACACATGCAGGGAAACAACAACATACAACGTAAAATCTAAAGCATGTAACTATATATCAGTCAAAGAGGATATAATTCATTGCATTACGTAAAGAAATGAACATATAAATGGAACCAAAATCAGAGTCGCTTATATTATAAATGACAAAAGGGAGATTACAACCAAATGCTCTAATGCTATGATCTTCCTTCGGTGGGGCTTGCAGCGGAGCGTGTCTCAACAAAGCTTGTCGGGAATCTGGATGAAGCTCTCTCTCTTATGGGATTCTCTTCGGCTTGGCTCTCAATAGTTTCCCGGCTATAGTTTCCTTCCTACAAGTTCAGCTAGCTTTCTAATGGAGAGGGAAATATTTTATAGATGGAGGAAAGGAAGTTGGGATCCCTATAATCATGAGATAAGCCCTATCTCTTAGGAAGGTTCCATGATAGGTGGAAAACCAATTCCTATACATGGAGATCTGGAGCCAAACCACTCAACTCCTTTTGATGATTCATTATGTAGTTTGTTAGAATCAAACTTCCACCATTTATTTTTAAAAAACATCCCTTAATAAGCTTGGCGTGAGTGAAACACAGGGATAGAGTGCCAATTGGCATGCCCTCTAGTGTGTATTTCCCCCATTGGCACAAGGGATGAACTGGCTAGTCGCGCCAAGGCTAAAACATCTGTTTTTAGGGTTTTTCAGAGGAAATGTTCTTTAGGGGAATGTTTGTCCTTATGCAAGAGGATGCCATGAAGGTGGTTTCAGGACATCTTACTGTTCACAAGTCACGGGAATAGTCCTCCAATGTACGAGACGAGGGATTGCAGGGATGGTGACAAAATGTTGTGTAACAGATGCCCCCTAAAGCATGAGGTCTGAGAGAGAGGGAAGGGTGAAATGCTTTATGAGAACGCGCTCAACTGAAAACACTACCATCAAAAGACCTACAAATACAAGTACAACTGATATCTCTGATACATGATATGTGGTATGGGCACAGCCATCCATAATAGAGTGTACAAAAACCGGGATCCAAGGTATGGACGCAGCCATCGAGTAAAGAAGGATCAACAAGTAGACTCAAGTATGGTCACGGCCATCCAATCAAATGAGTCATGTAACTAATCATGATAATAATCCACAAATAATCTGTAGCCTGGATGTATATTAGACAAAATTTAGGGTCTTGCGCTCCATCTCAACCCGAACAAAGTACAATTTCAAGCATGTGAATATGTGAGCTAAAGTCAAACATGCAAGAACATCGTCTGATTACCATCCAATAATGAAAGCCATTAACATACGTGAGAGAAACCACCAATAATGACAATGGCCCTCAAGGTACATGAGGTACAATCCTCGGAATGTGAACAGTGAGTTGGCATCGAACACTCGTAGAATCATCCGATCGAAGGCCAATAATGAAAACCTTGCATCGAATGTGAAGAACCTGCCATTGAGGCATGCAGGCTCCAAGGTACCAAAAAGGAGTCTCTAGGTCAGCTTCCTGGATAATGAGCTGAAGTTGACAGGAAGTGACCTCGATTGAAGGTGGGCCATAGTGTTTCCCACATCATCGACATGAGACAAAGGAACATGATGTTTGCGAATCAAGATCAGTAGAGAATCAGAGGGAGGTTGAAAACTACAGAGGCCAACTTCTCTTGAACATATGGGTGGCACGACACTGGATTTGGAATTATTTGACATCAAAGGATCTGAGGTCATAATGACATGGCAAAGAGCAGATGAGCAGTCAAAAGAGATTACCCAAACCCACGGAGGCAAGTAGATAACTAGATGAGATGTACCCAACCCGACACAAATGCTGACAAGTTCCATGTTCAAGAGTGACATATTGTCGACACGATGGTGATACTGGTTCCATTTTTCCCCACCATTTTTGGCGAGTACCCCAATTATTTTTGGAAACAAGCTTGAAGGGGATAGCATATGCTTGCGATATAAGTTTTTCCTTGGACAAATCCAACCAAGTACATTTAACGAACCCTAGGAAGGAGGAACTCGAGTATCGTCATTACAACGGAGTCCGATTTCATCATTTTTTAACGAGTCTGACAAAGGAAGAACTCGACATATTTTCATGTTTAGAGAGTTTGAAAAGATAGCGGAAAAGAAAACTCCAACAGTCCCTTTTCGTAGATAGTCCCACAGCTCCAAAAAGGTAGAAAAATATATCTGAGAGAACCTCATAGTCGCGATAGGCTAGGGTATTCCTTTTTCGTAAATAATCTATCCCAACCCGAAAAAGGGGTAAACGTATATTGGGTAGATATTTCTTCTCAACCAATTTAACGAGCTCAAAACGACAAGCGACTCGGCAATCTTTTCAGTTTTAGAGAGTCAAAAAAGTGCTGAAAGATGACTCCTCCTGGAGGAACGAGTAGTATAAAGGGAAACAACTAGTTCTGGTGATGGTGGAACTGCTTAGAACAAGTAAAGGTTAAGAGGTTGGCTAACAAGACCACTCATCACAGCGGTTCCTTAAGAACGGGTAAAGCAACCAAGTGAAGGCATATGATCGGCCAAGCAGATAGTGAGGATGGAGTGAGAAAACCAAGGCTCATCTGGAAAAAACAGGCTGATAAAATGGCAATCACAAGAGGTAAAATGGGAATGGTTTCATTTTTACACAAGCTTGAAATCAGGAAACTATGCTTGAAGTTGGTTTCATTTTTACACAAGCTTGAAACAAAGATAAACTATTCTTGAAATTGGTTTCATTTTTACACAAGCTTGAAACGGAAACAAACTATGCTTGAAAAAATTAAGCATGCCCCCAACATGGTGACTCAATTCGAGGTACATGCCCCCCAAGCTTCAATCCATATGAAAGGCAGATGGAGTGAAGGTTCAAGTTACGAGATCAAGAGAAAGACTCGACTGGGATTTTACGAGATCTTATCAAAGACTTGAATTGAACGGGAACATGTTTCATTGTTTTAACGAGGTTGACACATTAAAAGAACTATCCTCAAACACACTGTTTCATTTTTTAACAATCTTGACACAAGAAAAAGAACTCTGCTCTGACAAGCTTGTTTCATTTTTCAAGGAGCTTGATACAAGAAAACAAACCATGCTCCAACAACCTTGTTTCATTTTTTAAGGAGCTTGACACAAGAAAACAAACCATGCTCTGACAACCTTGTTTCATTTTTTAAGGAGCTTGACACAAGAAAACAAACCATGCTCCGACAACCTTGTTTCATTTTTTAAGGAACTTGACACAAGAAAACAAACCATGCTCCGACAGACTTCATCATAATGAATAAGAAGTCATCGCTTCCAAGGGTTGCCCGTCCAATGGAAGGAAAACATCTTGGAAGTCTGGACCCAATGCCCCCAGCACACGATGTACAACGGCACTATTACTGAATACAGGCACAAGACAGGTAGCCACATAATTGACATGCGGTGGGGATGACACAACCGGTGGATAAAGATCTGACAGGGATTATGGTGGGCTAGCTGCCATAGTAGGACCAATGAACGCAAGTTGATCAATGGTCACGATCCGACCTTGGTGCAGAAAACACATCACACGAAAGAGGGAGGAGACAAGCACTCCCATGACATAAGTATAATCACGGCCCAAGAGTAAATTAAATTCCAAGGGGCCAGGAACAACCATCACGTCCATATGGACAGTTTTCCCTCCCAAAGTAACAGGCAACTTCGAAAGGATCCCTAACAATTGACTAGTTCCTCTATTAAACGCCAATAGATTCAATGTAACAGGTACAAGCGGCGGTGAACCGAAAGCTTGCCAAGTAGTGGAAGAAAAAATACTAATAGACACGCATTCATCTATAATAGTGCTAGGTATGGCCAGACCAAAGGTTTGTACCGTTATCTCAAAAGGAACATAAGACGGAAGGTGGTATCCTGCAAATCGACTCCTATCAAAGGAAGCAACCAAACTACTCGGAGGGGCTACCATCGAACCGAGATGGTCTTCCCCTGGTGTTACGGAAGAAGAAGGAGCATCCTCCATGACCTCCATCATGAAGTCAGGAGGGGTATCCTCTGGGACCTCTATCATGGGAGGCGGAGGAGCGGCTTCTTGAGGTATGGGGACAGAAGAATCTTTCTCCAAGTCTGAGGAATCTGAAGAAACAAGAAGAACCTGAGGGATGTGAGATCCACTCTCAACGGGAAAGACCTGGTGCACCGCAGATGGGGCCAGCTCAACCGATCCCATGACCAATAGTTGGTCAGGGATGGATTCATGATGGTGATATTCCAGGGGAGAGGGATCAACCAAAGATGACTCTTGACCAATCGCTGAATCAACTGGTGAAGAACTCAAAGAAAGCTATTTGTAACTAGTCGGAAGACATGGTACAGAAACAGTCGAGTTGTCCAAAACTCTCTTGGCTTCATCCATATGTGGACAAAGGTGAATGGCATGATGCCCTCCACACAACTTATAGGGATTGGCAAGCTTACCCTGCTTCTTAGGAGCTTTACCAACACTATATGAAGACGTGCCCCCAACCTGACTCCTGAAAGCCAAAGGCAACGGTGGACGACCATTGGACCATACTTCCAGCACCTTGGGAATGTTAGGGCAATCTCGAAAAATATGGTAACTTAACTTTCCGTGGAGGGTTGGAAGGTTCATCGATGGATGGTTTCTTAGGCACAACAACTGCAGCATTAGCCTCTCTCTTATCTGACTTCTTCTTCTTTGTCTTCTTCTTATTCTTCTTAGCCACCTGGGTACTAGAATCAAAACTTTCACCAAGAAAATTAGAAGATGAGGACGAAGAAACAGGCGAATAATGGGAGAGTTCCACCTTTGAATCAACATGGCGTTGCTCAGGCAGAGGAGTGGATGGTACGGTAGCCAGGACATTTGGGACCAAATAGGTTGAAAACAACCAAACAAGCAACCCAATAGTTAACCCAGGAAGGGACAACATTGCCATATAAGGAGCACCAACATTCCCAAAAGGAGGAAAATGACCAGGATTCCCATCGGAGGGGATTCCTTGGTTGGTGAACTCCAGAAAAGTTTCCATCGGAGACAACCTTGAAATAAAACACTAAGGAAACCAACTTTAACCAGGAATTTTCTATGGACAGTTAATTTTAAGACACTGAAACCAAACTCTACCATTTCATCTTTTAAGAGTCGAGAAACAGGCAAAAGGTGACTCTATCACTTTCAAGTTGAAACGAGCATGAAAGGACAAGTGCTCGATGATCTTTTCAAATTTAGTGAGTTATTAAAGATCAAAATTAATACTCTGGTAATATAGGCAAATAGGTGTACCAGATATCCGTGAACTGCCATATACACCTTAGTAAAAATGAAAGAGAAATCAACTAAGGACTTGAAGTACGTGCAAGTAATCTCCCTGAATGCTGTGTCCGGTGTATCACGGGTAAAAGGTGGCAGACTAGGCTTCCTACAGATAAAGGATTGCAACCTAATGGGGTCTCCCTTTATATACTCGATGGTATGGGGAGCACAATTCCGTACTAGCATTGTCCGTAGCCAGATGGTGAGTGACAGCTGCTAGGTTTAAAGACGTTGGAACACGTCTCTACCTTAGACTACTAGATGTTCCATTAATGTTTCAATGTTGCCTTAGGTTAATTCAGTAAATTTTAAAGTTGATCTTCAATTTATGTTTCAATTTCAAGGCCCTACTGCATGTCATCTGACAATATTCTATATGCAGCTATATGAGAAAAGAAATCTTTCAATTCGATGAATGCTATCTAGTTAAGGGAAGAGTCTCAAACAATGATGCAACATACAGTAATACTTCAAATGAAACTTTTCCAAACTAGATGATTTCACTATCCAAAAGTAATCTAAAACATTCAACGATGCGAATAATGCAATGTAATCTATGCAAAATCCTCTTTTTTGAAAACTATGCAATTGTAATATATGCACAATTTCCTTTTTCTTTTCAAATGATAAGAATGCACTCAATGCATTTTTCAATGAAATGAGAATCTACTTAATGCATGATTTTAATGAAAGAGAATGCACTCAATGTGATTTTTAGCTTTCAATCATTAAACAATGTAATCTAAGTTCAATGATAAATCTCAAAAAATACTCTCCAATGCAACGTGATCTAATGCATTTTAACGAAAAGCAAGCTCTAAGACAAAAAATAAATGAACGCAAATTTCCTTAATGGAAGGATGAATGCAAAAAGGATGCAAAACCACACTAAGAATGAAATTGTTGTTTTAAACACTTTGTAACGAAATTCCTCAAAAGGCTACAAGATATATCAGGTCAAGCACAAAAAGGACTTCCAAAGCATGAGTTCAAAACAAGGCATTCGTTCCCTTTTACATCAAGTAATCAGCAAAATTACACCAGGACCAAAACTCAATCTCAAGGAGGCCAAAAGCAAGCAAACCCTAACACCAAGCAGAGTTGGCGTGCATGTTTGGCTGTAATCTGCGCCAAAAGGGCATTTGCGCGGGGGCCTAACTAGAAAAAAGCGCCAGTCAGCGCGACTGTCAAGAGCTAAACCGCGCCAATTGAGTTTTCTATGGGAAAAAGATGAAAAAGGACAAAAAAATATTGGATTAGGTCTTATGGGGGCTGAACAGGGGTTTGACACCAAAGGAGGTGAACCATAAGAGAAAATAAATCAATCAAAAGCCAAAAACAACCAAAATAGGAAAGACTAACTCCAACTGACTCCCCAGCGGAGTCACCAAATTGTTAAGGAGGTAAATCCCCTCTACAGACAGAGGCAATCCCACTAGCCCAGATCGGGTCTAGCAACAATCAAGTCACGCAATGATGTTGGTTCCTAGTTACAAAAAGACAAAGATCGTGATGAGTAGCCTACCTCAAATCCCACGCAGTTGTCATTGGAGGAAAGATGATATTTCCCATCCCTCGCTTGACATATCACAATCCTTCCATTTGACACATCCAAACACCTGTACACATGCAGGAAACAACGACATACAATGTAAAATCTAAAGCATGTAACTATATCTTAGTCAGAGAGGATATAATTCATTGCATTACGTAAAGAAATGAACATATGAATGGAACCAAAATCAGAGTCGCTTATATTATAAATGACAAAATGGAGATTACAACCAAATGCTCTGACGCTATGATGTTCCTTCGGCAGGGCTTTGTAGCAGAGTGTGTCTCAACAAAGCCTGTCGGGAATCTGGACGAAGCTCTCTCTCTTATGGGATTCTCTTCGGCTTGGCTCTCAATAGTTTCCCGGCTATAGTTTCCTTCTTAAAAGCTCAGCTAGCTTGCTAATGGAGAGGGCAAGCTTTTATAGATGGAGGAAAGGAAGTTGGGATCGCTATAATCATGGGATAAGCCCTATCTCATAGGAAGGTTCCATGATAGGTGGAAAACCACTTCCTATACATGGAGATCCGGAGCCAAACCACTCAACTCCTTTTGATGATTCATTCTGGAGTTTTTTAGAATCAAAATTCCACCATTTATTTTTTTAAAACATCCCTTAATAAGCTTGGCATGAGTGAAACACAAGGACAGAGCACCAATTGACGCGCCCTCTAGTGTGTATTTCCCCCATTGGCGTGAGGGATGAACTAGCTAGTCGTGCCAAGGCTAAAACATTTGTTTTTAGGTTTTTTCAGAGGAAATGTTCTTTAGGGTAATGTTTTTCCTTATGCAAGAGGATGCCATGAAGGTGGTTTCAAGACATTTTAATGTTCACAAGTCATGGGAATAGTCCTCCAATGTATGGGATGAGGGATTGTAGGGACAGTGACAAAATGTTGTGTAACACTCTCTCAGCTAATGGTAAACTTGTAATGACAATTTGAAAAATTACTCTATTAAACGAATTAAATCCCTAAAACTCCTTTTCCTCATTGTTTTGCATGACCAAATGAGTTTGATAGTCTTTCAAGTTGTTACAACAACCGCTAATTTTCCAGAGACAGTGATTCAATCTCCATCAGTGACCCCACCTCTGCATTCATCAAATAGTTTCCTTATCGATGTATTTTCACATTATTCATCTCTCTATTCTATTTTTTGTTTGATAATGGACAGAAAGATAAAACCCCCAAAAACAAAGGCAAGAAGCTTGAATAGAATCCAATGATGCCCCCTCCCATAGACCTTGATCATTTTCCTTTAGTCAACCTCCAATATAAAATTACAGAGACCAACTGTGAATTCAACCTGCTCGAACTTCACCGTTGGTTGAAACAAAATTTTTTAGATCAGAAGGATGAATTGGACCTCTGGGAGTCTTCCTTACCCCATTTCATGTTCCCATAGACACATCAGTTCCCTAAAATAATATCTTGGTGTCAGATCAGTTATGTGCCATCCAAAAGAGCCATTGTGAGTTGTAATGGTGAAGTTATACTCACCATCACAACTGGGACTACTTCACAAATGCTTCAAGTAAACCAACCAGAATTTTCCAAGCCATTATCTGTAGACTCTCTCATAGAGCTTTACAAAAATTTGACCTCCCCAAAAAGAGCTAATATCTTCCAAATATTTCTCCTTGAAGATGCCCAATTCCCCAAATCGAACCCTCCATACTCATCTTCCATGTTCCTTGAGGTAACCAAACGGATCATCACCATTATCCCATACATTATTGGTTATCACTCTGATCAGTGGGTTGATGAGGCCATTGTTGTCTTCCTATAAATTTTTACCACTAATGAGAAACCTGTTATTTTAGATTACAATGAATTTATTGCAGATGCCATGCATGATCAATTTATTAAGTTTCCTACAAAGGGAGCCTTTAAATACTCTACATTTTTAGTCTATTTGTTCATGTATCATCAAGTAGACAAGTTTCCCTTTACTTTGAAGAAGATGGATGACAAGGTTAATGCTCAATCAATGATACATTGGACCTCCTTGGTAAGGAAGAACACTACAAAATTTACTTTTAAAGACTTTTCCTGTTAAATAGCAAATTGGAGGCTAGGATAGGGGAAAATATTGAAAAGGTTTTTTATCTTAGTGACTAGGTGAAGACAAGTGACTGATATTTATACCAAAAGTACACAAAGATCAGGATCTACGGGTGTGAATTACCACCCTATAAGGTGCCAAAATTTGTGCCTATGAGACTTTTCTCATTAGTACATTAGATAAATGATACATATGGATGACATGAATTTTGTAGCAGCCAAAAAGAAGGCACGATTTAAAATTAAAGCACAAGTTGGACCTTTTTCCCGTAATACCAAAACAACTGGTAAAGAAGCTAATTTACTTTTGAAGAAAATGAACCTCAAATTGAGCTTCACTTGGTCTTATGACACTTTTGGTATAATTTCAAGACTAAGGGTAGAGGAAAATGCCACGCCCTACACCCACACTCCTCGGCTAGAAATAGAGATATACATGAACAAAAATCAATGGGAGTAGAAAACACTATAGGAGGCCAAAGAACAGGTTATATCAACAAAAACATATCAGACTTCTATACCTCAAGAAAAGAAGAAGAAAAGGATAAGATGATAAGAATATTCCCATGTAACATAAATTGGAGCTAAGAAGTTCCTAATATACAAGAAGAAACAGAAAACCAATTTTGCACACGTATTTCAATAGGAGAACAAAGAGTAAGAAACAATTGTTATCACAAGTCTTCATGTGTCTATCAGGGATGATGACTTCTTCACATGATCTCCCTCTTCATCAACAGCTAAAGAGCCTCCAAAAACACAAGAAACAACTGAATTGGCTAATGACACTATGGAGCCTAATAATTTTTTCCAAGTACAAGAAAATCAAACAAAATATTGAGATGCTTAAAACCACCACATATACACAGTTCTAGAAGAAAACAACCACATCACAACATAGGCTCCTATGTGCCTTTGAAACAGAGCAAGGAAAAATTCAAATTTCATCCCTTGAGGCAAAAGTGGCAGCCCCAAAGAAACCATAAGATTACAAATAACATGTATTTTCATTTGATGCAAAGAAAATCCATCGAATTGAACAAATGGAAATGCATAAACAATGAATCCTTCTAGCCTCCTTGAGCTACTTTATATCTCCTTGTAGTGAATATAGATCCTAGTAGTGAAGCTAGTAAAGCTGGTAAAATGCCCGTTGGCATACCTAAGGAATAATAGTATAGCCCCAAGCTCATTCTAGTCCCAAGGAAATATCAGGTCATCCCAATATCTCAGTATAACGGCTAAGAGGGATGGAAGAGGATCAACTACTTCAACAAAGGCAGACTTGTATGCTTGTGTTGCTGGATCAACTCAGTTAGCTCAGTCGACTCACAGTGAGATGATGTATTCTACACTAACTAACACTGCCATGTCAGCTTCCATATTGCAGATATTACTTAACAACACAGAGACAACTCAAGTTGGAAATGATTTAATCCTTAGCCAAGGATACAAATATCAAGTCACTTGAAGACTTGCTGATCAAACTAGGATACAATACCAGTGATGTGAAGGCAACAAAAGACATAGTGAAAAGAAAAAATGTTGATATAGCATCATTAAGGAAGAAGCTTAAATTTCCTACCACACAGGATCCCCAAGCTAAGGAATTCAAAGAGATGGAGAAGTAGAAAGAGGACATCTTCAAAATAATCATTGAATAGAGCATCTAGATCCGAGACATGGCGGTGGAACTAGAGAAACTGCTCGAAGAGAAACAACAGGCATCAGAATTGGCCATAGTTCCAGTCATAGTTGTTCCAATTAAAGTGGCCACAATCCCAGGAGCATATACATAAACTTCAACACCAACACATACATCAGATCCAGAAAATGAGCTAGTTAAAGCCATGAACAATCTGACCATTCATGGACAAGAAATTGCTAAATTAAAAGCTCAGATCAAAACACTATCAAAGGATAAATTAAAAATTGATACTTCTTATGCTGTAGATTTACAAAAAACCTACCAGCTCACTCTCAAAGTTGAACAATTACAAAGTGAATCAAAAATGGCTCAAACTCTGGCATAAGAAAACGAAAACATATGGACAAAGATCAATGAAGCCATCACAGAAATTTTTCCTTCAATTTAGACTATTTTCAAGCAAGAGTTAATACAAATGTCCAAATAATTATTAAAGAAGTTCAAAGAAAATTTGGGACATAAGCCTGGAGAAGCAACATCCATTTCAAAATCTTGAATTCCAAAAACAGAGAAGGACTATAGAAGCTCAGAATTCAAGACATAACAGAGAAAATTTTGGAGGTGAAGGGAATGCACACTAAACGAAACTTAATGCCACAATTGAAAAACAAATTTCAGAATTTGGAAACCAGCATCCAAATATTTCACAAGAAGATGGAGGTCCTCCATAGGAAAGGGCTACCAAGACTCATTGATTAGGGAGAAAATCTAATAAGCTTGAAAGAGTAATAGGAAAATCTATGCACTATCGCTCAAGAAAACTCAAGATTTGCAGGTATAAAAGGACATCTCATAGGGAAAGCATTCATGGAGGCCATTGATTTTGACTTATTTATCATTCGTGAAATCAGAAATTTCCCATCATCAAGCCAACCTTTCAGGAGTACACAGAGGTGGATGAGACCTATAGAAAATTAATTTAATTTTCTATCCCAACAGAATACAAATGGGAAAAAATGTGTGAATTACTCAAGTAAAAGTTTCATCTCTAGAAAGCTAGTAAAACAACACAACAAATATGTAGGCCCAATCATCAACAATCATCCTCAACAATAGGGCCAGCAGTTCCAATAGTTTAGAAATTCCTAAAATTTTATACTATTTTTGTAATCAATTTCTAGATATTTTAGGATTCTAACTTGACCTTTGGAATCAAGATATTTTTTAATAATTTTCTATAAGTACTTCATAATTCTAAGTATTTGTGTTGGGACTTGTTTGAAGAAGGACTTGTATTGTAAAGCAACTCATAGAGCAACCATTGATCAAATTTTCAGTAATACAGTGCAATCATTACAGGATTCTGGTGTCATTTTTATTGGTGAAGTGAATCTCTCTTTGTCAATTTCTTTTCTCTCTGTTATCATAGGTGTTTCTTAAATATGAATTATTATAAGAAGATAAAGAAAAAAAAATTAAATATACACTCTATCTCTGCCTTAAGAAGTGTTTTTATGTTTTCTATTGAAGATTAAAATCAGAATTCTTAATTGCTCTAATTTTAATTGGATTTCTTAATATTTTATTGTAAAAGATGTATTTTATCAATCCAAACTTGTGACTCCATTTTCCCAATGGCATATCTCCCTAGAATCAACGTAACAACAGAAAAAACCTAAACCTGAACTTAATAGCTAGCCTAATACCTTCAGTCAAACAAAGCTAAATTATAAAAAGATATGTCTATCTAAAACTGGAAGGGATATATTCCCAGTTTCTAAAGTGGTTATAAGGTTACCTTTGTGATTTAATTTTCAACCTCAAAAATTATGGAGTGATAACAAGTACCATAGGGGGCTTCTGATTTAATTTTCCCTTAATTAAATTGGAAGAAAAATTGTAATTTCATCTCATGACAACTTGTATTAGTTAACTGAGTGAGGAAGACTTATTTAGCTTAGGAAATTCAAGTTAGAACTTAGAGGTCATATAGGAGGCATGTAGATATATCCCAATATTTTAGGGGGTTCAGTTACAGTTATTTGTGAGTTGTAATTAACTAACTCAATTATTTGAGTTAAAAATAGTTTAGCTAGTTATAACTGAGAGATGAGATAGTGAGAGGTATAGTGAATTAAATATGATTTAATTCACAAGTAGTGATCAATTAGTTAACTAATAATTCAATATTTGTTGCATTTTATTTCTAAGGAAGGCCTAGTTTAGATTAGGGTTAAAGGGAAGATAACTATTAGTTTTATAATTAGAAGATTATACAAGTCATTCATGAGGTAATAAAGAAGCCTTAAATGAATTGCACAATCATTATTTGGGATTTTCCTAATAAATATGGGCTCAATTATCCCAAGAATACATAAGGAAGTCAGGTCAAGCCTAGGGAAGAAAAAGGCTAAATATTGTACCAAACTTGCATAGATTGAAAGCCATATTTGAGAAAGATTAGAGTGAGATAGTTAACAGAGTGTAGAGGTTTCTCAGTGTGAGGAATAACATTGTATTGTTTCATGATATTTAAGTTATGAAATATTCAAATACTTGGGTTTTTAGCTATTTATTTCCCCAGATACATCTTGTGTTGTGCGATCGATTGATTTCTTTCTGTTACTTGTTATGTGATTGCACGATTGTATTTGGTTTCTGAAAGTTGTAGGAAGGATTCAATATTTTTTTTAGTACATTAAAAGATGACTTGAATCCTTTGGGTAATTTCTACATGGTATGAGAGCACCAAGAATCACAATAGAAGAGAATAAATGTTTTTCTTTTAAACAGGTTGAATTTTCATATTTATTCTTCAGGACCCAACATCAGATCAAGATGTATTTCAATGGCTTGAGACTTGAATATTTCCTTGAGGGAAATTCAAATTACATAGCATGGAAGACCAGGATGGAGGCAGTGCTAGAGGAAAACAGAATGAAGGAATTCATCGACAATGATATTCCCTAGCCCGAAGCAGCAGATGCTCAACTTCTTGATGCATGGAAGAAGAAGGTAACAAAGGTGAGAAGGAGTTTGTTAGAATGACTTTGAGATCATATTGTCTCGAGTATGCATGGGAATGCGACTTCATATGCTATGTGGAATTCCTTGAAATATTTGTTTCAGAATAATAGTGACCAAAATAAGCTAGCACTAAAAAAAAATCTCAGAAAGATCAAGATGTAGGAGGGCACAAGTACTATCATATTTACCAGGATTCTATGAATGGGAGGGATTTAGAAAATGAAATAAAACTTATTATGAAAATTACCTGTCATGATTGGACCATATTCGGGGTGATCTGGGTGGATCAAAATGATCCAAATATCTTTGTCCCATTGAAAAAATACAAATCGATTCCAAAAAGAATTGAGATTACAATTCTTGATTCATTTTATATTCATAATAGAAGCTACCCGAGTGGGAGCATTTGTGGTCTGACTTGGTAATAGAAGAGATAAGGTGGCGCACCAGAGATGGGGCCTCCAACACGGACAAAGAATAAGATTTGTATTGGTCAGAAAAGGAAAGAAAGCAAAGGGAAAGAAGTCCCAAGGTAAAGAGAGCAAGAGAGACTTGCCCAAGGTCAAGTGTTTTCACCATCACAAGCACGTGCAGTATGCCACGAAATTTCCACAAAAGGCAAGCAAGACGGAGCCTGTAGTTGCATCAACTAGTGAAGTGCTAGATTCACAATTCAAGCTTGGTTTTACTCTCATTGCATGCATGGCCAACACTGAAAAGGGATGCATGTCGTATCTAGACAATGGTGCGTCATTCAATATAACAGGGAATAGAGATATCTTCAGTGACTTGGAGGATAAGGAGCTCCAACAGAACATAGAGTTTGGAGATGATGGGAGGTATCACGTGACTGACATAGGTACAGTTACCTTTCAGAGGGAGTCTAACTCCCATCTCATACTGTCATATGTTTTGTATGCTCCAGGAATAAAGAATAATCTTGTATCCATAGTGGTATTGGAAGACCATGGTTATGATGTCATATTTAGAAAAGGAAAGGTGTTCCTTAGACGCATTGCCACGGGACGAGTGAAACAGATCGGTGTATGAGTCAAGAAAATGTATGCTATCGAGGTCAGAGATACATGAAAATATTTGAGGATCAAAGCATAGGTTAGTGATCCAGATTTATGTAGGAACACAACAAAATACACATATAACCATAAACACAGAGATGCAGTGGAAATAATTCTTCCTTTTATTAAAAACAAATGATTGAAATATGCTTATAGACGTAATAGAAATAAACAACTAGGGTGCTGATAGGCTTATCTCTTAGAAGAGATGTGGCAGCTACAAGCCTCTAAACCTTGTTACAATGAGACATAATGGAAATGAGCGGGCGAGGGCACTGGTAGCATATCTCTGAGAAGAGATGTGATGGCTACAGGCCCCTCCACTATGTCACAATGTATACATAATGGAAATAAATGAGCTAGGGCACTAGTAGCGTATCTCTAAGAAGAGATGTGACAAATACAAGCCCCTGAAATATCTTACAATGACGCTCAAGGGCCTATTTATTGTTGAGAAACAATGGAAAACCCTAAACATCGAAAAACTTAATTGTAGGAGATGAAGCGCCAAAACTGTGGACCCCGTTTGCGTAAATTGGTGTTTCAATTTCCTGAGGATGTAACCTTGGCATACGATCCCTGGTTGATGCATTCAATAGCTCATTAGAAAATATCTATCTGAGGACTACCACTTTTGAGTGACTAATGTTGCTCCCGGTTTTCCCAAAAAACGTCGTTTAGGGCCTCAAAACGGCTCCAGAAGTTCACGACCTGAAAAAATGCTAAAAATAGTAAGTTGTTCTGCAACTTAAAAATGGAAAGAATTGATGGTGGGGGTTCAAATGGAATAGGTGGGTGGCCACCAATATCCACCTGGATCATTAAGGCCCCAAAACGACTCTGAGAGTGCAAGACCCGAAAACCTGCTAAAAATAATAAGTTGCTGGAAGTGAAAAACTAAAAGAATTGATGATGTGGGTCCAAATGGAATAGGTGGGTGGCCACTGATATCCACCTGGATCATTCCTCTCTTCTTACGAAGTAATGGTCCCCATTGCATTAAGTTCCTCGATGAGGGGAAAATTCTACTAAACTTGATATTGGATTTGTCTAGGATGTCGCAGACCTGTTGGTGGACGTGCTGGATGTAGATGTGTCGTCAGTGGGCAACCATTGAAGGATCTGGGAAAATTTATACATCATCGCATTCCTATGTTTCTCAAGGGCCTACTCGATCAAGATTTTGATATGATCTCCTGCTCCCTCGTCTTTCTTTCCTTCCGCCATGGGAGGTCATCAGAATTTGCAAGGATGATCTTGCAAGGGTGCAACTAGATCGATCCTGAACTCCTTATACCCTGACCGTGTCAGGGACATGTAAAGAAAAATGGAGAAAGAGAAAACCCGATCTGATACCACTAATCTGGATTTATGTAGGAACACAAAAAAATACACATATAACCATAAACATAGAGATGCAGCCTTAATAATTATTCCTTTTATTAAAAACAAATGACTGAAATATGTTTATAGATGTAATAGAAATAAATAGCTAGGGCGTTGGTAGGCTTATCTCTGATAAGAGATGTGGCAGCTACAAGCCTCTGAACTATGTTACCATGAGACATAATGGAAATGAGCGGGCGAGGGCACTAGTAGCGTATCTCTGAGAAGAGATGTGATGGCTACAGGCCCCTCCACTCTGTTACAATGCAAACATGATGGAAATAAATGAGCTAGGGAACTAGTAGTGTATCTCTGAGAAGAGATGTGATGGCTACAAGGCCCTGAAATGTGTTATAATGAGGCTCGAGGGCATATTTATTGTTGAGAAACAACGAAAAACCCTAAAAATCCAAAAACCTAACCGTAGAAGATGAAGCGCCAAAACTGTGGGTCCCGTTTGCGTAAATTGGTGTTTCAACTTCTCGAGGACGTAACTTTGGCATCCGATCTTCGTTTGACATGTTCAATAGCTCATTAGAAATATCTATCCGAGGACTACCACTTTTGAGTTAGAAAAATAACCAATGTTGCTCCTGTTTTTTCCAAAAAACATCATTTAGGGCCTCAAAATGGCTCTGGAAGTTCAAGACCTGAAAAACTGCTAAAAATAGTAAGTTTTGCTACAACTTAAAAATGGAAAGAACTGATGGTGGGGGTTCAAATGGAATAGGTGGGTGGCCATAAATATCCACCTAGATCATTGAGGCCCCAAAATGGCTCCAGGAGTGCAAGACCCGAAAACATGCTAAAAATAGTAAGCTGTTGGAAGTGAAAAACTAAAAGAATTGATGGTGCGGGTCCAAATGGAATAGGTGGGTGGCCACCGATATCCAACTGGATCAGTTAGTGACTTGGTGGTTGAGAGGGAGCCTAAATTATCTCTCAACTTGCAACCTGAAAATCAGTTTCAGAAGGTTGTGGAGCAGCCACAATTAGAGAAGTAGAGAGGATACTGAGTGGAGGCATCCACTCAAGCAGAGACCTCTAGTAGGGGGAAATTTCGAGCCACATGGGTAGAGAGAGCACATGCAGCCATACCTTAAGGTGAGAGGTGGGGTGATGTGAAGACATAATCCCAAGAGAAGAAATTTGGGTAGGATCCATTGATATGTTGTGTCTCATGGATCATACTTGGCTCAAGGAGCCCACAATACACAGTAGTAGGAAGGATCGATTGTGATTGATGTAGTCAAATGTTATAAATACATAAATAAGTGTGACATATGTCATATACTGGAGTGTAGATCATAGTTGGAAGCACTGCAAAGAGCACATATGCAGAGTTAGTAGCATCACATAGTTTTTAGTAGAGAGTGCAGTAACTAGTAGCAGTTAGAGACTTTGATGGCAGATGCATCATACTGATTTAGTTTTTTTTTTAGGCATTTTAGTTTCAGGAGTTACAGGAGAAAACAACACTAGAGAAGTGTTGGATGCAGAACATTCCAAGGGCACCAAATTGGGATAGATTGAATTCCTTTCTTGTTGAGAGGGGATGTTGAAATTGGCAACAAGAAATAGTGAAAATGGCATCCAGAAATGGCACCCAAAAATGGTATCATAGGGGGCTTATGATTTAATTTTCCCTTAATTAAATTGGAAGATAAATTGTAATTTTATCTCATGACAACTTGTATTAGTTAACTCAGTCATGAAGACTTAGTTAGTTTAGGAAATTCAAGTTATAGTTTAGAGAGGAGGCATGTAGAGTTCTCCCAATATTTTAGGGGATCTAGTTACAGTTATTTGTGACTTGTAATTAGTTAACTCAATTATTTGAGTTAAAATTAGTTTAACTAGTTCTAACAAAGAGATGAGCTAATGAGAGGTCTAGTGAATTAAATATGATTTAATTCACAAGTAGTGATCAATAATTTAACTGATAATTCACTATAAATAGTTGTCGCATGTCAGTTCTAAGGAATTCCTAGTTGAGATTGGGGTTAAAGGGAATATAACTATCAGTTCTATAATTATAAAATTGTACAGGTCATGCATGAGGTCATTAGGAAGCCTTAAATGAATTACACAATCATTATTTGGGATTTTCCTAATTAATAGGGGCTCAATTAGCCAAATAATGTGTAAGGAAGGTAGTCGAGGCCTAAGAAAGCAAAAGGTTAAATATTGGACCCAACTTGATTTGATCAAAAGCCAAATTAGAGCATGATCAGAGTGAGACAGTCAACAGAGTGTAGAGGTTTCTCAGTGTGAGGAATAACATTGTATTGTTTCATTATCTTGAATTTATGCAATATAAATTTAGTGGGGTTTTTATTTGTTTCTTTCCCCAGATACATCTTGTGTTGTGTGATCGATTGTTTTATTTATCTTACTTGTTATGTGATTGTGCAATTGCATTTGGTTTCCGCAATGTAGGAAGGATTTCATATTTTGTTTTAGTACATTAAAAGATTATTTGAATATCTTTAGGTAATTTATACATTTTTTCTATTGTAACTCATTTGGGCATAAGGCCACTGATTGCAGGTCAAGTATTTAGAATAGAAGCAAAAAATGGGACAAGTTCCAGAAAATAATAACAAATTGCAAGCATATTTGGAGAAAGAATGAACATCAGTCAAAGACGTAGGGAATATTAACCCTACTGCAGTCTATTAATATTAAAGCATACTTCTGACATTGATTTTAGAGGTGAATATGAGGTACATAACCTCATGAAGAGTAGGTGATGATTATCAGGTCCACAGGATAAATAGTGTCTGATCTCAGGGGAGAGCTATGCATGAGTACCTTGGTGATGGTTCTCTATTTTGGTTTTATATTCTTTTTACGATGTTTTGGTGTTGCTGACATTAGATATGATGAAGTAACATTGAATAATAACATATATTACATGTTGAGGGGGAGATGTAACTATAAATAATAAACAATTTACTTTATGTACATGAATCTCATGACGGAAAGTCGTGTATATATGCGAGTTTTAATCTATATAGTCGTGTATGTTTCTCCAAGATGAATAAAAGTGTTAGGTCCCTATATTAATAGTATAGTCCCTTATTTGTGTTAGTGTAGCCCCTTTATTGTTACTGTTGTACCCCTGTAACCCCATTATTGTTATTCTTGTGCCCTTACATTATTATTGTTAGGTTGGCTAGGATTATATTGTGACCCCATGAACTCCTATATATAGAAGGAGGTTTTTTAATTTGTATCATCCAAGAAATTTTCATTTATGTAATGTAAAGGAGGTTTCCCCCTCAAAGTGGCTTATTTCTAAGGTGTTGATCTCTCTTTTCTTCTATTTTTGGAGCTGGTTTCATAACATTTGGTATCAGAGCTTTGGATTCTAGGGTTTCGTTGCTCCAAACAGGTCATCGTGGAATTTCCACTATAAAATTTTTTTACGAAGGTTCAGAAGCTGAAATTTTTATCACGCGAAACTGAAATCCTGAGGAAATTTGTGTAAAACTTTCAGATATCAATTCACAATATTTGCAGAGATATGATATGTGGAATTTAGGGTTTTTTCAGGCTCCTGAATTTCATCTCAAAGAGGTGACCATGGGAAAATAGTCATAACTCTCTCTCTAAGAATCAGATAGGGATTATGTAGAGTGGCTAAAATCACACGAAATGTAGTTTCCTATGTATCAATTTCAGAGCCGAAGGAGGAAACAGTGACCCATAGCACGATGTACATGTTCGCTCTACTGAACCAATCCATAATTAGGTCATTGTGGGAGATTCAGAATAACTTTTCCTTGAAGCATCCTAAGCAGGTCAAAACTATGGCATTGGAAAGAAGATTCAGAGGGCTACTAGAGGACCGAATTTTAGATATTGAAGATCCGAAAACACAGAGATAATTCAGTTTCAATATCAAACTCCTCAAAAGCAAGAAAAATGTGTGTATTTTTTTTTTCAAATTTCATAAGTCTTGTTTGAAAAATTGGTTTGAAGTGATTCCAAGGGCATATTGAAGCATAGATATCAGTATTGGGTTCTAAAATTCCACCTAAAAATAATTCAACACCAATTAAGCCTTCAAAAGGCTCTACTATGACTCATGAAGAGGAATAAGTGCAACATGACATATCAAAATTACAAGAGCAAGTGCACTAAATTTCACTCTCGCAAAGAGCAAAAAAAAATGAAATATAATTTTTGCAGAAAGGCATGGAAGCTAATATGGATGGCATGGAAGCTGGCATGGAAGCTAAGATGGATGACATGGAAAATACGATCGATGAAAAAATGAAAGACAACATGGAAGACATGAAGAATGATCTAAAAGCAAACATGGAAGGTTTTATGACAAGGTTTCTACAAGAAATGATTCCTAATGGAGGAAATATAGTAGAGGAAACTCATGATGAGAACAAAACAAATGTTAATAGTGATTTCATAAACTCTAATCTTGGATTGAAGACCCACCATATTCCAAAGATCGATATGATGAAGTTTGATGGCAAGGATCCCGTAACATGGATACTACAGATGGAGAAATATTTTGATCACAATAATGTGCAAAACCCACAAAAGGTATGCATTGCAACTTTATATTTAGAACAAAATACATTTGTATGGTATCGATAGCTTTTCTCCCATAAAAAAATTGTCACTTGGTCAAATTTTATGGAGGAAATGATAACACTTTATGAGGATAAAAAGACAAACACCTTATTTAGCCAATTGATAAATCTCAAAAAAAAGGGGTCAGTGCTGGAGCATATTGAGGAATTCCAAAAATTGAATATAAGGGTAGTTGATATTCCAAAGGAACACAGGATTGATGTCTTCATACGGAATTTAAAGGATAACATCGAACATGAGGTTTGAGTTTGGGAACCTGATTCATTGGAGAAGGTATTCAGGTTGGAAAGAAAAATAGAATGTAAAATTATGGTGACAAGAAAGCCTACCACTCACATATATCAAGATGGAAGTGTTGATACTCCTATACTTGCACAACCTACAAGGTTGACACCACAAAAATTGGAAGAAAAAAGAGCAAAAGGGCTTTGCTACAGTTGTGATAGAAAATACACTAAAGGTCATAAGTGTGCTGAGAATAAATTATTTTACATAGATTATGAAGAGGAGGAAGAAAATGAACAAGAAACTTCAAAAGAAGAGGATATACACTAGGAACCAACCCTAGATAAAGAAGAAATGAGTCTGACCATATCCTGTAATGCATTGGAAGGAATTACCACTCCTCAAACTCTTAAGATAGAAGGACATATCAAGAAGAAAAAGGAAACAGTGTTGATTGATTCGGGTAGTACCCATAATTTTATTCATTGTAAGGTAGCTAAGGAACTGAATTTCTTCCTATACCCCGCAATAGAATGTCAAGTGATGGTTGCAAATGGAGGAACTATAAATTGCTCTGGAAAATGCCATAATATCAAGCTAGCCATGGGGGAATATGTATTGAGTATTCCAATTATTTCCATTCCAATGGGAGGTGCTATGTTGTACTAGGTGTATAATGGCTAAAATATTTTGGGACAGTAGATTTTAATTTTCCAAAAATTTTCTTGAAATTTTTTTCGGAAGGAAAGGAATTCAAATTACGGGGTATCACAAGGAAGATGGGAAATATAATAAGCTCCAATGTCATGACAAAGCTTCTGAAGAAAGAATAACGAGGAGTAATTTCACAATTATGCTCACTAGAAGTTCCAACATCAAAATCATCTATTTCTCCAGATCTCCAAAAAGTCTTGGACAATCATCCCAAGGTGTTTGAAACTCCCAAAGGACTCCCACCTATTCATGATCATGATCATGCTATTCATTTGATTCCAAGAAGTGTTCCTTCAAACATCAGGCCTTACATAAATCCTTATGTCGAAAAGAGCAAAATTGAATGTATGATTGTAGAAATATTAGAGGTTGTTATAATTCAACCTAGTCAAAGTTCTTTCTATGCTCCAATAGTATTTGTGCACAAGAAGGATGGATCATGGTGCATGTGTCCGAATTATAGGGAGCTCAATAAGCTCACTATTAAATATAAATTTCCCATTCCTGTTATTGATGAATTATTGGATGAATTGCACGGAACAATTTGTTTTACCAAGTTGGATCTTCGTTTAGGATATCATCAAATTAGAATGAAGACTAAAGATATCCCGAAAATGGCATTTCGAACTCATGAGGGTCATTATGAATTTTTGGTCATGCCTTTTGGCCTTACCAATGAACCTTCTACATTTTAAGCACTGATGAATTCCATTTTCAAACCCTTCCTCAGAAAATTTGTGTCAATATTTTTTGATGATATACTAATCTACAACAGGTCTTGGAAGGATCATGTTCAACATTTTGACATGGTGCTCAAACTATTAGAGGCAAAACAATTATATGAAAAAACCTCCAAATATTTCTTTGGAGTACAAGAGGTATTATATCTGGGTCATATTATATCTCACGAGGGTGTTAAGGTATACCCTAGCAAAATTAAAGCAATTAAGGAATGGAAAGTCCCCACAACCATAAAACAGTTGCGAGGATTTCTCGAGTTAACAGGGTATTATCGAAATTTTGTTAAGAATTATGGGAGAATAACAACACCTATAACAACATTATTGAAGAAAGATGCATTTTCATGGACTCGTGAAGCAGCTAAGGTCTTTGAACATCTTAAAGAGGAAATGTGCCTAGCACCAGTCTTAGCTACGCCAAACTTCACAAAAACCTTTATTGTGGAATGTGGTACCTCAGGAATTGGAGTCGGTGTTGTTTTAATGCAAGAAGGAAGACCCATTGCTTTTGAAAGTCGTCCGATCAAAGGAAAGTATGTACAGAAAGCTATTATGAGAAGGAAATGTTGGAAATACTACATGCACTAAAGAAATGATGACCTTATCTAATGGGAAGACACTTCAAGGTAAAAACTGATCATAATAGTCTTAAACACTTTTTGGAACAAATAATATCTTCAGAAGAGTAGCAAAAATGGGTCACAAATATGTTGGGTTATGAATTTTCAATCATGTACAAAAAAGGGAAGCTAAATGTTGTTGGAGATACACTCTCAAGAAAGGATCAAGAGGTGGAAGCATTGCTTTGTGCCATTTCTATTATCCAACCATATTGGATAATAGAAGCATGGGATGAATGGAAAAAGGATGAAGAAGTGTGGGTACTCATTAAAAATTTTCAAAAATATCATAGTACATCTGATACATTTAGTTGGAAAAATGATTCCTTATGGTACAAATATCACTTATATATTTGTAATAATTCCCAACTAAAACAAAATATTCTTTTGGAATTGCACACTTCTCCTTTAGGAGGACACTTAGGATTTTTAAAAACTTACCACAG
The DNA here is from genome assembly GCA_034641835.2 of Pinus albicaulis. Lineage (NCBI taxonomy): Eukaryota > Viridiplantae > Streptophyta > Pinopsida > Pinales > Pinaceae > Pinus > Pinus albicaulis. The sequence continues at coordinate 1,754,139,714 of CM076578.1, read as the reverse complement.
GGTGAAGAAAGATTTTTTTTGGGATGGCCTTAAATCTGATATTCAAAATTTTGTGGCGGATTTTTTGATTTTCCAGCAAAATAAAGTTGAGACAATTAAGACCCCAGGTCTTCTACAACCTTTATCCATTTCAGGTCAACATTGGGAGGATATTTCAATGGATTTTACCACAGGTTTACCTAAATCTGAAGGAAATAGTGTCATCATGGTGGTAGTTGATAGACTTACCAAGTATGCACAATTTTGTGCAGTATCTCATCCATTTAAAGCAAGTAAAATTTCTACTGCATTTATGGAAACAATTCAAAAGCTACATGTAAACCCAAATATTATTGTAAGCAACAGAGATCCAATTTTTACTAGAAATTTTTGGACAGAATTATTTTCTTTTTTTGGTACTAAAATAGCTCATATTTCATCTTATCATCCTCAATCTGATGGTCAAACTGAGATAGTGGAAAAATGTTTGGAAGGATATCTTCATTTTTTTGTATCTGATAAACAAACACAATGGGTCACGTGGTTACCTCTGGATGAATGGTGGTATAACAATTCCTTCCATATTGCAGCAAAAATGACCCCATTTATGACACTTTATGGATATCATCAATTGTTCATCACATCATCTTTAAGAGAAAATTCTAAGGTTAAAGCAGTGGAAGATCACATCGAGCATCAAAAACAAGTTCTCCAACTCTTAAAGGATAAACTAAATTTGGCACAAAATCGAATGAAACAACAAGAAGATCAACATCGTAGCGAGAGAAGTTTTGATGTAGGAGACTGGGTATTTTTATGGCTACAACCATACAAAAAAATATCCCTCAAGCAAGCTAACAATGATAATAAATTATCGTCAAAGTACTATGGCCCTTACAAGGTGTTGCAAAATATGGGTACTATGGCATACAAATTGGAGCTTCCTTCTTCTTCGCGAGTGCATCTATTTTTTCATGTTTCATGCTTAAAGAAGTTTATAGGTGACAAACTTCCAGTATAGAGAATATTGCCAGAACTTGATGAGGAAGGAAAAATAATATTGGAACCTGAATCAGTCATTGAAACAAGAACTCGGCAGCTATGAGATCGATCAATTTCAGAGTATCTCATCAAGTGGAAGAACTTACCCACTGAGGATTCTACATGGGAGGATGATAATTTTATACAGAAGCATCCAAAGGTACTCAAGCATTGAGGACAACACGTTTTTTGAAGGACAAGAGCATGTTAGGTCCCTATATTACGAGTATAGTCCCTTATTCTTGTTAGTGTAGCCCCCTTATTTTTATTGTTGTACCCTTGTAACCTCAATATTTTTATTATTGTGCCCTTACATTATTATTGTTAGGTTGGCTAGGATTATATTGTGACCCCATGGAATCCTATATATAGAAGGAGGTTTTTTCATTTGTATCATCCAAGAATTGTTCATCTATGTAATGTAAAAGAGGTTTCCCCCTCGAAGTGGCTTATTCTAAGGCGTTGATCGCTATTTTCTTCTATTTTTGGAGCTAGTTTCATAAAAAAAGTGGCATAGATTTAGGGGGAGCTTCTCATATGCTTTCGTCATATAATTATTTCCTTTTTGGTTATGACAATGATTTGTTGCAGACTATTGGTGAATCCTATATGATGCTTAGGAATGATGAGGTTATGCGTTGTTGTAAGTCTAATGATATTATTGCTAACAAAATGATTCCTTGATGCACTTGATAATTGATCTAAGTTAGATATGACCATATTTGATAATTTGGCACAAGATTAGGGGAAGCATCTACTATGCTTGTAATAGTACAATGTTGGCATTGTGTTTTCTTGAGCACTGCTATCTAAATAATGATGTTTGTGATAAATTCATGGTTTCCTCACTGTTTGCTAGGGTTGATAAGAAGATATATGTTGTTTTCATTATATCGTTAGTTATCAATAAGGCATAGATCAAATATGATGAACTTATGTTGCTTGAGTTGCACTTAGTTAAGTAGTTGATACACTTAATAAAGAGGATGTGTATGCTATGGTCGTTGTTGGTATTGGTTGATGAGTTTATGATTCACTCATTATTTATTAACATTGATATACTACTATTATTTTATCATTGATGCATGGGATGCATATGGTGATGATATGGATGATTCCTATATATTGCTTAAGTTTGGTAAAGTTGTCGATAAATCTTGAAGATGTGATTTTGCTGACCAACTCTAAGTATTGTGATTTTTGAGTTTCTTGATGATGGTTGGAAGAATTTCATATTTGGTCACATTGGAAAAATTTGTACTACATTTCCTTATCTTACATAGCTTCTTGATGTTCATGTTGTAGGTTCCTATATGGTGCATGGTGGTTGCTGATGACTATCATGATATTACTACTGCATTGTTGAGGTCCCTATTTTGGTTACAAGTTTCATATATGTCTCTTGATGTAAAGGTCATGAAAATACCCATGCTGTAAATAATTTTAAATTCTATCATGTATGATTAAGTCATGTTTGTAATCCCATTATGTTGGGACATTGATGTAAAATTCTTTGTCCATTATGTAAAACCAAATATATTCAGTATATGATGTAATGAGTAATTGGTGATAGGAAAGGTCATTTTTGGTTGATTCATCAAGTATTGTACTCTATTTAATATCTTAATAAGACTCATCATATGCTCAGGGGGAGCATGGTCAGTATGTAGTTTTCATATTCAAGAAGATTATACCAACAATAATCCTCTCTATAAAGGAGTATATAAGACTTTCATTCAAAATTTATTCATCCCTTTGCCCTTAATGTCAAAGGGGGAGAGAAGCTTCATGTTTGGAGAGAAATGCTTGGAGAAAATCTTGGTATTTACATGTGTGTTTGTAGGTGTTTACAGGTGGTGAAAAAACACCAAAGTGGTTTCCATCAAGTCCAAAGGGGAGATTATTGGCATTATGGCTAATGTGTTGTCCTTGATGAAAACCTATTTGATAGAGGTATCATCATTGTGATATCAAGCTTCTTATGGAACTACTCCTTACGTTATAGAGGTCATGTACAAAGGAATGTAAGTTTCGAGAAATATGGATGGTAAAGGTAAAGTTTGTGAAAGTATACGTGGATCCTAAGAAGCAGGATCCTGTATATACATAGGTATTGTGAAGAAAAGTTGCGTACAAAATATTCTCCATGGTAACCTGGATACCAGGGATATTTACCATGGTATTGGCCCATAGTAATGGGAGCGACAACAATAATTTGATCCCATCAAAGAATACTAATGACATTACCAAGGGATTTACCTAAGGTATTGAATAAGGCTAAAACTATATAAGTAAATGGAGATCAAAGTGTTAGGTATACAAGTTATGGATTATTCATGTTTAATCTGGTCTAAAATAGGAATGCACAAGGGAGCAAGGAGATGGCTCAAATATGATAGATCTAAAAGTATAGTGAATGATAATGTATATGCTTTCTTGGTTTTTTTTATGTTTATAGCTAATAATGATAGATCTATGGTGATAACGATGCTTTTATATGAATGTTTGATAGTGAAGTTTGTGAAATATGTGTTGTGGTTGCAGCGAAAGTATGTTTCAATAATTTCATATTTTTATGCTATTTTTCTGTTGTATTGTCGTATACATACATGAATCTAGTTCCATATAGTCGTGTATAAATTATGTGAATTTATTCTGTGTCTTGAGATATGTACGCAGTTTTATGCATGGTACTCGTGTACAAACGTTGATATGTTCAATGAATGTCATTTATATGTTCTAGGGTTTGTAGTGCTGATAAATGATGACATTTAATGAGTTATGTTATGTTTGTTGTTGTCTATCGATGAAGTCTTGGTCATGCTAATATCTGTATAAAAATTTTGATTGGTTTGGTTGTTCATGATTTGAATATTGATTAGTAATGATGTTATAGGTTGGTGATCTGTGATTGGTTCAGTGATACGAGCCTATGGTTCAGTACTAGATTCAGTGGTTACTTCCATGTTGTAGTGATTCATGATGCAATATTTAGTGATTTTAGATCTATATGCAGGTCTTATACAGAGGGAATGTGTATATACAGAAGTGCTCTTTAGAAAAGTAGAGTATACATTATGATGTATGTATGATCAGGTTTTGCAAGAACAACATTGTGTTTGTTATGAAACCATCTCACAAATAGAAGAAAATATAGATAAAAGACTTAGAAATCAACCTCTTTGAGGGGGAAACCTCCTTTACATTACATAAATTAAAAATTCTTGGATGATACAAATGAAAAAACCTACCTTCTATATATATGACTCTAAGGGGTCACAATATAAAAATATGGGGACCACATGGGCACACCAATAACAATAATCGGGCTACAATAACAATAAAAATAAGGGGTTACACTAATATTATAGGGACCTAACATTCCCCTCTCCTTCAAACAAGTGTTTTCCTCAACGCTTAAGTATTTATAGATGCTTTTGTATAAAATTATCATCGTCCCATGTGGAATATTCAGCGGGTAAGTTCTTCCACTTGATGAGATACTTTGAAATTGATCGATTTTGTAGCTGTTAAGTTCTTTTTTCCATGACTCCTTCAGGTTCCAATATTATTTTTCCTTCCTCGTAAATTTCTAGAAATATTTTTTGAGTTGCGATTTTGTCACCTATAACCTCATTTAAGCACGAAACATGAAAAAATGGGTGTAATCGGGAAGATGCAAGAAGCTCCAATTTTTATTCCATAGTATGAATATTTTGCAACACCTTGTAAGGACCATATTACTTTGGCGATACTTTATTATCCTTCTTAGCTTGATTGTGTGACATTTATTTGTATGGTTGTAGCTGTAAAAATACCCAGTCGCCTACACCAAGACTTATTTCACTACTATGTTGATAGGCTTGTTGTTTCATTCGATTCTGCACCAAATTTAGGTTATCCTTTAAAAGTTGGAGAAATTGTTATTGATGCTTCGTGTGATCTTCCAATAGTTGAACCTTAAAATTTTCTCTTAAATATGATTTTGATGTTTAAAACACTATTGAGCATAGTTGTGAAATTATGTCTCGTTGTTCTCTCTTTAGAAGCTTTGTCATGCCATTAGAGTTGATTATATTTCCTAGTTTCCCTGTGATACCCATTAATTCAACTTCATTTTCATCCCAAAAAAAATCAAGAAACGTTCTTGAAAATTAAATTTTATTGTACGCAAAGATTGTAACCATTAAAATCCTTGTACAACATCAACAACACCCATTGGAATGAAAAGCATTGGGCTATTTAATACATATTCTGCCATGGCTAGCTTGATATTAAGCTACTTTCCATAGAAATTTATAGTTCCTCCATTTTCAATCATCACTTGATACTCATGTGCTGGATATAGGAAGCAATTCCTTGGCTATCTTATAATGAATAAAATTATGGGTACAACCTGAATCAATCAACACTATTACCTTTTTCTTCTTGATATTTCTTTCTATCTTGAAAGTTTTAGGAGTGGTAATTCTTGCCAATGCATTACAATATATGGTAAGATTCATTTATTGTTTCTCTAAGGTCGGTTCCCGGTGTATATCCTCTTCTTTTGAAGTTTCTTGTTCCTTTTCTTCCTCCTCTTCACAATATATGTAAACTAATTTCTTCTCAACACACTTATGACCTTTAGTGTATTTTCTATCACAACTGTAACAAAGGCCTTTCTCTATTTTTTCTTCCAATTTTTGTGGAATAAACCTTGCAGGTTATGGAAGGCTAGGAGCAGTAAAACTTTCATCTTTATAGTTGTGAGTGGTAGGCTTATTTTTTGCCATAATTTTGCTTTCAATTTTTCTTTCCGACTTGAATGCCTCCTCCAATGAATAAGGTTCCCAAAGGCAAGCCTCATGTTGGATGTTATCCTTTAGATTCCCTATGAAGACATCAATCCTATGCTCCTCAAGAATATCATTTACCATTATATTCAATTTTTGAAAGTCCTCAATGGGTTCCACCGTTGAACCCTTTTGTTTTAGATTTATCAATTGGCTAAAGAAGGTGTTGCTTTTTGTATCCTAAAAATGTGCTATCATTTCTTTAGAAAAAATTGACCAAGTGACAAGTGGTTTACGAGAACAAATCCATCGATACAATACAAATTTATTTGGTTCTAAATATAAATTTTAAATGTGTACCTTTTGTCTATTTTTAACATTATGGTGATCAAAATATTTCTCCATCTATAGTATCCATGTTACCGGATCATTTCCATCAAACTTCCTCATATTGATTCGGAATATGGTGGGTCTTCAATCAACATTAGAGTTTATAAAATCATGATTAGCATTTATTTTTTTCTCATCATGAGTTTCATCTACTACCTTTTCGCCATTAGGAATAATTTCTTGTAGCAACTTTTTCAAACCTTGCATGTATGATTTTAGACCACTCTTTAAGTCTTCCATGTTTCCTTTCAGTTTTTCTTGTATACCATCGATCTTAGCTTCCATGTCATTCTTGAAACCATCCATGTCTAATTTTAAACCATTCTTCAAACCATCCATGTATGATTTTAAACAATCCTTCAAACCGTCCATCTTAGCTTCCATTTCATTTTTTGTTACTATTTGTGAGAGCAAAATTTGTTGCACTTGGTCTTGTAATTTTGATATATCATGTTGCACTTATTTCGCTTCATGTGTCATAGTAGAGATTTATGAAGGATTAATGGGTGTGGAAATATTTTTGGGAGGAATTTTAGAACCCAATACATATACCAATTCTTCAATATTCCCTTGGAATCACTTCAAACTGATTTTTTAAACAAAAGTTACGCAATTTTAAAAGAATACACACCTTTTACTTGCTTTTGAGGAGCTCAATATTGAACTTGATGTATATCTATGATTATGAATCCCTAAGATTTTAATTTTAGTCATGCAGTATCCCTTTGAGTCTTATTTCCAATTCCATAGGTTATACGTTATTTGGAATTTTCAAGGTAAAGTTTTTCCCAATCTCCCATAATGTCCTAATTATGGACTAGTTTATTAGAGATAAATTGTACAACATGCCATGTGTCACTATTTTGACCTTTGGCTCTGAAATTCATATAAAAGAAACTACATTCCGTGTGTTTTTTCCCACTTGTTACAGAATTCAAATTTGATGCGTGAAACGAAATTTATGACTATTTTCCCTCGGTTTCCTATTTGAGAGGAAATTCTGGAGCCTGCAAAAACCCTAACTTCCTCAGATCATATCTCCTAAAATATAGTGAACCGAGATCTGAAATGTTTACACATATTTCATCGATATTTCGTCTCCATGGGGTAAAAATTTCATCTTCTGAAGCCTCGTATACAAAACATTATAGTGAAAATTCCAAGATGACATGTTTGAATAAGCGAAACCTAGAATCCCAAGCTATGATACTAAATATTATGAAACTAGCTCATAAATAGAAGAAAATATATATCAACAACTTAGAAATAATCCTCTTCGAGGGGGAAACCTCCTTTACATTACATAAATGAACAATTATTGGATGATACAAATGACAAAACCTACCTTATATATATAGGAGTCTAAGGGGTTACAATATAACAATGTGGGGACCACATGGGCACACGAATAATAATAATGGGGATACACTAACAATAACAATAAGGGGATACGGTAGTATTATAGGGACCCAACAATGTTTCTGTGATTGATATGATCTGGGTATGTTGATTTATATATGTTATGGATTGGTTTGATTTATTTGTAATAGTTGGATGATATTCAGTGATTGATTTTATAATGCTACAATGATTCAAATGGGTTCAATGATTAGGTGATTTGAATCAGTATTTGGTTTCAGTGTTGTTACTTGTATTAGGCTTAATGATGAAAGTGGTTCCAGCCTGAAAATATGATGAAAATTTTCCTACAGGTTTGATGTTTTGAGTCAGGTGGATCCAGTATGAAATATTATGAGAAATGATCCACAAAAGTGCTTTAGGTTGGAGCCTTCAGTAAGGGTTTCATATCTTCCTTCCAGCGGTAGCCGGTAAACTTATTTAGGGGGTAGGTGCTCAGCAGTATCTGAACGATAATAGGGGGTTGTATCTCTCTTGTAGTGGGTGCTAGAGAATGAGGGAATGTTGTAGCCTTCTGTAGGTGGGTGCCTGCATATTTGTAAGGGTCTGTGCCAGTACAATATTATAAGAATATTTTCTTTATATAATAATAAATAAGACAGAGATAGCAACAGTAATGGTTTTCTCCAACATTGGGTTTCCACCTAAAAATCAAGGTGTTATCATGTGTTGTTTTGTTTCTTATGTTTGATGGTTTTTTGTACTCTTTACTGCATATTATATGTCTGATGAAATTAGTAATGCACTTGTTAAATATGAAAAGTTGAAGAAATATTTGAAAAGATAGTTAACTGGATATACGATGTTTGCTTTCACTAAATTCATGTATATATGTTGTTTTCGTGAATGACAGTAGCATATAGAAATAAAAAATGAAATGAAAAGTTAAAGTGGGTTTAAAATATTGATTCATCCCCCCCCAGTATTTTTCCAAACACAATTTGGGGTTTCCTAGGTACACAGCATAGGAATGAATGAAGGTGAATAAAACAAAGACATGAGAATTTATGGTTTTGTTCTCGATGAAGGCATGAGATTTTGAGGTTTTTTCTAGTGATGAAGGCATGAGAATTTGGGTTTTTTTTCAATGATGAAGGAGTGGGAATTTGGGGTTTTGTTCTTGATCAAGGTGTTAAAATAGACTTAAAAATCCTTGTGGAAGAGAGGCTATTTGGTAAAGTAGCCTATATTTGTTTCAAGTGGTGGAAGTGGAAGTGATCATGGCGGTGAGTTGTTCAATTTCTCTAGCTTCAATTCAATAATTTTAGTATGATTTGAGTAATTATAGTCCTATAGATGAAATTTCAATAATTTGAGTATTTAAACCCGTGTAGCTTTGTATCATTAGTTAAAACCTTTGTTTCCTAAACATTTTAATTTATCTTGAGTAGAATTATGACCAGTGTTTCACGCAAAATAATGCACACAAAAAATTTTCACCCAAAAAAAATTTTTAGGTGTTTGTTTGGTCTGATGTCAATTAATTAAATATTCATGGCTAAATGGAAATTATGCTTTATGGTATTTGATTAAAGTATATTAGGTGAAATGTGTTCTTCCTTCTAGAAGTATGTACTGTATGATGATATTATTACTCAACTTATCCTCGCATACCCACATTCACACATACCCTTTAGTCTCACATAAGTATATCCACATGATCGCATAACCACATACCCAAATAACCACATCACTTCATACCCATATATGCCATTATCAATTGAATAAGGCATTATCATTCTCACATATAGACACTTGCCTCACATAAGTGGAAGCTAAGAGGGTAGTCCCTCACATGATCATAGGATATTCTCGCATATTAGTTTTAAATATTAGTTATATATAATGTGAGATTCACTAACATATGAGAATAAAACACTAGAGGATTCACTATTTTACATAATCCAAGATTTACCAACAAGTGACCCCAGGCTCCTCGACAATGGTCAATCCGAGGTTTACCGTTGTTAATACGTGTATATCTTCTATCATTCCCAATGAGGAAGGATTTATTACCTCACTGGTTCGGATATGAACTCGTGCTTGACTCCTTTAGGAGGAGCTTCCCAGAGCATACATGCTACTATTGGAATTTTCCTACCGCAAGATTGACTACTTGTTTGTTTTAGTTTCTTTGGAAAGTTAACTACAACCTATTCCAAAGCACTAATCCTGAGCTAGATTGGTGGAAAGAGCCCTAAAAATGTAAAAATTACTAGATGAATTTTAATTAAGCGCTTTGTTATTTAGGCTGTTATTACTCAAAGGGTAAATGGATATGAAACCAATGGTGTTATGACCCGACTCAAAACTGAATGCAATCGAATATGATAATGTAATATTTTTCAATTCGATGAATCCTAACTAAAGTAAGGATAGAGTTTCCATTCACCTCCAACAATGCAAAAAACTGATCAATAATTCGTTCTTGCTGACAACACAAACCTCCCAAGTGTCCTACAGACAACTAGCAACAAATAGACAAACAAAAACTATTTTCTCTAGATAATATTCGATTCAGAATTAGCTACAATAGGGGTTTTGAAGACCTACCTATAGTCCAGCACTGTTTGTAATGATCTTCTTTCCAGTTGCTTGAAAGAGTCGTCTTCAAAGATCTGCAATCACAAACATGGAAAAAATCAATAGCACCTGCATAGTATAAACTAATTCACAAATCATATATCTATCAAGATGATCAATGAATTCAAGAAACAAGCTAATTAATTAAATAACTCAATGATAAAACATGATAAACAAGCTAATTAATTAAAGAACTCATTGAGAAAATGGGATTCATTCATATTATCTTTTATGAAGAAAAATCCTTATAACTATGTCCGCCTTGATGTTGTACGGGTCTTTCTGGGGTCTGGAACAAGTGTTTCCTCTACTTTGACAAGCTTTGCACTCTCTCAGCTAAAATGCACATGGGTGTGTAATCATTCCCACATAATGATCAGTTAAGAGAGTCTGAGTTTCTACAGCATTTCTCCTCAAAAATTCTCCAAGTCTCACCCTCCTTGAGGTTGCACTATGGCTTCAATTTATAGGAAAAGAGAAGAGGTTGCAGTTCCACATAAGAGGGGATATAATCCCCTTTTGAAGGGATTGAGCTCCATAAACCAAGGGATATGTTCCCATAATGGAGGAAAGAATGTACATGATAGGAGCGAACCTTCGACCAGATAATTGCTTCCAGAAGCTTCCAAATTTGACTACTAGGCTTCTAAATGTTACTTTCCGCCTTCATTTTACCTTTTACAGGGGTCCACACCTTTAATGAAGAAAAAGTACATTTAGCTCCGCATGATTTAGAACAAATAGGTGCGGCACCACACGAAATCTTAAGAGAAATTGTGGTACAAGTGTTTTTAAGACTTTTATGAGCTTTTCTCTTAATTTCAAGGCTTGATTTTAGGAACTTTGATGTTGTAGACTTCTAAGGGAGTAATATATGAGTAATGATGAACCCATATAGACACTAAAACATCATGGTGACAAATTTCAGTGTAACAGTAGTCCCTCGCATGATCGTAGGATATTCTCGCATATTAGTTTTAAATATATATATATATATATATACATATATATAAACAATGTGAGATTCACTAACATATGAAAATAAAACACTAGAGGATTCACTATTTTACATATATATGAACAATGTTGTGAGATTAGCTATGTTCATTTCTTGTTGACATACATCTATTTCGAGTGGGATAAAGCTGGTGGGTATGACCAGGTGCTATTGGCATGTAGATGACCAAGGCCAGGTACTATTGGCATGTCAAGGCATATGGTGGAATCCAAGGGGTTATTATTTGAAACCTCGGGTGCTTCAACATGTGCGTCAATGGGCTGGTGGTTATGATTCACGATCAATTGGTTACGGGTCAATAAGGTAAAATGGATATAGATAATCTATGGATAGTTCCTCTAAGAAAATAAAATCTATATAGACATTCAATAAATTTCTAATTTTTATCCTTTTAAAAAAAGATCCCAAATTCATGGTCTCAATAGAATTTTCAATTGTTGACTTCACTAGATCATACTTCATGAAGGAACTATTTGTTTTAATGTTCAAATATTTATTAAATCTATTCGATAAGTCAAACAACTTTTGAAGTGAAACTACATGCATGGACACACTATTTGACTTTTTGTTGCTAATATTGTCCCCATAGTCACCTAAATATTCAACACGTTCTTTATCATCAATGACTCCATATGTGAATGTGCCTTCATTAGCTAAATAATCAATGATCTACAGTTCTTGTTAAATACCCTCCAAATTGTTTCTTTATTCAAGAACCAAAGGCCTAAAATGGTTTCAACATAAATGTTATCATTGAATAGTTCATTGAAAAAGGATTAGGTTGTATGTGGAATTAGATAATGCATAGAAGTATACATTTTATTTAAGATGAATGAAATTCATATTAAAACTTCAAATTTTGAAATTAAATTTTGTACCTTTTTTGTTTTTTTTTCATATGTTTTATCCTCATGACATATGATGGTTGTACATGTTTGCATTGCAGTGGACATCCCATGATGGTTTTTTTGCACCTTCCATATATAAAAGATCAGACTTGAGAATGTTTATAACTTGACCAACTCACAACACAATTAAAAACTTCATTGGAATTTCCATATAAGAGAAATTTTTCTAATGGATTTATGTCGGTTTATATGTGTAGTGGAAAGATCTATTTATTCCTAATTGTTTCACATCCACTAAATCCTTAGTTTGTTGATAATTTGGGCATTCAAGTGATTGAGACTCTATTATTAGAGGGAAAATGTGGTATACGACATTTGAATAATGAAATTGTCGATTTAAATCTAGTTGCAAGCGGTTTAGGGTCAAAATTGCATTCAATGTAATTCTAGAAGAGTAGAAATTGAAAAAAAGAAATAAAAACATAGTAACTTAAGCTACCCTTTATGTTATGCTTATAATTTATGATTTATCTATTTCAAGTCTGCCATTAATATTGGTATCATATTTCCAAGAGAATTTATTCTCATACAAAAATGTTAGCATAAGTTTTGATATCTTGCTTTAAGAGATTCTATTATGGAAGGCATATTGGCAACATTGTAATTTCTTACTAGAACTATTTTAGGAAAGATTCTATAGTGTAAACAATTTATATGTAGTGTAAATGATTTCATCTTTAGGTGTAAAATATTGAATATGTTGTTGCTAGGGGGTAATTAATTAACGTCTTTATTCAAATATATTTACTTAAATAATGCATAATTGTGTTCTATATCCTTCCTTTTCACAATGGCCATATCTAAACAAAATTTTATTTTTATCTAAACTAATATCTTCATTCTCTTTATAAGATCCAATTATTTAATATTTTGGGCTCTTTATTCAAAATATTATGCTAAAATTAATTTGGATTGCTATAGAGGTTTGTTCAAGCATAAAACGACAATTGAATGGCCTTTTGATATTCCAATTATTTTTTCTATGATGTTGGTTGTAGTGTATTTGTTCAAGAACCAATCTCATATTGTGTTGGGATTATTTGACATGTAAAAAAATACTAATGTTATTATGGTTTAAATTTCAAGTTATTTGAGGCATATATTCATATAATTCCTCTTTTATTTAATATTTTTCCAATTAGGTATTGTGAAAGAATAGTCCTCACGACTTCACAATCTGAGTATTTCCAATTTATGTGAATCTATTTTCTTGTTATAGGTTTGGGATCCAAGTGCCTTGATAGTCGATCTTAGCTTAGATATTATCCATTTTTTGTAATTTATCCCAATCCTTAAGTGATGAGAAAATAAAATATAGCTTTATCATTTATGAAATATCATAATATTTATACATGATAACATATATTGGTGGAAAAATATAATTTCTATACATTAGAGGATAAATTTATTAGTATATTGAAATTGGACTATTTTTCAATTTTGTCCTAGCCTCTAATGTCCTACACCATACAATAGTTTAAACCTACTTTGTTGTAAATATGTTTTTACAAAAACTAAGATTTCTATGTGGAATTGTCGAAATTAGGAAAATTTGAGCAATTCATGAAAAAGGTGAGCTATATGTATGTATGTATGTATGTATCATAAAATGAACTACATGTGGTAAGATTGATATTTTTTGAATATTTATATCCATAGAACCTAAGAAAATGCGAAGTTATTTTTCTTTTAAAGGGTGCTAAAGATTTAACTTCAACCAAGAGAGAATATATGTCGTTGAAGGTGTTATAGAAAAAAGATGAAAGAAGAATTTGAAGAGGTAGCTTCTAGCTATAATTCTATGGAAAAACTTATGTTTAACAACCTTGGAGCCATCTTCATTTCTTTCTTGAACCAAAACATGCTTCAACTCACTAATGACAAAATTTGTCTTTCAATGAATATTATGATTGGATCTGAAAGAAAGATATCTATAGGAATTCATAGGTTTTTAGTAGCATTTGGGGCCAATTAAAACTATAAAATAAAAATTAATACCCTTTTAATACTATGATTCTCAAATGTTAACTTCTTTCATATGGACAATGGACTATTGATATTGATTGTAGGGTATCCTAAAACATATTTCTCCAAAGAGATAGCCAATCCATCCTTTGAGCCATGTCAAATATCATTTGAATAATTAATGAGTCTCTTGCAGTATATTTTACCAAATATATTAACCACATTATTCAATATTTTAAGCACTATAAATAGATATAAAAGAAATCATAAACAACTACAAAGTTATTACCCATTGTTGTTCCATTTTTTGTCTTTAGAACCACCCATTTAACTCCATATAATGTTTAGTAAGAACCAATTATTCAATGTAATTTATTCATAGAAAAATGTTCTTTACTGAAGTGTCATAGAAATTGAATACCTACCTTTATATGAATGCTTAGGTAAACGATCTTAACAACAATAGTGAATAGGTAACACCTAAGAGATGGGTCTTCCAATGAGAGATATGATTAGAGTTAAGAAATAAATCAAATGCTTTTAGTTTATAAATAAGATATTAGGATACAAATGATGTTAAAGCCATTTATAGGTGTGCTCTAAAATTTATCCCTATCAAGGAAAATTTCTAGATTTTAGGGAGGAGGTGGGAAAAATAAATGCTAGCTTTCTTAGCCATAGTTTGAAGAATGAAGTCAAATCATCATCGAGGCCAATAAAAATAAAATTATTTCCAAGAGTTATACAATATTTTTATGATCCAATCTTAATATTTCATAACCCATTTGTAATATTTTTGAAGATTACCTTCTAGGTCTAGCACAATCCCCCTTGCGCTATTCTTGTTGGATCTCTTTTAGCTGTTACACTAGGAAAAAACCCCCCTCGTGCACCAAGGTAAATTACATTTTAATTCAATACTTTTAATTTTATTTGAGAATTCAATTCCAAAGGATATTTGAGCTACCAAATATATGATGAACCATATTGTGAGTCAATGAGTATCTCTTAGATTACTTCCAACTAGATAACACCTTGAAGTATCTTCAAAGTTCTTTGGATAGAAATGAGATGCAGGTTACATACCATAAATTCACAAACTCCTTCTCACATTTCATGGACTATAGGTACAAACAAATAGGTACCTATAAGATTTATCTTCATTGAAAGAGAGAATTTCAGGTAGAGTGGAGGAAAATTAGAGAGTTTCACAAACAAAGATCAACTAGAGGTGAGAAGATTAGAAGAAAATTCCATAGACACATGGAAATTTTCCTTACTGAAGGGGGGTCATGTTATTATGATGCTGAGAGCATAGTCAATATTGAGGTGACCTTGAGGTACAAACATCTAGGGAAATTATGGGTACCTAAGGACCTTCTTCAAGTAAACACTGATTTTTGTCTCAATGAGAAGATATATCGCATTTCTCCATCATCGTTACATGGTTTGGGAATATTTTCCATGGACGGAATAAAGGTTTTTTATGGTGGATTAACTAAATTGGAGTATGTTGGACCCTATTACAATTCCAACGATTGGATGCGACTGGTCCAATATACGTGAGGTATGCATAGATAAAAGTGGTTCAAAATTATATACAACTAAGATAAAATGATAAAAATAGAGAATCTATTTATAATGATGGAAGGCCAAAAACATCAAGGAATATTGTAGGGTTAATAAATAATACACACCTTGTTACAGAAAACAAGCAACCCAGTTGCATATTTGAGGGACATGAAGGAAACTATGTATTCATATTTGTGATAGAATCAATAACTGCAGGAGAAGAGTTGTTTACAAATTACAACTTGAATCAAATTGATACAATCATCATTTCTATTATGGGGGTGGTATGTAAACTCATTAATGATTCTTGTGTTTTAATTTTATCATTCAGAAGAACTAATTTCATGAAATAACGAGTTCCATGTTCGATCCTTGAATTACATATTTATATTCTAGCATTGATGGCATTGGTTTTCACCTTTTTAGAGATAAAACAAATGAATTTTATGTTGAAGCTTGGGGGATGTCTAGATGTCATTTTCAACTATGTGCTATCAAAATTTCATGGCCAATGAACATCTTATGTCTAACTTATCGAAATTTATATCTATTGTCATTTGCATTCTTGAGGGGTAAATAAATGAATCTAGGACTAACTTTTTTTATAAAAGTGCGTATATATGATCCAACTAACCAGAGTCAAAATTTTGTCTTCATCTAATTTATTAATTGTTTATTAATCCAAAAATTATATTAAATGTGGCAGGTTTATTGTGGAAAAGCATCAACAGAGTCATAATAGGTAAATGATTAACAATTTCAATTTACATTGAATGTGAAATAAATTATTTGTTTAAATAATCGAAACAAAATTCCTTTTGTTGAAATATTTTGTCTGAAGGTGTTAAGTCCCTATATTAATAGTGTAGCCCCTTATTATGTTAGTGTAGCCCCCCTTATTGTTATTATTGTACCCTTGTAACCCCCATTTTGTTATTATTGTGCTCTTAAATTATTATTGTTAGGTCGGCTAGGATTACATTGTGGCCCACTAGGATTACATTATGGCCCCATGGACTCCTATATATAGAAAGGAGGTTTTGTAAATTGTATCATCCAAGAATTGTTCATTTATGTAATGTATTGGAGGTTTCCCTCTCGAAGTGGCTCATTTCTAAGGCGTTGATATCTCTTTTCTTCTCTTTTTGGAGCTGGTTACACAACATTTGGTATCAGAGCTTTGGATTCTAGGGTTTCGCTGCTCCAAACAGGTCATCGTGGAATTTTCTCTATAACATTTTTTCTACGAAGTTTCAGAAGCTGGAATTTTTAGGGTGCAAATCTGAAATCCCAAGGAATATTTTCTAAACATTTCAGAGCTTGGTTCGCAATATTTTCGGAGATATGATCTGTGGAAGTTAGGTATTTTTTCAAGCTCCTAAACAGGTCATCGTGGAATTTTCGCTATAAAGTTTTTTCTACGAAGGTTCAGAATCTGAAATTTGTATGGTGCGAAGCTGAAATCCTGAGGAAATTCGTCAAAAAATTTCAGAGCTTGGTTCGCAATATTTTTGGAGATATTATCTGTGGAAGGTAGTGCTTTTTCAGGCTCCTGAATTGCATCTCAAAGAGGTGATCGTGGGAAAAGTTCAATAACTCTCTCTCTGGGCAGTGGATTTGAGTGCCGTAAAAATTGGTTGCAAGTACACGGATTGTAGTTTCTTGGCTATCAATTTCAGAGACAAAGGACGAAACAATGACACGTGGCAAGTCCTACAAGTTTTCTCTACTGAACCAGTCCAAAATTAGGTCATTGTGGGAGATTGGACACAACTTTGTCTTGGGGAATCCAAATTAGATCAGACCTGTGGCATTTGAAAGAAGCTTCAGAGGGCTACTACAGTACTGAATTTCAGATATTGAAGATTTTCAATTACAGAGATAATTCAATTTCAATATCGAGCTCCTCAAAGCAAGAAAAAGGTGTGTATTGTTTTTTTTCCGAATTGCATAAGTCTTGTTTGAAGAATCAAGTTGAATTGATTCCAAGGGCATATTGGAGAATTTTTGTCAGTAATGGGTTCTATTATGCCTCCAAAAAATAATTCCATACCCATTAAGCCCTCATAAAGCTATACTATGACGCATGAGGAGGAAGAATTGCAATATGAGATATCAAAATTACGGTACCAAGTGCAACAAATTTCGATCTTACGAAGAGCAACCGAAGATGAAATAGATGGTTTAAAAGCAGAAATGGAGGCTAAGTTGGATGGTTTGAAGGATCAAATAATAGCTAATATGGATGATAAATTAGTGGAAGATCACAGCGAGCATCAACAACAAGTTCTCCAACTCTCAAAGGATAACCCAACTTTGGTGCAGAATCTAATGAAACAACATGAAGATCAACATCACATCGAAAGAAGTTATGAAGCAGTCATAGAAACAAGAACTCGACAAGTACGATCAATTTCAGAGTATCTCAGCAAGTGGAAGAACTTTCCTGTAGAATATTTCACATGGGAGGATGAGAATTTTATAGAGAAGCATCAAGAAATAATCAAGCGTTGAGGACAACACTTGTTGAAGGAGAGGGGCATGTTAAGTCCCTATATTAATAGTGTAGCCCCCCTTATTGTTATTATTGTACCCTTGTAACCCCCATTTTGTTATTATTGTGCCCTTAAATTATTATTGTTAGGTCGGCTAGGATTACATTGTGCCCACTAGGATTACATTATGGCCCCATGGACTCCTATATATAGAAAGGAGGTTTTGTAAATTGTATCATCCAAGAATTGTTCATTTATGTAATGTATTGGAGGTTTCCCCCTCGAAGTGGCTCATTTCTAAGGCGTTTATATCTCTTTTCTTCTATTTTTGGAGTTGGTTACACAACAGAAGGACATGATCGCGATGATCATGATTGGTTTGATGAGGAGGAGTTGTTCAATTCTCCCAACCCAACTGAAACAAGGAAAAAGTATGTACTTACAACAAATGAATAAATTATTAATTTGATTCACATTAGAGATAAAACTCCTCATATTAAACATAGGATAGAAATATTAAATGAATATATTTATAGATATCAAGTAATAACCATATTTTAAAAATATTTTTTAATTTCATAAGTTGAATTATGAAAGTTTTTGTTTATATTTTACATTATCTAATCGAAGATTCTTTTTTTTATATAGGATTTTTTGGCAGAGACACTATAATGTCCAACCACCATGAACCAACATATACCTGTGAGACTATTCACTTTTCCATTTTCTCATGGTCATATTCCTAGTAGTTAGACTACCACCAAAATTTTGGCTCTGACCCATGAGCGCACACCCCCAAAGGAAAACACACAACTAACTTCCAGAGGTGGCGACAAAGGTGACTATGACTTCATTTCTTTGATTGTCACATGTTATCAACATGAGACAATTCACACACATTTTTTGGTGAATGAGGAAGGAATTCCAATTAAAAACAAAAAATCCAAAGTAACTTTTAATGTTTTAATTGTTTCATGTTGTCTATCTAAAACATAAATGATATAGATTATTATTTTCAAGCTAATGATTGTATATTTTTTCATGTAGGAAACAACTTGTTTTATAAAACCTTGAATTACAAATCTTTATTTATTTTTGGGTGCACCATATACATAGGGTAGAATTCCCAAGATTCCAACCTGAAGAAAGAGCTTATGGACTACTTTGAAGGTCTATTTGGGGTAGATACCTATAATAAAAGCACAACCACCTCTGTAGTTGGAAAATATTTAAAATATATATGAGACACATATAAGGATCACGTGGGAAATAAATCTAGATATGAGCGCCCACCCATGATTCCTGTTAGGGAATGGAAGGCCCTCATCACTGATGCAAAAGAGAAGAAAATGAGAAAAGAAGGAAAAACACCACATGGTGCACCAAGGTAAATTACATTTTTAGTTCAATACATTTAATTTTAATTATTTTTAAATACAATTGCATTATATAACATACTTGAAACTTTTCATACGCTCCTCGATACTCTGAAAGCCACCAAGGTAAGGCTTGAGAAACATGGACAACACAAAATAGGTAGGGTGGCTATTTGAAGTTATAGGAATGAGTTGTAATTACCCAAACATCTTAATAATACTATTTGTTATGTAACACCTTCCAACTATTTATTAATTGCACTAGCCAATAAAAAAAATCAATACTCTTATGCATTGGAGGGTGATGAGTTTAGAGCCCAAGCCATAGAGGACGAATTTCTACTTGGTCCCAAGTTCAACTTTGAAGTTGTTGTTGGTCATCGAATAAGAGTGGGACAAACTAAAATATCTAGTTTGAAGGACATGGTAAATATAAATGAATCCACATCAAGCATTCATTATTGATAAAATATAATCATGTTTGATACCGTCCATAAATTTAATATGTTACTTTGTTTTAAGCAGGGGAGAAACAATATCAATGAGAATTTTTTTGATAGTGGAGTGTATCTAGAACATGGTGCTCTCATGCAATCCCATGACAATGGGGTGCATCCCCATGATATTGCTTCAGATGAAGTCTGCAATGACAATTTTGAAATTGTGCTTATAAATTTTATGGTGATAATTCACAATTCTATACTTATAATTTTTATGCTTTGAATGACAGAGCATGTCATACATGAGGATCCTCTACTATAAGAGGAGCACAAGAAAACCATTCTACGTTGATTTTGTAGCATTGGAAAGTGTTCCAAGTCTCATATTTTGGGAGGAGGCTTGGCCATCAGTATTCAGAGAACCTAGAAATTGTTTGTGGAAATTCAACTCAGTTGATGCTTTATTAAAATAATTAACTATTTTAAAGTGATCTGTAAGTCTAAACTTAGGGAAATTAAATAATTAAAGGGTATTAATAAAGAAGAGTGTGAATCTTCTAGAAAATGAAGATGAAGTCATTTTTTAATCTCAGAAATTGATTATAGTTCTAATATGGGTCGTTGATTCATCAACAAGAATATTATAAGAGAAGGTTTGAGGGTCATTTGGAAAGTAATCTAGGCACACACTCAATACCCAAAGGAAATTAATTTTGAAGGAATGGAATTCGATTTCAGAGGGAGAGGCTGTAGAGGTGGAGTTGCAAAGGAAGAAGGAGGGAGTGGAAGTCAATAGAGGAAGAAGAAGGTAGGAGGAGGACGTAGAGGGGACGTCACTGAGCAGCGACATTGGTCCTCCACATAGAGTGACGCAGTCCAATGCAGAAGACCACAGAGAGTGACGCATAGGGAGAAAGTGTGCCTCCCGTGTGTCATAAATTCTTCCGAAGGGTTCAGAAAAATTATCTTAGGTGTATTATAGACATCTACTCATCAAATTTTTGTAAATTATTTCCGCTGTTGAAGAATAAAAAAAACCCTCATTTGTTGCACTGGTTTTCTTGCATTGGGTTTTTCTGAGGACAATTGTCTAAAAATAATTGTGTTCATGTGATTGTTTCCATTGTGTTATATGCATTCTATTTGACTTTATTCTTATGATTAAGTGAATACTGCGGTTGTGTTGATTTCAGAATTTACTGAAAGTATTTGTAAATAACTTATTATAAATAATTAGGTAAAATAAATCAATCACTGCAGTAGTATTTCAGCTTGAAAATTTCACATGGTATCTGAGAAAAAGATGAGAAACAGAAGAGGAGGTTCTACAATGGAACAAAGGTCTAAGAAAATAGGACTAGAAATCACCATCTACACTTAAATCAATGGATTTAGTGCAACAAATCAAATAGGATTAGAAATCATCTACAATGAAATCAATGCATCTAGTGCAAGAAATCTAAATAATAATTAGAAATGAACATCTACATTGAAATCATCTAGTGCAAGCAATAAAATAGGATTATAAATTACCATCTACATTGAAATCAATGCATTTAGCAGAAAAAATCAAATAGGATTAGAAATCATCTACATTGAAATCAATGCATCTCGTGGAAGTAATTAGATATCAATAAAAATCAATATCTACACTAAAATCAATGTATCTGGTGCAAACAATCAAATAGGATTAGAAATCACCATCTACACTAAAATCAATGCATCTAATGCAAGTAATAAAGTAGGATTAGAAATCACCATCTACACTGAAATCAATGCATTTGAGTGAAAGCAATCAAATATGATTAGAAATCGTCTACATTGAAATCAATGCATCTAGTGCAAGTAATCTGAATTATAATTAGAAGTTAACATCTACATTGAAATCAATGCATCTAGTGCAAGCAATGAAGTAGGATTATAAATTACCATCTACACTGAAATCAATGCATTTAGCGCAAGAAATCCAAATAGGATTAAAAATCATCTACATTGAAATCAATGCATCTCGTGGAAGCAATCAAATATCATTAGAAATAAACATCTACACTAAAATCAATGCATATAGTGCAAACAAACAAATAGGATTATAAATCACCATCTACACTGAAATCAATGCATTTAGTGCAAGCAATAAAATAGGATTAGAAATCACCATCTACACTGAAATCAATGCATCTAGTGGAAGAAATAAAATAAGAATAGAAATCACCATCTACAATGAAATCAATGCATCTAGTGCAAGAAATATTCTTCCTTCTCTTCCCCCTCCATCTATTTCTATATCTCCCTTGATCTCTCCTTGTTTGTCTCTTTATGTCAAACCCCCCCAAACAAACAAACTCTCCCACACCATATCTATCAATCTCTATGTCCCTCCCTCCCTCTTTCCATCTCTCTCTTCTTCCCTCTCTTTAGCTTCCATATATATCTCTATCTTCCCCTTCTCTCCCTCTCCCCCAGTGACCCCCGCTTTTATCTCTCTTTCCTCGTCCAGTCCTCTCTCTCCATCTTCCTTATCACTCGCTCTCTCTCTCCAAATTTATCTCTATATGTATTTCTTCTTACCTCCCCATCTCTCCCCCTCCAACTCCATATATCTTTCCCTTCCTCTCTTCACTCTCTCACATCCTCTCTCTCCCCCTTTCTCTCCCACCCGTCTCTCTCTCTCTTCACCCTCCAACTCTATTACTATATCCCTCCCTCTTGCCTTATCTCCCCACTTCTCTCCATATATCCTTCTTTGTCTCTTTATCTCACCCCAAACATATAAATTCTCTCTCCATATATCCCTTGTCACTTCCTCTCTTCACTTCACTTTTCACTCTCTATGTCTTTCTTCCTCTCTCCCTCTGCCCCCCTCCAACTCCATCTCTCTATCCATCCATCTCTCTTCACTTCACTTTTCACTCTCTACATCTTTCTTCTTCCCTCCGTTTGTCCCCCTCCAACTCCATCTCTCTATCCATCCATCTCTCCTCCTCTCTCCCTCCCTCTCTCCTCCTATCTCTCAAGTCCTCTCTCTTCAGTTCTCTCCTATACCCATCTCTCCCATCCCCCCTCTCTCCACTTTATTTATATTTTTATTTATTTTACATACCTTTTGTTGAGATTCAACAAGATGATGAGCTTAGTGAAAAGAGTCGCCTTCACTAAGTGGGCCCGCAGGCTATTTTTGGCGCAAGTCTATTTTTAGACATGTCGATCATATTTTATGAGTTGCAGGATGCTATTTTTGGATGGTCGGTAAAGTTGGAAAAATATATGGAATTCCATTTTTAGACATATTGCACGGAATCTATTTTTAGATTTCCAGTCTAAAAATAGATATGTCAAATATTATTAGCTCTTAATAATATTTGGACTCTAAACATTATCTTATTCTCTTGAAGCACTTCAGTTAAGTGCACAGATGTGGCACGGGAGCTGACAGAAGGAATTAAACTAATCCTGAGGGTTTAGTGGAGCTATTGCATGGAGGAATTCAGTTAGAACTCATGTGACAGAGTTTGGTGGAGTTATAGAAGTAGTTGGTGTAGTTGTGTTCAGTTTAACTCAGTTAGACACAGTTGAGCTAGTTGTATCTAGTCTAACTGATTGATACACTAGTGGGAGTGGTGTGAATTAATTAATAATTAATTCACTAAATATTAACTCATTAATCAACTAAAGAATACATTATTTAACTACAGTGCATGGACAGTTTCAGTGGAGACCAGTGGAGAGATAGGTGAAAGGGCAAGATGACTATCATTTGTGACTATAGTGATGCATTGATTACATCCAACACTTAGTAGAGATGCCAATGAGGATTGCGTGAGAAAGGATGGTTTAATTCGAGTTCATTCAGATCCATTATTTAGCATGGATTGTGCAGTAGAGGCAGGCTAGCAGGTGGCAGAGATCGGTGCATGGATTTGCTAGATCGAGACCTGATTAGTGTGTAGCGATTGTATTGTACTGAAGCTTGATATGATCAGATTTGTATGAGGATTGTTACATGATCTCTATGACATATATTATATACAGATAGTTGGGGTTTTTAGCTTCAGGCTTTCCAGTTAAAACACTGTGTTAATGTGTGATTTTTTATGGTTTCATGTGTGCATTGCAATTGTGTTAATTTTTGCATATGATGATCAATGGTGGAATAGATTCTGTATTGTGCATGAAATTAATATAGTGTGTGATCAGGAGAATCTTGGATATATAATGCATTATTTATATAATTTCTACATGGTATCAGAGCAATATTGATCAGAGCAATTGCAATTATTGAAGCGGTTGAGTTTTGTGCTGGTGGAATTCGAATTTGCTGCAGTGTTTTCTTGGTGTCGAAGTTGAGATGTCTTTCAACGGATTGCTATTGGAGTATGCCTTTGAGGGCAGCTTGAATTATATTGCATGGAAGGATAGGATAGAGGTGGTGCTGGAGGATAATGGTTTGAAGGAGTTCATAGATGTAGAAATTCCAAAACCTGCTTCTAGCGATGCTGCCGCACTTGACACATGGCAAAAGAAGACAGCAAAATGTCAAAGAATTCTGTTGGAAGGTGTGAAGGATCATATAGTGTCCAGCCTTCATGGTAAAGCTTCTCCATTCTTGATGTGGAAAGCTTTGAAAGACTTGTTCCAAAGCAAAAGTGACCAAAGGAAGTTGGCACTTAAAGACAAGCTCAAAAAAATAAAAATGGAGAAAGGCGACAGTATACCCAAGTACCTCACGAAGTTTTTCCAGTGCAAGGATGAGCTGGGAAGTGTGGGGGTTACTGTAGATGAAGAGGACTTGGTAAGCTTGGCTCTCCTTGGGCTTGCGAAGAGTTGGAATTCCTACAAGGACTCTGTCAATGGTCGGGAGAAACTGTCGGGATGGAAGCGACTTTGGTCGGATCTAGTTCAGGAGGAGATAAGGTGGAGTACCAGGGATGGATCTTCATCGAAGAATGAAGATGAAGAAAATTGTGCTTTGGCTGCCAAAGCAAGGAAAGGGAAGGGAAAGAAAAATCCTTCTCAATCTGGTGCAAAAGGCAAGAAGCAGGACATGTCCAAGGTGAAGTTCTTTCACTGTCACCAACATGGACATTACACCACTAATTGTCCACAGAAGAAGAAAAATAAGTAGGTTGTTGGATCTGCAGCTAGAGAGGCCTTAGCCTCACAGTTTGAGTTGGATTTTTTGCTAATTGCATGCTTGGTCTCAAGTGTGATGGGATCGGTGTGGTTTCTTGATAGTGGTGCATCTTTCCATATGACCAAAGACAAATATTTGTTTACTGATCTGGATGAGAAGGATCTTGGAGAGCACATCGAGATGGGCGATGATGGTAGATACAGTGCGATTGGTATCGGGACCATTTCCTTTGAGAGGGAGTCTAGAAAACCTTTCATCTTGAAGGATGTCATGCATGTTCCAGGATTGAAGAAGAATCTGATCTCTGTGGCGATGTTGGAAGACAAGGGATATGATGTTGTCTTTAGCGAGGGAAAGGCTTTCCTGCGTAGTAAGGCAACTGGTGAAACCCAGAGGATAGGGTTCGAGTTAAGAACCTTTATCAATTGCAGGTAGCTGGCTGCGTAGCAATGGCAGGCAAAGCAGAAGGAGTGGTGTGCCAGGATGAGGGCGAATTGTGGCACAGGAGATTGGGCCATCTTCACCATGGCACTTTGAAAATTTTGCAGCAGATTTCTACAGGGCTTCCCAAGGGTACACTTGTGTAGTCAGATCAATGCAAGGGATGTACTTTCGGAAAATTTGTGAAAGCCACCTTTCATGAGAAGGATAGTCGTGCCACGATGATCCTTGAGAGAATTCACACAGACGTGTGTGGACCTTTTTTAGTAGCTTCGACAGCAAAGCACAGGTATTATGTGATATTTGTTGATGACTTTTCTCGTAAGTGTTGGATCTTCTTCATGCAGAAGAAGAGAGAGACATTCTCAAAGTTCTGTGAGTTTAAGGCACTGGTTGAGAAAGAGTCGAGGAAGCAGGTGAAGGCTCTTAGGAGCGATAATGGTGGTGAATTCATCTCTAGTGAATTCAAAGACTTTTGCACCATAGAAGGAATTCGAAGAGAGTTCATAGCGCCTCATAACCCACAACAGAATGGGGTGGTAGAGAGAAATAATAGAACGATCATGGGTGCTGCACAGGCGATGTTGCATGATCAGGGCCTTCCCATACACTTGTGGGCTGAAGCATGCAACACTATGGTTTATGTGCAAAATTGTTGTCCTCATAGAGTACTTGGCATGAGTACACCTGAAGAGGCATTTTCTGGTAAGAAGCCTGATATTTCTCATTTGAATATTTTTGGCTCACCTGTTTACATTCATGTGACGAAGGATGCCAGGAAGAAGCTGGAGCCAACCGCAGAGGTTGGGATATTTGCGGGGTACACAGAAACACCCCACAACTATCGTGTGTATTTGCTAGACAGTTGGAAGACTGTTGTGCGACGGGATATCAAATTTCATGAGGAGAAATCCATGAAGTTGTCGCTTGAGAGGGAGCTACACTTGCATGCAGATGAGGAGCTACTAGTTCCTAAATATGAGCCTCAGGATGTGGATCAGCCACAAGAGGAGGTTCATGGATTGGAAGAAACCACTCATGTAGCGCCAAACATCAGAGGGCGGAAGCGCACTACAGAAGTTGAGCGACTGAATCTTGATGCAACGCAAAATGTAGGAGCCCCTACATCACAACGCAGACAGAGACATTCACCTGACCAATTTACTGGATACATGGCTCTGATGAGCAAGTGTATCATGACAGGGCCATCCTCTTTCGAGAAAGCTGTGGAGGACCCTGCATGGTTAGATGCCATGGTGGAAGAGTATGATTTGATTGTCAGAAATAGTGCATGGGAGATTTTCCTAAGGCTGGAAGGGAAATCAGTGGTAGGTTCAAGATGGATCTACAAAGTGAAGCAAGCTGCTGATGGGAGTGTCAAGAAGTACAAGGAAAGATTTGTTGCCCGGGGCTTCTCACATATTGAGGGGATTGACTATGAAGAAACATTTTCACCTGTCGCAAGGTATTCTTCCATACGGACCATCCTAGCTCTCTTAGCACAGATGGGTTGGCACATTCATCAGATGGATGTGAAGACTGCGTTTCTCAATGGAGTCATTGAGCAGGAGGTGTACATAGAGTAGCCTGAAGGTTTCGAAATATTTAGCAGCGAGTCGCATGTGTGCAGGATCAAAAGAGCGTTGTATGGGCTGAAACAAGCACCTCATGCTTGGTACACACGGATAGATAGTTATTTCACCGGACTTGGATTCACCAAGAGTGAGGCAGATCCAAACCTATACCAGATTGTGGTGGAGGGTAAGTTGCTAATCATTGTACTTTATGTAGATGATTTGATATTGATAGGTGATGAACAGTTGATACTCTCATGCAAGGCTGATCTTGCAAAGGAGTTTGAGATGAAGGACTTGGGCCTCCTTCATTATTTCCTGGGATTGGAAATTTGGTAGCGGAAGGCTGGACTATTTGTGTCTCAAGGCAAGTATGCCCAGGAGATACTGGAGAAGTTCAACATGCAAGGTTGCAAGCCTATCGACACTCCTCTTCCTGGTGGTTGGAGGAAAGATGATGCTACATTGGCAGAGGTAGTGGATGCCACTGTTTATCGACAGTTGGTTGGTTCGCTCATGTATCTAGTCAATACACGACTGGACATATGCTATGTTGTTAACTAGCTTTCACAAGCCATGGTTAAGCCTACCAAGCTCTTTTGGAAGGTATGCAAGCATGTATTGAGATATCTCAGAGGCACATCAGGATATGGATTGTGGTACAAACAGTTGGATGAGGTGAATTTGCATGGCTTCACGGATGTAGATTAGGCAAGGAGCCCAATGGACAAAAAGAGCACATTTGGAGGGATTTTCAGTATCGAGTCTATAGCAGTTTCTTGGTACAATGGGAAATAGAGATCCGTGGCACTCAGTTTAGCAAGGCAGAGTACATGGCAGCAAGTTTGGCTGCATGCGAGGCTATATGGATGAGGAAGATCCTAGTCGGGTTGTTCAGTTCACACTTAGATCCTACTGTGATATATTGTGATAATCAGAGTTGCATTAAACTCTCGGTTAATCCAGTATTTCATGATAGATCTAAACATATTGAAATCCGGTACCATCATATCAGAGATTGTGTGCAGCGGAAGATCATGTTGCTTTCTTACATTCCTACAGAGGATAAAGATGCTGATATTCTGACAAAGGCACTCACCAAGAGAAAATTCAAATACCATAGAGACAGGATCGATGTGGCAGATAATCCCTATCTTGTTGAGAGGGAGTGTTGAGATTCAACAAGACGATGAGCTTAGTGAAAAGAGTCGCCTTCACTAAGTGGGCCCGCAGGCTATTTTTGGCGCAAGTCTATTTTTAGACTATGTCTATTTTTAGACATGTCGATCATATTCTATGAGTTGCAAGATGCTATTTGTGGATGGTTGGTCAAGTAGGAAAAATATATGGACTTCTATTTTTAGACATATTGGGCGGAATCTATTTTTATATTGCTAGTCTAAAAATAGATATGTCAAATATTATTAGCTCTTAATAATATTTGGACTCTAAACATTATCTTATTCTCTTGGAGCACTTCAGTTAAGTGCACAGATGTGGCACAGGAGCTGACAGAAAGAATTATGCTATTCTTGACGGTTTAGTGGAGATATTGCATGAGGACTTTAGTTAGAACTCATGTGACAGAGTTTGGTGGAGTTATAGAAGTAGTTGGTGGAGTTGTGTTCAGTTTAACTCAGTTAGACACAGTTGAGCTAGTTGTATCTAGTCTAACTGATTGATACACTAGTGAGAGTGGTGTGAATTAATTAATAATTAATTCACTAAATATTAACTCATTAATCAACTGAAGAATACTTCAGTTAACTATAGTGCATGGACAGTTTCAATGGGGACTAGTGGAGAGATAGGTGAAAGGGAAAGATGACTATCAGTTGTGACTATAGTGATGCATTGATTGCATCCAACACTCAGTAGAGATGCCAATGAGGATTGCGTGAGCAAGGCTGGCTAAATTTGAGTTCATTCAGAGCCATTCTTTAGCAGGGATTGTGCAGTAGAGGCAGGCTAGCAAGTGGCAAAGATCGGTACATGGATTTGCTAGATCAGGACCTGATTAGTGTGTAGCGATTGTATTGTACTGAGAGCTTGATATGATCAGCTTTGTATGAGGATTGTTACATGATCTCTATGATATATATTATATACAGATAGTTGGGGTTTTTAGCTTCAAGCTTTCTCGTTAAAACACTGTGTTAATGTGTGTGAATTTTTATGGTTTCATGTGTGCATTGCAATTGTGTTAATTTCCGCATGTGATGATCAATGGTGGAATAGATTCTGTATTGTGCATGAAGTTAAAATAGTGTGTGATCAAGAGAATCTTGGATATATAACGCATTAATTATATAATTTCCACACCTTTTTTTGAGTGTTGGTAAATAAAAGCCAAGGAACCCAAATACACAACGAACAAAAATATAGGGAATGTAAATAATAATAATTGAACTGTGTTGGGTTAATAGATTTTTAATTGTTTATTTATGCAATTATTTAAATTTTTTTATGAGTCGACATTAAATTTGTATTTATACAATTATTTAATTTTTTTATGAGCTTCAGACACATTACACATCGACTGGGTTGTAGAATGGAGCAAAAAGAGAGAATGAACCAAACTCAGGTAAGCAAGTGAGAAATATAAAAAGGGTAAACAAAAAGGTTTGAGATTGAAAACTTATAAAGGCTTGAAGCATAAAACAATGGCGTAATTCATCTAACATTTAAATATTAAAAATTTAACAAAAGTTTAAAATCTTTAGTGCATCAGTTTGTTAAGTTGTTGAATGTAAAAGATGTTTTTTCTTGTTATTTCTTATTTTATTTCAGATTTATTTATTTATTTATTTATAATATGATTAAAATATTGTGTTTATATTTTTGTCTCATTTTATTTCAAATTTATTTATTTATTTTATATTTATAATATGATTAAAATATTGTGTTTATATTTTTGTTTATCAATATATATTTATTTTAATGTTAGATTTATTTAGTTTTTAACTCTGAATTTGCTGAAAGCATATTTAGATAAATCAATTTTTTTTTTTTTTTTTTTAAATCTCAAAAAATATTAAAATAAATCTATACTAATTTATATTTTTTTAAATCATTTATAAAACTAAACAAAAATGTGAAACTAAATAAGCTATAAATCATGAATATTTATGTCTAAATAAAAATAATGTAGAGTTTCCTTATCTTCATCTACTATATCATCTTTACCTACTATATCATGTCAGCGTTGTTGTTTCTAAGATGTTTAACACACATTCCATAGGTTTTCCAGAAATAACAACAAAACACACATAATTAAAAAAATTCAATCAAGTTATGAGAATTAAAAAGTTTACCTCATCTTTTGAACTTTCCTTTTTGAATAAATAAGTTTACATTCAAATTATTTTAAAAAATGTAATTGTCAATTATATAACCATGAGTATGCATTACAATTTTAATTTCCCAAAAAAAAATCTTAATATAACTTTAACTTTAAAAAGAAATTAAATTTAAATTAATTAAATGTATATATATAATTTTATTTATTTAAAGTTTATTTAAGTAAATATTACTGGATTAACTCTTTAACTCAAATATATAATTTTCTCTTTCCTTATAAAATGTTTTCTCCTTCCTTTTAAATCTGTTAAATTTTTTATTTATTTCAATAATATGATTAAAAATTTAAAAAAAAAATTTCAAAAGGTTAGACACCTTAGGTTTGAGAACTGTTCCAATGGAAAGACCTCCTGGTCTAACTAACAGAATTGAAGGAAAACGCTGACATGATACCTAAAATCCCCAATTCTCTACATAATCACCTGTAAGTAGATATGTCTTCAACAAAATATCTGTGGTTTTAATTAAAAAATGGATGAAATAAAAAATAACATGACCTCTATTAAATAACGTTTCCTCCCTCTCCCTTCTTCTACTGTTATTGTCTATCGCGAATTGAACTGGGCACTCTCATCTTCCTTCGACGTGAGTATCCATTTAATAGACTTAACCTTACATTATATTAAAATTCAACATTAAATTGTGTTGTTTTTATTATTAGTGCCAACATTAAATTAAAAAAATAAAAATTAATGTTAAATTTTACAAACAGTTATGCCTACATTTCTTCTTTCTTTCCCCTGTAGTGGGTTGTACATTTCTTCTCTTTCCCCTCTAGTGGGTTGTAGTGGGTTGTGCCGAGACTCTAGGTATAAAAATTAAAACAATTAAGTTTTATATAATTTTGATATAAAAAAATTTAGGCAGAAAATTGTGAAAATGTTCTTTTTTATGTAGTTAAAGAATGAAGGCAAAAGATGAAATTTTCAATGCTTCACTTATGTTTTTACTTGAAGGTAACATAGACATAAATCTTAATTCAATGTTATACATGTATTGTGAAAAGTTATAGGTTGACTATAAAAAAACATTTTTACATCTATATGTTGAATAACATTAATGCCTTTCATGATATTAGGTTATGAAGACTTCATGAACTTGTTATTGGCTGATTTAAAAGTAGAAAACTAAATAAGATACTAAGATAAAAGAAAATTTGTATAACATTTATACGGGAGCATGCAGACTTAGCCAACAATGTTATTGGATGTTCACATGTTGTGACTAACCATGAGGTGCAGAAATATTGGCCATTAATATTTTACTTAGTTTTAAATGAGAGAAGTTAGTTTGATTGGGTTTGTTAAATTAATTAGGAATAGAAATAGAAATTGGTTTCTCCCTGCGAGGAGATTGAGCCATGTAGGATATGAGCTTAAAAATAGAGTAGCATTTGTTTGTTGGAGTGGTTCAACAAAAATCTATTTTAGGCGAGAATGGCCACTTTAGATTGTTATCTAAATATATAATATAGGTGAGAGAGAAAGTAGAGTGTGTGGAAAAAAGTGAGACAGTGTGAAATAGGTGTGCGAGAGGCGAGGGTAGAGACAACATAAACAATTGTAATAACCAGCCAATCAAGGGCTTGGCTCTGTAAATTCCTTTATTATCAATTTTCAAGTGTTTTGCATCGATCGGGCTCTCTGTTCAAACAATTTATTTAAACTCTATTGAATCGCATATATATTTTTATATAGCAGAAGGGAAATCGGATTGCAAGCGCAACGAGGGCCGTAGATCTGAACCCGATCAGCGAGACATATCTCATTACAAGTTGAAAACCATCACACATCGCACAAAAACGAGTTTAACGTTAAAAAGTCGCAAGTTAAATTGTTTTGTCAGTGATCCGAAGTGAGGAGTCGAGAGACAATGGGGATCGTCAGATTCGAGGCTAATCCAACAATGGAGATCACAGCACTGGGAAATGATTTCGCACTTCGCAAGATATAGGAAATAAGTGTTAAGACATCGAAAAGTAAACTATTTTATTTGTGATGCGAAAAGGAGGAGGACACATGTTAGCTCAACGCAATTTCACAATTCACAAGGATTAAAGTTTAAGTGTTAAAGCTAAACTACAAATTTTGTGATCTGCGATCACCGGTGATTAGTCGGGCTTGTCGTGGGACCCTCTGGTAAGAGATTCCATGCAAACGAATTGTTTTGGGTTATATGTGTTTGGTTATAATAATGTTGATGATCGCGCCATATGTATGTATGTATGCTTAACGAGCCCCAAAGTTAATACAAACCCGCTGCGGGTAATAAGGTTGTGTGCAGTGTAAAATCTATAGTTTCCGCGCATACTCTGATGTTTCTGCAGCTAGTCTGCATCATTTGGTATCAGAGCTAACTTGAGTCTGTTCTTGAAAGTTGGAGCAAAGATGCCACCCAGGAGAGGAGCTGGTATAGGTCATGGAAGACCGTAGGCTAATGGAATTTTTCTAAATGAGATTCAACATCTTTGTACAAGAATGGAGACAGTAGAGGTTTCTTAGAGGAGAGCACCTAAAGAAGGATATTTCAATGCAACAGAGGAAAATTCTGAGGAAGAAGAAGAAGCAGAAGATGACATAGTTAAAATGCTAAAAATGTTGATTAAGGCAACTAGAAGACCAAAGGTGGATGTACCTTTGTATGAGGGAAATCTCAATATGGAGGAGTTAATGGATTGGATTAGTTCATTAGACAAGTAATTTGAATTTGAATAAGTTGAATACAAAAGGAAAGTGAAGTTTGCAACTACCAGACTAAAGGGTCATGCAGTTATCTGGTGGGAGGAGTTACAAGTATCTAGACAGAGAAAAGGAAAGCCCAAAATCAAGCGATGGGACAAAATGGTAAGCAAATTAAAAAGTAATTTCCTGCCCAAGGATTATTAGTTAAATATTTTTAAGCAATTACAAAATTTGAAACAAAAAGGAATGACACTGAAAGAATATACACAAAAATTTTATAAACTGAATATCGAAGTTGGAAATGTAGAGGATGATGTTGAGAAAGTATCCAGGTATATAAATGGCTTGAGGTATGATATCCAGGATGATATCAGTCTAATAAATCTGAAGACAATTAAATATTCTTACCAGGCAGCCTTAAAATCAGAAGAGAAGATACAAAGAAAGAAAAATCAGAGCAATCAAGGATAGAGTTCAGCAAGAGGAAGAGGAACATTCAAACCCAGATTTCAACATTCCCCGAATCAAGCAGGAGGTTCGAGTAGCAGATCACCACAGAGAGGAGACTTTGGTCGAGGAAGGTTTGTACCCAGAGGTAGAGGCCGAGGAAGAGATATTCGATGCTTTACATGTGGTGAGTGGGGACATGGGTCACGGGACTGTCCTCATAATAAATCAACAACCTAGAGAAATGTGAATGTTGCTGAAACAAAGGAAGAAATGCCTCAAATTGCGGGTAAATAGGAACCACTCGAAGTAGGAGAATCCTTGTTATTGAAAAGGGTATTGCTTAAAACAGAAAAAGAAGTGGGAGAGCCAACTCAAAGGAATAATCTGTTCAGGACTATATGAAAGTCCAAAGGTAAATGTTTCAAAGTGGTAATTGACAGTGGAAGCACTGATAACCTTATTTCTACAGAGATGGTGGACAAGTTGGGATTGGTAAAAACAGTACACCCTACTCCTTATAAGGTATCATGGATACAAAAATGACATCAGATTATAGTGACAGAATAATGTAAGGTAGAAATCCATATTGGTACTTACAAGGATGTTATAATATGTGATGTAATGACGATGGATGTATGTCACATATTGTTAGGAAGACCTTGGAAATTTGATAAAAAAGCCATACATGATGGCACAAGAAACACTTATACTCTAGAAAAATATGGAAACAAACACACGTTGTTTCCATTGAAAGATGCAACTGAAAAAGAAACACCTGGAAATGTTGTTATGTTGATGAGTGGGAAAGAAACGTTGCAAGAATTTGAGAATGATGAGGAGCTGCATTTTGTTGTTATAAGAAGACCTAAGGTAATTCTAACTTCCACAAATTTAGAAGATTTATCTAAAGAAATCCAAAGTCTATTGAATAATTTTGTTGATTCCATTCCATATTGTTTTTGGAATGAATCCAAAGTACTGGGATGAGTCCATTCCAGATTGTTTTTGGAATGAATCCAAGAGGTGTGTATGAGCTCAAAAATTTAGGAAAAAAAGAGATAAGGAGTGCAAAGGCTAAAGAGTTTGCAAAACAGATGCATAAACTACAGGAATATGTCAAAGATAGATCGAAGGAAAGCAGTGGCAAATAAAAACAAAGAGTTGATATGAATAGGAAAGAAAAATAATTCCTAGTAGGTGACCTAGTCACGGTGTACCTGAGAAAAGAAAGGTTTCTTGTTAGGACTTATAAAAAATTAAAGATGAAAAATATAGGACAATGTATAATTTTGAGGAAATTTTGTTCAAATGCATATGAGATTGAATTTCCAGAAGGAATTGGAATATCGCCTATCTTTAATGTTGCAGATTTGTACCTATAAAAAGGAACAAAGGAAAGTTCTCACATGTGTATTTTAAGTTAGAATTTTGTTGCACGCACGTTGAAGCTCATCCTGGCATGATGATCTAGGTTCCTCTCTGCGCTGCCTCTGTGCCTCCGCGCTGGGCCTCCTGCCCTACACCCCTGACCCTGTGCACCTGCTCTCTCGCCCTCTGTCCCATCTGCTCTCCGATCTATGACTAGGGGCCTAGCTGCTTACAGCATGGGCTCCCCAGAGGCGCAACTGGATTTGTCTGCAGCCACGACTTAGGCCCTCGCCTTCACTGATCTTATCAGCTCTCTGGGCCCTCCAAAGCCTCATCCCACCATCTATAGATTCATGAAAAAACTGGATGGCCTGCAAGAATTTGTTCTTCCTCCCTTGCTCCCTCACATGGCAGCCCTTTCCTTGGCTAAAAAGGGTTTAATAGGCTAGTTCACTAGGCTCTGGCCATCTCCGAAGATAGTTCAGAGATGGATCGAACGAAACTGGTCTGATAAAATCACTGGGACAATTGCCATCAGGTTCTATGGAAAGGGGTATTTTACCTTCCACTTTCAATATAAAGAAGACAGAGACTTGATCTTTAGAAACGGGCCCTATTTCATGGATTCAAGGGGTCTTTATCTCAACAAATGGACCCCTTACTTTGATCCCAAACTCGACGTGCCGAACGTTGTCCCTGTTTGGGTGCACCTCCCTCATCTTCGCCTGCATTTTTGGGGGGATGATTCGGTTAGGGCTATTGGGAATGTGATCGACACTTTTATTGACAGGAGCGAACCTAAGGAGAACATGCTCGCCTGTGCCAGAATTTTTGTTGAATTTGATTTGGGCAAAGGCCTACTGGAAACCATCAAACTCAAAGTGGATGATTGGACGCACATCCAGTAGATCGACTACGAGCAGATTCCGTTCAAGTGTAAGGTATGTCATGAATATGGCCATTTCGCTAATTGTTGTTCAAAAAATATTGATATTGATAGTCAAGAATCATATTAGCCTTGGGAGACCGTTAAAAAAATAAAACTAATCCTGCTCCAAAACCCAATCCTCAGGATGCTTCTCAATCCATCCCCCACCCTCCTCCCTCCTCCAAAAAAGATCCTTCCAATCTTCCCTCTACCTCTGCAACCCCCTCTTCAAACCTGCAATCCAACCCTTTCTCAATCATTTCTCCCCCTAACGATGACCCCCCTCCTTCCAACCCTCCCCCTCCTCTAGATTCTCCCCCCACCTCTACCCCCATTCGTGACCTTATCACACCTTCCCTAGGCTCAACCTCCACCCGGATCACCAGGAACTCGACCAAGGAGCATGGAGCCTCGTTGGAAACTCACAAGAAGCAAGGTCCCAGGAGAAAAACAATGAAACAACAACAGAATGAAAATGGCCAAAAAGACATTGCATTAGGAACCCAGAATCCTATTGAGAACTACATTTTGGGTCAGAACAATAGAGACATTACGCAAAATTCACAAGGAGGAAGAGCACCTCCTCAAATCGAATTCATGTAATGATGAAAGTCCTATCATGGAATAGTAGGGGCTTAGGGCACCCCTCCAAAGCTAAAGCTCTAAGGGATCTTATAAATCAAGAATAGCCAGAATTTATACTCCTTCAAGAAACCAAGCAGGGAGAAGCTGATATGAGGAAAATAATTGACAGAGAGAAGCAATATAAGGGCACACTATCAGAATCTAGAGGTGCCTCTGGAGGGCTTGCCACTCTATGGAAAAGCAATACTTGGAAGCATAAAGACACCACAGCAACTCAAAATTGGCTCAAAACTGATTTAGAGAACATCACAACCAAGCAGAGAATCATTGTGTACAATGCATATAGTCCAAATCATTATAGAGAAAAATATTTATGTTGGAATACTCTAAGGGACAATATGAATAATTAAGAAAACAATAATATCATAATGGAAGGTGACTTAAATCTCATTCTGCATGCCAATGAGAAAAGAGGAGGTTTCTTTGGGGATGACCCATGTAGAAGGCAGCTTGAAGATATAATCCAGGAACAAGAATTACTAGACATCACCCCAAAGAACCACAGATACACCTCCACAAATCGAATTCATGTAATGATGAAAGTCCTATCATGGAATATCAGGGGCTTAGGGCACCCCTCCAAAGCTAAATCTCTCAAGGATCTTAAAAATCAAGAACAGCCAGAATTTATACTCCTTCAAGAAACCAAGCAGGGAGAAGCTGATATGAGGCAAATAATTGACAAAGAGAAGCAATATAAGGGCGCACTGTCAGAATCTAGAGGTGACTCTGGAGGGCTTGCCACTCTATGGACAAGAAATACTTGGTAGCATAAAGACACCATAGCAACTCAAAATTGGCTCAAAACTGATTTAGAGAACATCACAACCAAGAAGAGAATCATTGTGTACAATTTCTATAGTCCAAATCATTACAGAGAAAAAGAGTTATGTTGGAATACTCTAAGGGATGATATGAATAATGAAGAAAAAAAAAATATCATAATGGGAGGTGACTTAAATCTCATTCTACATGCCAATGAGAAAAGAGGAGGCTGCTTTGGGGATGACCCATGTAGAAGGCAGCTTGAAGATATAATCCAAGAACAAGAATTATTGGGCATCACCCCAAAGAACCGCAGATACACCTAGACCAACAGGAGAATAGGAAAAGACAATATTATGGAAAGGCTGGATAGGATCCTAATAGCAGTCTCCCTCCTTTCTCAATTCTCCTCTGCCATGGCAAATGTTCTCCCCTTCTCTGCATCAGACCATTATCCCATCACGCTATCCCTAGCTGTGCAATGTCCTCATGGGCCCCTCCCTTTTCGCTACAGCCCTTTGTGGAACGACATCCAGGATGTCAACCAGCTTGTTCGAAAGGAGTGGCTCATTCATATTGAAGGGTCACCTATTTTTATATGGGAGTCCAAATTAAAAAGGACTAAATAAGTATTAAAAGAATGGGTGAAAAAGCACTACCAAGAATTGGATAAGATCAAAGCAGAAATCAAAGCCAAGCTGAAGAACTTCCACAATGTTATCGACTCTCAAGGCACCAGCCAAGACATTCTAACTCAGGAAAAGGACCTCTACTGGCAGCTTCACAACATAAACAGGAAAGAGGAGGAGAAATGGTGCCTCAAATCTAGAAACTTATGGCTTCAAGCAAGAGATAAGAACATTGCCTTCTTCCATAAGCAAACCACTGTGCGCAAATCCAAAAACAATATCTCTTCCATCAAAGATGAAACAGGCACCACTCAAACTGATCCAGAAGAAATCAAGAAAGCGGCCACCTTGCACCTTAAAGAGCTCCTCACAGAGAACAGTATGGCCGAGGATTATTCAGATCTTCTCCAATACCTCCCGACCCTCATCTTTGATGAGATTAATAACTCTATCAATCAATACATAACTGAAGAAGAGGTGGAAAAAGCAATATGGACCATGCATCAGAATAAAGCCTCAAGGCCTGAGGGGTTCCAAATATCTTTTTACAGAACTTATTGGGGCCTCATCAAAAAAGATCTCATGAAAATGATATAATGGGCACATCGGTAAAAATAATAATAATAATAATAATAATAATAATTGGGGGATATACAAACTCCACCTTCGTTGCCCTCATTCCAAAAGAAAATCGACCATCCTCTTTTTCTAGATTTAGACCAATCTCTCTCTGCAACGCCTCATACAATATCATCACTAAAATCCTGGCCACTTGCCTCAAGCCCCACATAAACAACCTCATCTCAGAGAACCAAGGTGGATTCATATCTCAAAGACAGATCTCTGACTCTATCCTCCTTGTCTAAGAAGCCATCCACTCTAGCATATCTCGCAATGAAAAAGGCTTCATCCTCAAGCTTGATCTTGCCAACGCCTTTAACATGGTAAGGCACTCTTTTCTTTTAGTTGTTTTGCAAAAATTGGGGTTCAATCAAAGCTTTATCGATTTTATCAAGTCCTGCATCTCTGGGCCTTGGATATCCCCCCTTATCAATGGAAGACCATCTCCCTTCTTTCAATCCTCAAGAGGGCTCCGACAAGGCTGTCCCCTTTCCCCATATTTGTTCATTCTTATGGCTAATTCCTTCAGTAGAGCTCTTGATCATTCTAGGCGGGTGGGTCTCATAACAGGGATAAAATATCGAAACGGAGTTCGAAACATGAATCACTCCCAATTCCCTGATGATAGATTATTAATGGGAGGAGCTTCCAAAATTATTGCTCAGCGGTTCAAAAATGTATTGGACAGATTTATGCTCTTTTCTGGAAGCCTGATCAATTTCAAGAAAAGTTGTCTATGGCTGGAATGTCTCTAGAAAAAATTTTCACAGCATCACCAGCATTTTTGGGGTTCCATACAAGATAAACTGGGATCACTTTAGCTACTTGGGCATGCCTGTTAGTGTCAATTTTTTTAAGGCTGAGATCTGGAACGTGGCTATTGACAAAATGAAGAGGAAGGTGAATCAATGGGGCCCCTCTTGGCTTAATCACATAGGTCGGCTCACCCTCCTCAAATTTGGGTTATCCTCCCTCCCTCTCTACCAATTTACTCTTCTGCAAGCCCCGACCAGCGTGCATCTAAAAATGGAGGCTATCATTAGACATTTCCTATGGCAAGGAGGAAAGAAAGAAAAAAAAAATACAATTTAGTCAAATGGAACCATGTTATCCAAGATCAGGAGCATGGAGGCATACGAGTGCGCTCATCCAAAATCATGAATAAGACCTTTGGGGGTAATATTGTATGGATATTAATCAATGGGAATCAAACTTGGTGGAAAAAGGTGCTCGAAGTTAAATATTTAAATTCTCCTAGACAACAACTTCTACAGCATGAAATTCCCAATAGACCATGCACCAAAATCTGGTCCTCTTGCAAAAAAGCTATCCCCCTTCTTGCAGAAAACCTCTCTAAAGTTTTGAAAGGAGGCAAGTCTATAAATATTGGTCTGGATCGAATTATGGGAGGTAATCCCATCATAGAAAGACTAGGCACTCAGAACATTCTTCTTCACTTGGACAACATAGGTCTCAAATTCCTGAATCATTTTTCTAAATGGGACACCCAGAATCAATTGTGGATCGGATGGCAATTTCCTATTATCCCTCCCCCCCTTAAAGAAGAACTCAGAAATTTGCAAACTCATCTACATGGTCTAGCTCCTATCAAGCAAAATGCCACTGATGGTTTCCGTTGGGACCCTACAGGAAAAGTCTTCACCATCAAGTCTACATATCAATATCTTTGCAAAGAGTAGTATCCAGCTACAATTTGGCCAATCTGGAAAACTGCCTGGCAATCAAAAGCCATTCCAAAGATCAAATTCTTCATTTGTACCTTACTGAAAGGCAAAATCCTTACTTCTGACAATCTCAAGAGAAGGGGAGTCATAGGTCCTTCTATCTGCCCCAACCGTCAAAACATAGAAGATACCATACCTCATCTCTTTATCTGATGCCCCTTCGCCATCCAATGTTGGACTGACCTCACAACTCACTTCAAGCACGATAGCAATCATTTGAGCTCGGTTGCAGAGTTGCTTCTTCAATGGAAAACAGTTTTCCTTGGAAAAACAAAAATAATAAACTCTCAAGAAGGGTATGGAACACCCTTCCGCACGTTTCTCTATGGAATATATGGCTCTCTCGGAACAACAAGATCTTCCGAGGCAAAGAACCATCCCACAGAAAACTCTACAACAAAACTTGGAGTTTAGTACTAGAAACCATTTCTGCAAAAAGCAATCACAAAGTTGATCCCACTGATCTGAGTGTGGAAGAAAAAATCTTTCTCCATGACCTCTTATCCAAAAGCAATATAAATACTCCCTCCCTCATTCCTCATTGCTGTGCTCCTTGGAAAATTCATCTCAAGGACAGCGCCTTTAAGGATTGGATCAAAGACAGTGGCAGACCCACTCTTTTTTTACGGGGCCTCAAAATCTAATCCCGGCATCGCTGGAGCAGGGGGAAGCATTCGAAGTGAAACTGGGCATTTGATTTTATCTTATGAATAGAGCCTTGGCTCTCTATCCAATAACAGATATGAAGCCCTTGATCTCTATCAAGGATTAATTCAATTAAAAAATATCAGAATCGACAACGCCATCATTTTGGGCGACTCTGCTATTGTCATACAGTCCATAATTTGCAATCGGCCCGCATAAAATGTATCCCTTGAACAAATCCTCAGTAGATGCCATCTCCTTTTGAATGATTTGAAAGGTACCACATTATTTCACATTCTTAGATCACTCAACAGAGAAGCAGATCTCCTGGCTAACAGTTCTTGCGCTCGATCTCCGGGTCACCTGCGTTACAATGATGCTTCGTACCTAGCACCTCCCCCCTAATCATGACCCCTGCTGCCCCTAGATCTTATGAGATTTTCCTATTTGCATTTTCTGACTTCGCTTGTGCCCTCAGTGCCCCTTATCACTCCATCCCCATGACTCATTCGCCTTGGGCCTCCCCAAAGTTGATTCCTTCTCCCCTGCTTGTATCTATTTATTCTTCACCCCTCTGTATCTCACTCCACACCTGCTCTGCTCCCTTCTTGAGTTTCTCAGCACCCCTTCAATTCTCTGCACTCGGGCTCCCTGGTGGTTTGTCGAGCGCTTTTCCTTTGCACCCTCCCTTATTTTTCCTCCCCCTCCATGTCCCTCTATCGAGACCTCCCAGCACCCTCCCAATCCTTCATCTTTTCAATCACAGTCCTAGTCTTTGTTTGCAACTTGCAGTTTTTGTCACTGCCTCAGTATTTTGGTTTGCTCATAATAGAATGGCCAGAAGCGAAAATTGCTTCCATTGTGCAGATTTGCAGGCGGAGCTCGAACAAATTTGTGCCCATCAAAAGAC
The DNA here is from genome assembly GCA_034641835.2 of Pinus albicaulis. Taxonomy (NCBI): domain Eukaryota; kingdom Viridiplantae; phylum Streptophyta; class Pinopsida; order Pinales; family Pinaceae; genus Pinus; species Pinus albicaulis. Next base: position 1,754,097,860 of record CM076578.1, on the reverse strand, counting down.
CATTGATGCTAAACTGAAGAACGATGTCAAAGCCCTAGAGGACAGACACCAAACTGATGTCAATTTCTTCCTCTCAAGGGTCTCTTCTCTACAGGCTCAGTTTGACAATGTTTCGAACAAGTGTGCCCATGCCGAAGAGTCAGTCCAAATCCTGAAATACATGATTGAAAAATGCACTGCTCCAAGCACCAGCTCCAACAACATAAGAAATGAGGGAAATGAAGAGAATCCAGAGAATTCTACAGCAAGGCAAATCAGTCACATAAATATAGATTAGCTTTCCTCTTCTTCTTATTATGTGTTTTAAATTCACACTTCTTCTTTCCCAGTTCATCCACATCTACAACTTCTCTGTATTTTTGTATCTCCCGAATACTAAAATCAAAATGCATGTAATTCATAGTTGTGGTTGCACTCTTTATAGCATTACAAACAACACTTCTTGTAATCATGGAGCCTCAGCTCCCTCTCTTTTTTGAAATACAATTAGCAACCGATTTTGTCAAAAAAAAAAAGAACAAAGGGAAAGATACCAAAAGACTCTACAGAAGAGGAAGACTAGACTTTGAATTGGAAGGAACAAATGCCAAAGACAGAAAAGAAATAAGTGGAATCAATTTTGGAGAAAAGAGCAGCAAACAAGAGCAGAGGAAAAACTTTCTATCAGTATCTAGTCAAATGGAAAGGACACCAGGTGGAAGATGCCAGTTGGATGACAGCAGCAAAGTTACAAAAATTTAGTACAGATCCTGAAGCATTGATGGATCAATCTTTTCTTCCCCGAGAGTCATATGGAGGAGCATCCAGACTTAGCCAACAATATGATTGGATGTTCACATGTTGTGGCTAACCATGAGGTGGATAAACATTGGCCATTAATATTTTACTTTGTTTTAATTGAGAGAAGTTAGTTTGTTTCGATTTGTTAAATTAATTAGGAATAGAAATAGAAATTGGTTTCTCCCTGCGAGGAGATTGAGCCAAGTAGGATATGAGCTGAGAAATAGACTAGCATTTGTTTCTTGGAGTGGTTCAATGTAAATCTATTTTAGGCAATAAGGACAACTTCATATTGTTATATAAATATATAAGATAGGTGAGAGAGAAAGCAGAGTGTGTGGAAAAAAGCGAGACAATGTGAAATAGGTGTGTGAGAGGCAAGGGCAGAGAGAGCATAAACAATTGTAATAACCAGCCAATCAAGGGATTGGCTTTGTAAATTCATTTATTATTAATTTTCAAGTGTTTTGTATCAAGCTAGCTCTCCGTTCAAACTATTTTTTTAAACTCTGTTGAATCGCATATATATTAAGTTATATAGCGGAAGGACAATCAAATTGCAGGCGTGACGAGGGCCATATATCTGAACCCGATCAATGGGAGAGATCTCATCACAAGTTTAAAACCATCACGCATTGCAGAGAAATAGATTTAACATTAAAAAGTCACAAGATAAATTGTTTTGTCAGCGATTCGAAGTGAGGAGTGGAGAGACAATGGGGATCATCGTTTCCGAGACTAATCCAATGGTGGAGATCACAACGTCAGGAAACGATTTCGAACTTCACAAGATTTAGGAAATAAGTGTTAAGACATCGCAAAGTAAACTGTTTTATTTGCGATGCAAAAAGGAGGAGGACACCTGTTAGCTCAGCGCAGTTTTTAAATTCACAAGGATTAAAGTTAAAGTGTTAAAGCTAAACTACAAATTTTGCGATCTGCGATCACCGGTGATTGGTCGGACTTGTCGTGGGACCCTCTTGTAAGAGATTCTGTGCTAACAAATTGTTTTGGGTTATATGTGTTTGGTTGTAATAATGATTTTGATCACGCCATCTTTATTTATGTATACTTAACGAGCCCCGAAGTTAAAACAAACCCGCTGCGGGTAATACGGTTGTGTAGAGTGTAAACTCTATAGTTTCTATGCATACTCTGATATTTCTGCAACTAGTCTGCATCAAACATGAATATCAAGCTTGGATGTTTCATTGTAAATTATGCTATTAATGTTTTTAATTGAGTGATTCCATTCCATAATGCATAAGGAGGAGTAGAAAAATTGTCAGAATCATAAAGTACATCCAATTAACGGGACGAACCATGTCTAGGTCAACATTCATTATTAGGAAAGTCATTTTGTTACATATATGTTTGAAGAAAAGAAATTACATAGCCATAGTCTTCTGCCAAATATAGATGAGAATAATGTTATTAAAGGAAATATTTTGGGACCTCTCTCATCTGGTGCACTAGTGAGCAAGCTTTTATTGCTTAGCAATATTTGCTTACTTGAGTTGGAGCTTAGCAACTTAATTCTTTGGCCAATAGAGAAAATGGTGGATTTAAAAATTGGTTCTATCCTAGTAATTGAATGTATTAACCAGTTGAATGCTTACCAACATAAATATCCAAAATCACAACATTAAGACCTTAGGTATATAATGGTGATCCATTCCATCAATGTTCTTTGAAGTCAACTTCCATGGGATCAATTTCAAATTTTCTAAAAAGAGCTAATGCACTTTGCACCACTATATAGTAATGAATTTAGAGTTTTAAATGTGAAAGTATTCATTTGGTGCTATAAATATTGCATATCAGAGGTTCTCTCTAGAGATGGCTTGTAAACCATGCAACTTAACTTCTAAGATGTGGTATTTGATAGCTATTTCAATGACTTTTATGTTGCTAAAGATATAATTAAACTAAACATGCATTTAATATGCCAACCCAAGACTCAAATTTTGGCAAGATATCACGTATTGCATAGAAATATTATAGGTATGATGCACTAATTTGCAAATCCAAGAAGAAAATTTAATTTCTAAATTATATTCACACCTTGAAAAATTAAATGGAGCTCAACCTTAGAAAACGGAATGGAAATCATGTTTATTAAATTTAACCAACTTTTAACCATTAAGTAAATAGGCTCGCTGAAATTGAATTGAATGTTATGTTTAAATTGAAAATACTTTGAAATGAATTATTTCATATAGTCACAACAATGTCTATGAACTAGAAAATGGAAAAGAAAAGGAACTAGAAACATTGTTATTATGTTTGGGTAGGCCCTACCTCGATGAAATAGAAGTTCTTGGAAACTAAATACAAATCACAGAAATAATCACACACAATTTACTTGATACTCATATAAGATACATAATATGTGAAAATCAACCTCTACTTGTTGGCATTATGATGCATGTGTTGTCCTTGATGGAAATCCACTTGTAAAAGACCAAGTATATGGTATTTGGATACGCTCTAAGGTGTCAAAGTGATGGAACAAAATGGCAGAATTTTTGGACATAGGTTTTGCAGATCAAAATCCAAAAATGGATAAAGAAACATAATTGAAGAACTATACACGAATTAGTAAGTGAAAAGTCATGTATTCACGTAGGTATGAAGAAGCAAAGTCGTGTATGTGCTAACGCACTAATTTTATAATACTAGGGGTCTTTACCATGGTATTAGCCCACAATATTGAGCGTAATAAAAATTATTTGATCCCGTCCAAGAATACCATCGACTCTTGTGTGGTTTTGGCTCATGGTATTGGCTAAGGCTCAAACTATATAAGGAGGTGAAGTTCATAATGCTAAGTGTGCATGAGTATGTGAACTGAATGAACACTTCAATCTGATGTATATTTGCATGGAATGGGCTATAGTCAATAAATAGATCTGATATAATGATGCACTCATGAATACAACAGGATCTCTAGACCTGAAATGACCATGTATTTGCATGATCTATTTATGAGTTGTTTAGATATGTGGTATGGTGCATTATTTTGTAGTGAAGGGTATGCTCTGAGTAAGTTTGCACTTCTGAAGTGTTGTGCAATCCTCAATTATTTATAGATCTATATGTGGGTTTGACTCAAGGAAGGCCCATATACATGCAGGTTCGGTTATTCAGCGGCATGTATATATTCAGCAATATATTGAGATCGATACGCAAGTTGGGTTTAGAATAAACACGTACATTGAATAATGTCTTATGGAAGGTGTGTATGCAAGCCATGGTTCTGCTAAAGAATCCTGAAGAAAAAATCTGATCATTTTTTTTTTTTTGTTTCTGAAATTTGGCAATGATATCTTCATATAGATATGGGTTGTTTGAATATTGATTATGCCGCTAGTTGATTGTGATTAAAGATACATGATTGGTTGTTTGATTGATGATTGAGTGAATGATTTGGTACAATTATATTTTTTAGTTTGATGTATTGTATTGAGCTTAAATGAAGGTAGTGGGTCCAATCTGAAAATCTAATGAAAATAGGCCTACAAATTGTGATGTGTTAAATATGTTGGATCCAGTGTGAAAATTTATAAAACGTGGTCCGCGATGGTGCTGAGGGTTGGAGCCTTGAGTGAGGAAGTCGAAGCTTCCAGCCAGTAGGAACTGGTGATCATATTAGGGGGTTGTAGCTCTCGTCCAGTAGTGGCTAGTAAACGAGTGCAGGGGGTCGAAGCTCCCTTCCAGTGGTGGCTGGTAAATGAGATCAAGGAGTTGGAACTCCCTTCCAGTAGCAGTTGGAGAATGAGTGAAGGTTGCAGTCTTATGCAGGTGGGTTCTTGCGTACTGGTATGATTATGTGCCAATACAAGATTGTAAGAAATTTTTTATATAATAAATATTGAAGACAGAGATGACAACAACAGAGGTTTTCTCCCATATTGGGTTTTCACCTTAAATCCTAGTGTTCATGTGTGTTGGTTATGTGTGATGATCTATTCTATTCTTACTACACATGTTTACTTCTTACTAAATGTTCAATGAATCATTAATGCACTGGTTAAAGTAAAGTTACTAAAGATTTATCTGAATTATAAGCGATCTGGGCATACGCTAGTTTCCAGAATAAAATTCGCATACATACACTAATTGGCTTGAGTACAATCGCGTATAGAATTCAGTAAAGAAATGTAAAAGTCCGTATGAATTCTAAATACTGATACACCCTCCACCCCCTCAGTGTTTTTCCCAACACTATTATTTATTAAAACATAATATTCGATCTCAACACAATAATAATTATGCCATTATATCTATTAGTTCCCTACCTAATAATAATGATAGGGGTTATGCATACTTAGAATTTGTACACTAAGAATGGCGTTTCCTAGCTAATATCTCACCAATAAGTGCCTAATCACAATATGCAGACCTGCATCGGGTAGGATATAACTTAGTCTTTTCCCCACTAAACATCCTATTTGCCTTGGATTTGACCCCGAATCTCTTATCACTCTCATCAATAAAGGATATAAAAAAATTGGTGCAACATAAGAAATTTAAGGTGTCGTATAGATGAGTGTAGCTCTCGAGGCATAACCTATTGAGGAACGAGGGGTTGAGTTGTTTGAGCGATTTAATTGTCCAAAAAGTTACATTGTCTTTTGCCTGCAAGTTGCCATCTCTCACAGGCTGATTTGCGTTACACCTCACCCATTAAAAGCATATAAATTCCATAAGGATATGAGTCAATTATAAATTCCACAGGCTGATTGCATTATGCATTGCCGATTTAAAACAATTTAAATTTAATAGAATTAAAGTTCTATATAATCGGGTGAATTGCATTACACGTCGCCCATTCAACACATGTAAATTTCATTGAATCACCCATTCAACAATTTCATATAATCAAAGTGCCATGTCGTTGGGCCGATTGCATTAAATCATCACTCATTCAACACATATAAATTTCATAAAATCAAAGTGCCGTATTGCTGGGCTGATTGCATTAACTCATTACCCATTCAACACACATCGAATTTCATAAAATCAAAGTGCCATATCATAATAAAATAAATAAATTTCCATGCGCTCAATCAATCACCTGTGAATTTGTTTTATTTGCAATATATACCTACACAATTATATATATATATATATATATATATATATATATATATATATATATGTTAGATTTGGTTTTTCCTTACATTATTGGTCTAGGTTTCTAGTTCATTTTTAATGGTGTTATAAAGTATGCCAACAACAACCGAGTGTGTATTGAATCGTTTGGAATGGTAAATTAGTTTATATAATGTTCCCAACGATATGACACTTGGACTCTTTGAAATTTATGTGTTGAATGGGTGATTAGTTAATACAATTGGACAAGCGATATGGCAATTGGATTCTATGAAATTTATATGTGTTGAATGGGTTATGAGTTAATACAGTCAGCGCAACAATATGGCACTTGGATTCTCTGAAATTTACATGTATTGAATGGGGCATGAGTTAATAAAATTGGCGAAAATGTTAATAATGCTATTTATGTTAACATTGCTATTGTTGTTGTTAACATAATAATTTATATTAAAAATATTTATTTATATTATAATTTATATTAAAAATCTTAAATACATTTGTCAAAAATTCTAGACATCATGATCTAGATCTCTCTAAAAGTTGAGTGTCTATAGAATAAAATCATTTGTTGGCGGAAATTTAGAGCAGTGACGATCCAAGGTTCGCCCCGAGTTTGCCAACAAAGGAGGTCGTCATAATTTAGCTTTTCACCAACATTTTCACTCCCTTTGATACAAAAGGAGTGTCTCACCAAGGTAGTGGAATAAATAAGGGACCCAAATTAGTAGCAAAAAACTAAGCCTATCATACTACCATTTGCATCATTAATCATCTTATCATCCTAGACAACTACTTGTTATCGAGACATACATATATTCAAAAGAAAGGAAAAACAAAAAATCATATACTTGAAAAAGATATGAAAAAAAAAACCACCCAAACATTAACCCAAATAACACAAAATTTCAGAAAAACACTTTTTCTTATTAATGTATCCCAACCATTACATCAAAGATCCAAACAACCTTGCGTGATCGTATTGATTTAACCATACCATATTATTATTAATATAACCCAACCATTACAACAAGAATCCAAACAACCTTATATAACTTTATTAGAGCAAACCATATCATATTTCAGAAAAAACAACTTTTCTTATTAATATAACTCAACCATTACATCAAGGATCCAAACAATCTTGTATGATCTTATTAGATCAAACCATACCATACTACACTAGGCATGATAGATCATATACATAAATCAAAACATGCATGATTTATCAATCAATTGGTTAAAGATCCGGTAAACCCTAGGGATGGAAAAGGTGTCTATATTATTCCTTGTTCTTGTGGGATACCTTACATTGGTGAAATTGGCTGATCTATTAACCAAAGGATCAATGAACATGCTGTTGGCATTAAGCATGGAAGATCTTGCACCTCTGTCGTAGTTGAGCATGCGGAAAAGACTAACCATCATATCTGCATTGAAGAGGCTAAGGTTATAGCTAGGATTGACCATTTCCATCATCGGAAGTTAAGGGAGGCATTAGAAATTGAAAAAAGACCCATAAATCTCAATAGAGATGACGACTGGAATATAAGCAGGTGTTGGATCCCTGCCCTATATTCCTAATGGTCAAATTTTATTTTTTTTAATTTATTTATAAAAGAAAAGAGAATAATAGAAATAAAAATTTACATACAGTTAAATAAATAAAAATACTATAATATAATAGGTAATAAATAATTAAATAATTAGGAGTTAATAAAGAAATAAATAATACTAATAATAAAGAATTAACTAAATTAAATAAAATATAAAGATTTATAAATATATTTTATTAAATAATTAAACTTTTAAATTAATTAAATAGAACTAGCCGTTATAATTTTATTTAATAATTAAGTAAATAATCAAATTAATTAAAATAGAACTAGAAATTATTAAATTTCATAGTCAAACTAGTCGTAACGGCTAGTTTAGCCATTTCTGCATCTATTTAAACTCAACGTCTGGATCTGATCTCTCACCTAGTCCTGGTGATGAACCACACTGGTTGGTTCGAAACGCGTCGACAATGTTCATTTGAATGTGATTATTACCGAAAAAATTCTACATAATAAAATATTATTTAAGAATTAAATATTATTTAAAATTTTAACAGTTTATTATTCTTGAGGTGTATTATCTATTCAATAATAGATGATACTAATAGTAATATTTACATATAAAAAGTAAGAAAATATAAAAGAAAATAGAAAATTATTGTGGAAAAAGAAAATTTACCATTTTCTAATTTCATTTTTTCTTTCGAAGACCTAAAAAACATAGAAAATGGAAAAGGGAAAGTAAGAAAATACAAAAGAAAATAGAAAATCATAATGGAATAAGAAAGTTTACCATTTTCTAATTTTATTTTTTCAAACAAAGACTTAAAAAGCTTAGAAAATGGGAAAAGGAAAGTAAGAAAATACCAAAAAAATTGGAAAACCATAATGGAATAAGAAAGTTTACCATTTTCTAATTTCACTTTTGCTTTCAAAGGCCTAAAAAACTTAGAAAATGGAAAAGGAATGAATTTGTCTCTGTAAGTATTTAATACATTGTTAATTTTTAAAGGAGTGATTATTTTTGGGATTTTATATATTTTTTAAATATGGTTATATTTATCATGAAGAATTTTAGATAAATAAGTTTTTAAGGACTATAAGTTTTGAAAAGAAGTGATAAGTGTGGTTTTTAATTTAAAATAAATTTAGAAAATAGTATGTAAAAGGTATTGTTTTCACAATAATAACAACTTTTAGGATGTATAGTGTCGATTTTTTTTGGATTTTTTTTGGAATTACAAATTTTTTATTCGAACTTTTATAGTTTCGTATCTAATTTAATCAAAATTCGAATTTGAACTTGGTAACTATGCATACAACGGGTACAAGGATACAACACCTCCAGTTTTTTAGTATCAGGAACCACGAGCAATTTAATTTGCACATCCACCGACAACACTTCACGAATAGAACAAACATATAGAAGTAATAAGTCTATGAGAACAATTTTTTATTAATGGTGTATTTCCTTTGCTGTTAATAAGATTCTTGAAACATCAATTGTTTTTTCCATAATCTTGAATATGTTTATTACTTTCGATTTATTAAATTCAGAAGAAATATAATTTTAATATTAAATTATTATTATTATTGTTATATATGAAAATAATATATATATATATGAAGGTAGAAATATGTTGATGAATTAAATGATATATCGACGTCTACGCTGCGTGACCTAGCTCCCAGAGCTTCTGCGTTGCGCCAGCGCTGCGCACGTCTGCTATAGAGCAGCTGCGGCCTTCCTGGCATCCATGTCCAGCGATGGGGGTCCGGAACCCCCCCCCCTCTCCCTCCTGAAGTCCTCGACTTCCAAAAAATGGTGGATGCATGCAGCAAACGTCCCCCCTCTACACAACAATAGAAATTTGTCAAGAAAAAAGACTACATTCCCACAGTGGCCCTCCCTGTGGAAGAAACTTGTCGCTCTGCATTGAGTCTAGCTGATAGAGGGCTCATTGGGCAGTTTACCGGCCTCTGGCCATCACCCAAATCAATAGAAGATTGGATCAAGAGAAACTGGTCCCCTCTGATCAAGGAAGGAATCAAATCATATTTTGTAGGTAAATGCTTCTTTGCATTCGTGTTTTAATCTGTAGAAGATCGGAGTCTCATCTTCAGGAACGGGCCCTATTTCATGGGGCTGCAAGGGTTATATTTAAATAAATGGTCCCCAGACTTTGATCCGACCCAGGATGTACCTACGGCGGTTCCAGTATGGGTGCGGCTTCCCCATCTTCCCCTACACTGCTGGAGCAAAAAATCTCTCCAAATCATCGGAAACTCCCTTGGTAAATACATTGATCAGGCTGTAAGGAAAGATCAGTACTCCTGTGCCCGAATATGCATGGAAGTAGATCTGGAAGAAGGATTACCTGAAGAAATAAAACTCACGGTTGCTAGATGGTCCCATATTCAAGAGTTGGATTATGAGCAGATCCCCTTTAAATGCAGACACTGCCATGGCTATGGACACTTTGCAAAATACTGCAAGAAAAAAGCTGAAGAGAAGAGTTACAATCCCAAGGGAGATCAATGGACCTCAGTCCAGAAAACTAGCCATGCAAAAGCAGTCAGGAAAGGATCCACAAAGGGGAATAACCAAGAAGAACCTGGTAATGATAATAGAACCCTTGAGGACCTGGATGAGATCCCAAACCCCAAAGGAACCTCTCCATCAAATCCCTCAGAAACAGATCTGACTACTCCAGCACAGGTCGAAGATCCACAAGCAAATAAAGATGGAGGCGGAGCTACCTCGTCTGGTTCTCCTTAGGGCAGCCCCTCCATGCCTTCGTATGCAGACATAACAAAGAAAAAAAAAGTGCCAGAGCCCTCAGACTCCTCAGAGGATGAGACCTATGAGAGGCCCTTGAAGAAAGCAGGTAGGAAGACCCACAAAGTAGTCAGGCAAGAGGAGGCAGAATGCCTAAAAATGCAAGGCAGCCAATCCACAATAGAGATGACTATCGGTAGAAATACAAGAGGAAGATCCACCAAGGGAGGAATCCCAAACCCCTCACCAAGAAAATAATGTGTATAGTCTCTTGGAATTGCAGAGGCCTGGGGACCCAACCAAAAATTGAAGCGGTCAAAGATCTGATGAAAATAGAGCCCTCAGATATCCTCTTGCTCCAAGAGACCAAAATCGAAGGGCAAGCCCTTATGGATATCAGCAAGTCTAATTGGAAGAAGAACGAAGGTATAGCAGTCAGCTCAAGGGGAACTTCAGGAGGCGTAACAACTCTCTGGTCTGAAGACCAATTCCATCTGTTGAAATCCCACGAGACCCAACATTGGATCTACACTGAGCTCAAGCATCTTGAAAGTAAGTTAACTATAGCCTTATTCAATCTCTATGTTCCTGTCATTTGTGCTGAAAAAAGAGAATGCTGGAATACTGTCTATGATTTCTTAGATCTCCACTCCCTAAACAACATCATCCTAGGAGGAGATCTCAAATTAGTCATGAAGCCAAAGGAAAAAAGGGGGGGAAACAGTAGCAGAGATCAATTGTTTCCTTTGGTTGAAGAATTAATGCAGCAGAGGGACCTGCTAGATTTTGCCCCGGCAAGAGGAAAATATACTTGGACCAATAACAGAATGGGGTCTGATCACATTGCTTCCCGGTTGGATAGATTCCTGATCCAAAGCTCCCTGCTGTTGGAAAACCTCCTTATTTCAACAAAAATTCTCCCCAAACTCTCCTCGGACCATAAGCCAATTCAACTCATTATGGCCCTTGAGGAAGATCTTGGCCCAATCCCCTTTAAATTTAGTCCCCTCTGGATTGAAAAAGAAGGTTTTCTAGACACTATCCAATCAGGTTGGGATATCCCCATCAACAGATCCCCAAGCTATGCATGGGAGAAAAAATTAAAAGCCACCAAAAAAGCCTTAAAAGAGTGGCTAAGAAATCTCCCCAATCCCCCTTCTCAGCAGAGAAAAGATGAAGTTCAACAGTTGGAAACTTTGCAAATTGGAATGGAAGGTCTCTACATTACCCCTAAAATATTAAACAAAGAGGCAGCTTATCAAAGAAATACCCATCAAGCATTCAGACGGGGAGAAGAGTACTGGAGGCTCAAATCTCGCAATCTATGGCTCAAGGCAAGAGATCGAAACACTTCGTTCTTCCATCGCTAGTATAAAGCCCGCCTATCTCGAAACCACATCATCGAGATCAAGAATGAAGAAGGATAGATCTGCAACAATTTTGACCAAATTAAAACAGCAGCTGAAAATAATTTCAAAAATCTCTATGGTCCAGGGAATGAAGACAGCATAGAATACACCGAAGATCTCCTCTCCAATATCCCCCACCTTGTCACCCATGAGGACAATCAGGCATTACTGAAACCTTTATCTGAAGAAGAAATCATCAAGGTCATATGGGCAATGGAATCAGATAAGGCTCCTAGGCCAGACGGATTCACAATCCACTTCTACAAAGTCTGTTGGGACATCATCAAAAAAGATCTGCTGAAAATGATACAAGGTTTTTTTGGAAAAGCCAAGGTTGGGGGAGGCATCAACTCCACCTTTCTTGCTTTAATTCCAAAAGAGGCTAACCCGGAAACTTTCGGTAGGTTCAGGCCCATCTCTCTATGTAACGCCTCTTACAAAATCATGTCCAAAATCATTGCAAACAGAATCAAACCCCTGCTTGACAAACTAATATCTAGTTCCCAAGGGGGGTTCGTCAAAGGCAGAAACATCTTGGACAACGTCATTCAAGTGTAGGAAGCTATCCACTCTAGTAAACAGAGGAAAGAGAAGGGGATGCTGATCAAGATCGACATGGCTAATGCCTTCGATAGAGTCAACCACTCCTTCCTTCTCCAAGTTCTTTGATCCTTCGGCTTCACTACTCAGTTTATCAATCTCATTAAAGCATACATCTCAAACCCTTGGATAGCTCCCATGGTTAACGGCCGCCCAACATCCTTCTTCCAAGCCCATCGTGGACTAAGGCAAGGTTGTCCGCTCTCGCCATTTCTGTATATACTCATGGCAGATTGTCTCAGTAGGAAGCTGGCTACAGAAATGAACACTAGTGGACTCCCAGGAATTCGAACTGCAAATGCTCTTAAGCCTATAAATCATGCTCTCTTTGCAGACGACTCCTACTTCTAGGCAGAGCCTCTATTAGAATAGCAGCTAATTTCGACTCTGTACTAAAAATTTATTGCAGAGCCTCAGGAGCTGTGATAAATGATAGAAAGAGTTCGATCTATGGATGGAATGTAAGCCAACACAATCTCAACACCATAGCTCAGATTCTTGGTTTTGAGTGCTTTGCCCAATGGGACTGCATCAAATACCTCGGCTTACCTCTCACATCTGGAGTCAATAACAGATCTCTGTGGCATGGCATCATCAGCAAAATTAAAGCCAAGATCACCTCCTGGGGAGGTTATTGGCTCACCAAGGGAGGGAAAATTATCTTACTTAAATCTGTTTTATCTGCTCTCCCCATTTATCAAGCCTCTTTCCTCCTTGCTCTGAAACACATAATGGAGCAAATCTCTTGTCTCCTGAGAGATTTTCTCTGGAAAGGAGGCAGAGGCAATCACAATAAATTGCATTTGGCAAACTAGGATCTTGTCAAGTGGCCAAAATTGGACGGAGGTCTACAAATTAGAGACCCTACTTTATCTAACCTGGCACTTGGATGCAAGCTCCTTTGGAAAATCTATGCAGACCCCTCACATCCTGTCAGTGAAACGCTCACCTCCAAATATGCGCAGGGGATCTCTCTCAGGCATCTATCAGAGAACAATACTCCCGCAGGCACACAAACTTGAAATCTCTGTAGAAAATGTATCAGCAGCTTCAGGAAACATTTGTATCGCATACCTGGTAACAGGGAAAAAAATTTACTATGGAAAGAATGCATTATGAATAGCCCCCCCCTTAATTCCCACGAAGAAATTCGTGAGCTAAGAGAATGGCTCCACAACGCAGTTTTACGGAAGTTGAATGACATCTCCACATGGGACAGTAAAGGGAACTGGGTTGACTGGGAATTCCCTCTCGTGCCGGCGCAGCTACACTACCAACTCACACTGCTCAAAACGCTGCTTTCAAACGCAGCGCCGGTCCATCACAACAACTCAGACAGATGGGGGTGGGGTGACTCCGGATCTTGTTCTTCAGCATCGGGTTACATTGCCCTGCAGCCCAAAAAAGACAGACTTCGATCACCAGCCATATGGAAACAGGTTTGGAACACCAATGGGTTACCCAAAGTCAACATCTTTTTTTGGATTCTTATGCAGAATAAACAGCTCACAGGGGACAATCTGTTAAAAAGAAATATTGTTGGGCCACACAGATGCGCAATGTGCAGAAACTCTGGTGAAATAGCGTCTCATCTGTTCATTGAATGTGATTTTGCCAATGAAGTCTGGAAATTAACTCTACTTGGATTGTAGGCCTCCCCTCCCCAGCACAATTCCGTGGCAGATCTCTTTTCTGATTGGTTTCAAAGTTATCCTCATAATATCCCCAACAATTCACTTTGGTTCCACATTTGGCTTTCCATCCCCAAATTTGTATGCTGGGAAATCTGGCTTGCCCGGAATGACTCGATCTTCAACAACTCTACTCGCTCTCCTGCAAAATCTGCCTCTATTGCAAAAGCTCTTCTTCTTGAATCTATCCTCCTGCATTCTCAAAAACCAGACTCCTCCCTCCTCCCCATCGAAAAGGCATGGTTGAATCTGCATAGCCCTCACCCCAAAAGCAAAGCCCATTCCCTCCCCCTTCCCCTCCCCAATCCATCTGGGAAAATTAGAGAACCTGAAGCTTCCTTTCAAGCTTGGTGGAAGACCCAAAACACAACTTCAATCTTTTTCAATGGTGCCTCCAAGGGAAACCCTGGGGCTGTGGGAGCTGGTGGATTCATCTACTTCTCAGACAACTCCAGAAAAGTCCGCTTCTGCTGGGGGCTTGGTATTCGTACAAACAACCAAGAAGAGCTCCTTGGTCTCACAAAAGCCTGCCAAATTGTCCGTGATAAAGGCATCAAAGAATGCCAAGCATTCGGAGATTTTGAAATCCTCATTAAGAAGATCACCTCGGATGACCAGTTCAACAACGCCATTCTCAACAAGTCTCTAAAAAGGCTAAAGATCATTCTGCAGGATTTCACTTCCTTCAAAATATTTCACATTCTCAGAAGTTTGAATAGTGAGGCGGATGAAATGGCAAACAAAGGATGTCTCTTAGCATCGGGAGTTCTCAACATCAATGATAAAAGCTCTATCCCATATTGTATTCCTTAACTCAAGTGAAAAAATTGAACAAGAAGCATTTAGATGCAAGGAAAAGCTGTGTAATGATGGTTGATTAGGTTTCGGCCCAACCATACTCCAAATAATAAATTATACCCGTTACGGTTAAAAAAATAATATATATATATATATATATATATATATATATATATATATATATATATATATATATATATATATATATATTTCTCAATAATGAAATATAAGTTTTAAAAAATAATTTGCTATACAAATTTCAAAAAAAAAAATGTTTTAATGCAGAGAGTATAAAAAACTCCAAAGTCAAATATAAACTCATGTGTTTTGTAGAGTTGTTCATTCATCTAAGTGAAGTGTTTAGTATGCAGTGATTTCAATACATTATATATAAAATAGATTATATTTAATAAATTGTTATTGCTATGAAAAAATAAAATAAAAATAAAATATAATATAAATAAGTTGCCTTAGGCTAAGACTTGAAAAGAGATATACTTTTATCCTTTAAAATTAAAATTACTCTTGTAATAATAAATCTTTCATTTACTTCTTTATTTTTAAAAATCTTAAGTTTTTAACATTAAATTACTCTTGTAATAATAAATCATTCATTTACTTCTTTATTTTTAAAAATCTTAAGTTTTTAATATATTTGAATCATGATTGGACGAATTATACGACTAAAAACATTTTTGCAACATGATATTTTTATATTTAACATCATGTATCAAAATTGTTGGAATTTTATGATTTTTCAAAGTCCGACATCAACACTTTTTTGTTTCGAGGGTGTTTTTTCAATCATTTTTTCAAGAGAAAAATTGAATTTTAGCATAATTTTTAAAAATGTTGAAATTTGACTCTAAACAAACAAAATTGCGTTATGGAATACACACCTTTAGTTTTTGAAGTTTTTTTCATGTTTCTTGAGTTTTTTCTTTTAGTTTTTGGGGTGTTTTTCATGTTTCTTGAGTTTTTTGGCTAGAGTTTTCTTTTTGAGGCATTTGTAACTTTGTTATTATACATACATACATACATACATACATACATATATATATATAACAAGGGCTACTTAGTACCTCTTAACTTAAATATAGGTTAATTAAACTAAAAAATAATAAAGACAAATCTCATCACAAAAATAAAACAATTAATAAAATATTGTATTGTTGAATATCATCTTAGCATAATTAAACTAAAAAACTATAAAGACAAATTTCATCACACAATGTCATTGCCAAAAATTAAAAAAGACGATTAATTAATATTGTTTATTTTAAATTTTGCTTTTAAAAATTTTATTTATTTATTTTGTTACTTTTGTTTTTTTTATTTTATTTAAATGGTTTAATTTTTTTTATTTTTTTTCAATTATTTTAAAATGTTTTTTTTTCATTTTTTTTTTCTTTCTTTTTAATCCTTTTTTTATTTTTTCTTTTTATTTTCTTTTTAAATTTTAAATTTTGTTTTTTTAATGTAATTTTTTATTATTTTAAAATTTTTTCTTTTATTTTCTTATTAATTTGTTTTTTAATTCAAATTTTTAAATTTTTATTATTTTTTATTTTGTATTTTAATTTTAATTTTTTTAATTTTAAATATTTTTAAATATTTTTATCATTTTTTTTAATTATGTGGTTTTTTTTTTTAATTTAAAAAAAAAAATAGTTTTTGATGTTTTTTTATTTTATTTTTTCAATTTAATTTTTTTCTTTAATTTGTGTGTTTTTTTGAATTTTTTCCCCATTTTTTTATTTAATTTTCAAAAAACACTATAGTTTTTATTTATTTATTTATTTTTGTTTAAATTTTTTATTTTTACAAGTTAATTTTGTCTTTTATTTTACATTTTTATTGGTCTTTTTTTTGTATATATATATATATATATATATTTGTCATGTTTTTTAATATTGTTTTTATGTTTTATTACCAACATGAAAATGAGCACTCTAAACAAAAATTGGTTGATGTTGCATCAACACTTTTCAAAATTAGCATGAAAATCACTAACATTTTTAAACAAATGTTCATACTTCATAAATAAAAATAAATAATGTGTCAAAAATATGCTCCAAAAAAGGAAAGGGTGATTTGCATCACCACTTTTTAAAATCGGGTGCCTTTTTTGCTACCTCAAAAAAGTAGGTACCAGGTCACTTACCTATTTGATCAGTAACTATGTTCTTACCCCACTTTTCTATATATTTACCCTCTCATTTACAAGAGCTAATGGTTGGATTTGGAGAGTAATTATGCCCTTATGTTGTTGTAGTAAGTGGTTATTAGCCCATGCATAGGGTCAGTGGAGATGCATATTGTGACAAGGAAAGGACGAGTTAACAACTTGGAGGATCTCTTCTACAAGATCGACTGCTACTTATGGTTGTGATCGCCCTCCATTTATATTAATGCAAACAATTCTATGTTTTCCTATATGTGATGTCATTATTTCACTTATTTCAATACCATGTTGATCTATTGAATAGAGTACTTAAATGATATTGCATACATCTTGTAGTTTCTTGGTTTTTGTTATTTAACTGTGCAGGATCTAATTTTTGCGGCTAGAGATGGAATTGGACCTTCCAAGCTAAAGAAGGAGTGAAGCATGTGACAGATTCCAAGTAAGCCTCACCCCATCATCTATCTACCTTAAGGAAAAGCATTGAGTTCCTTGTCTCTCTGTTGTTCTAGGTTGACCACCAAACCTAGGTGAGATACCTTTGTCTCCAATCATAAATCTTCTATAATAGGAGGTATAGTGCTACTGGCATAGGTTTAGTTACCTTTCAGAGGGATTCAGGTACTCCTCTCACATTAAAAGATGCCTTGTATGTTCCCGGTTTAAAGAAGAATTTGGTTTATGTTGTTATGTTGGAATACCATGGCTATGATGTGATATTTAGTGAAGGGAAGGAATTCCTTCATCACAAAACCATGGGATAGGTGAAAAATAGCGAGGTTTGATTAAAGAACCTCTACAAATTTGATGCAGAAGTTTGTGTTTCCTTGAGCATGAAAGCAGAGAAGGTGGAGAGCCAAGACATCGGTGAGTTATAGCACAAGAGATTGGGCCATCTACACCATGGCGCTTTGAAGATCATAAAGCAGATTTATATAGGACTTCCAAATGGTGCACTTCCATAATGAGATACATGCAAAGGGTGTACATTGGGGAAGTATACCAAAGCCACCTTTCACGATAAGGAAATTCGAGCAAAGGCGATCCTTGAGAGAGTTCACTTAGATGTGTGTGGACCATTCTCAACAGCTTCCATAGAAAAGTACAGGTATTATGTGATTTTTTCATGCAAGTGTTGGATTTTCTTCATGAAGAAGAAAGATTAGACGTTCTCCAAGTTTTGTGAGTTCAAGGCACTTGTCGAGAAAGATACAGGGAAGAAGGTGAAGGCTTTGAGGAGCAACAATGGTGGAGAATATGTCTCTAGCGAATTCAAGAACTTATGTGCTTTGGAAGGAATTTAAAGAGAGTTGATAGGACCTCATAACCCACATCAGAATAGGGTTGTAGAAAGGAATAATAGAAATATTGTGGGAGCAGCATGAGCTATGTTGCATGATCAAGGCCTATCGTTGCATTTGTGGGCAGAAGCATGCAATACAATAGTATTTATATAGAATAGAAGTCCTCATTGAATACTTGGGATGAGTGTAACACTAGAGGAATATTTTTCAGGTAAGAAACCAGATGTGTCACATTTTAAAATTTTTGGTTCTTTAGTTTATTTCCATGTAACCAAAGATGCCAGGAAGAAGCTAGATCCAACAGCTGAGTTGGGGATATTTGTGGGGTACACTAATACACCTCACAACTATCATGTGTACTTGTTAGCACATAAGATTAAAATGGTCAGAAGAGATGTGAAATTTTATGAAGATAAAGCCATGCGAATTTCCCCTGAGATGGAACTTCATTTGCATGCAATTGAGGAGCTCTTGGCTCCAAAAGAAGAACCTCAAGATGTGGAGCAACCACAAGCAAAGGAACAAATAGTGGAAGAACCCACTCATGCAGGTCCATCCACCATATATGTAAGGAAGTGCACCAGAGAAGCTAACATATTGGTGCTTGATGCTAGAGAGAATGTGGGACCACCCACATCACAGTGCAAGCAAAGAAGGTCCCCAGAGCGATACACTGGATACATGGATCTTATGAGTGAAGGTGTAGAGATAGAACCATCCTCTTTGAGGAAGCAGTACAACAACCAATTTGAGTTAATGCCATGGTTGAGGATTATGACTCCATTATCAGAAACAGTTCATGGGAAATTGTCCCAAGACCAGAGGGGAAGTCAGTTGTAGGATCCATGTGGATCTACAAGGTGAAGCACGTAGCAAATGGGAGTGTGGAGAAAGACAAGGCTAGGTTTGTGGCCAAAGGGTTCTCTCAGATGGAGGGGATTTATTATGATGATACTTTTTCATGAGTCGGAAGGTACTCATCAATAAAAACCACCCTTGCACTTTCACTGCAGATGGGATGGTAGATACATCAAATGGATGTAAATACAGCCTTCCTCAATGGTCTTCTTGAGGAAGAGGTGTACATTGAACATCCGGAAGGTTATGAGACATTCAACATGGAGTCACATGTGTGCAAACTCAAGAGAGCATTGTATGGGTTGAAGCAAGTACCTCATGCTTGGTACACCAGGGTCGACAGATACATCACTGGGTTGGGCTTCACCAAGAGTGAAGCAAATGTAAACCTTTACCATATTGTGGTAGAAGGTAAAATTTTGATCATTTTACTTTATGTAGATGATTTGATACTGACAGGTGATGAGTAGCTCATCAAGTATTGCAAAGAGAATCTTGCAAGAGAATATGAGATGAAGGATATGGGGCTCTTGCACTATTTCCTGGGATTGGAAATATGGAAAAAAGATGGGGAGATATTTGTATCTCAGGGAAATTATGCCAACGATATTGTCAGGAAGTTCCACATGGAGGGTTGAAAACCCATGGAGACTCCTCTAACAGGAAACTATAGGAAGGAGGATGCTACTTTAGGTGAAGTAGCAGATGCTACTGTTTACAAGAAACTTGTGGTTTCACCCATGTATTTGGTGAACACACGACTAGACATATGTTATGCAGTTTTAACCAGCTTAATCAAGCTATGGTTGATCCTACCCATCTCTTTTGGAAGGTAGGAAAGCATGTGTTGAGATACCTGATAGGAACTAGAGAGTATGGACTATGGTACAGACGGACAGAGGGAGTGAAGCTTCAAGGCTTCACAAATGAAAATTGGGCAGGGAGTCCATCCAACAGGAAGAGCACATAAGGGGGCATCTTCAGCATAGGATCAGCAGCAGTTTCCTGGTACAATAGGAAACAGACATAAGTTGTACTTAGTTCAGTAGAGGAAGAGTACATGGCGGCCATTTAAAAAACATGTGAGGCCATATGGATTAGGAAGATACTTTTTGGTTTGTTTGGTCGACAGATGGATCCGACGGTGATTTATTGTGATAACTAGAGTTGCATCAAACTCTCGGTTAATCCAATTTTTCATGACAGATCCAAGCATATTGATATCTGGTATCACCATCTTAGATATTGTGTGCAGAGGTGGATTATGTCATTAGAGTACATTCCCATGGAGGAGCAGGATGTAGACATCCTGACGAAGGCACTGTTAAGAAGAAAATTCAAGCTCCGCAAAGGCAGGATCGAGGTAGCAGACAATCCCTTTCTTGTTGAGATGGAGTGTTGAAATGGCTTCTAATTTAATTTTCCCTTAATTAAATTAGAAGGAAAATATAATTTGGCATCTTATGATAGCTTGTATGAGTTAACTGAGTTAGTAAGACTTAGTTAGCTCAGTCAATTTGAGTTGAGGGTCAAACTGGAGGCATGTAGAGTTGTCCCTAAGTTTTAGGGGGTCCAGTTGCAGTTTATTTTGTGTTGTAATTAGTTAACTCAATTATTTGAGTTAAAATCAGTTTAACTAGTTCTAATTGAGTGACGAGCTAGTGATAGGTCCAGTGAATTAAATCTGATTTAATTCACATGCAGTAATCAATCAGATAACTGATAATTCGCTATAAATAGTTGTTGCATGTCAGTTATAAGAGGGACCCATTTGAGATTGAAGTTAAAGGAAAGAGAACTATCAGTTATATAATTATAAAATTGTACAAATCATGCATGAGGTCAGCAGGACACCTTAGATGAATTTCTTAATCAATTCTTGGGAATTTCCTAATTAAAGGGGCCACAATTCCTCCAAGAATACGTAAGCAAGGCTGAGCAACCCAGAGCAAGAAATTGGTTAAGTATCGGACCATTATTGTTGGGATCAGAGTTAGACAACCAGAGATAGTGCAAAGGTTTCTCAGGAAGGGAAATATCATTGTATTGTTTCATGTTATTGACTTAATGCAATATGAAAATAGTGGGGACTTTATTTGAGGCTATCCCCCGATAAATATTTGTGTTGTGTGATTGATATTATTTCTCTTTCTTGTTCAGGTGATTGTGCGATCGTAAATGGTTTCCAAAATTTGTAGAATTGATTTAATATTTTTTTTTGGCATATTACAAGATCAATTGAATCTATTTAGATATTTATACACCCTAGTACCAACTCCAAAATCTCTAAAATTTTACTTCCCTGTGAGGTGGCAGCTTTGAAATCTCTGCGGGAAATACATCTGGAAACTGTTGTAGAACTGGGTACCTGCTCAAAACATATGCATCCTCAACTTCCTTACCTTTGTCACTAGAAATGTGCACTAAAAATAACACACACCCTTTCCTGCGACTATGCTTGGCCTGCATAGTTGTCACCATCCTAACTGATGTTGCTTTCTTCTTACCCCACAATACTCTTTGTTCCCCATTGTCATCCAAGCACTGGATAGCTTTGTAATAACAATATACCTTGGTCCTGTGAATACATAACCACTTCATACCCAAAATCATACTATATGTTCCCAATGGCAACACATTCAAATGTGTTGATGTAAGCATACCATTCAAGTCAAATGCACAAGCTCTTACCTAATGATGAACTCTCTTCTTAGTACCTGTAGCCGACTATACTAACCAAGATTATGCATGCACTTCTTTATTCAAACCACACTTATCCACCAAGTCAAGATTTACAGAACTATAATTAGATCCAGGGTCAATCAAAATAGAAACAATTTGATCACAAAGCTTACCATCGATCTCGATAATAGATGCATGGTAATCTTCCTACCTATTATACAGCGCTGCATAATTACTAGGAATAATTTTTCCAACATCTCCCACTATTTTTGCCTCCTAAGCATTGTAGATCTACAATCTACCACCCTGATGTTGTTGGAAATCTCTCATGCGATGATCTTTTCCACAAGTCCAACATTATATAGCCTTCCAACCTGCACCCTTGTTTTTCTCCTCAGATAAAAGTCCCTTCCCTCTGACAGATGCATTGAAATTATTAGATGGCATTGAATTATCTTTATTTCCTATACCCTGAGGCCTTGTTCTCTTCTTTTCCCATTTTCCTTTGTTCTTTGCATTACATTTCCATTACAGCTTAGTCTCATATCAGCGCTTTGATTGCTCATAAAAATGTGTTATCTTCTGAATGGCCTCCTCCAATGATCTAGGATCAACAAACTCAATCCTATCCTTGAATGCTATCAGCAACCCACTGATGAATCTCTAAATATTGGCCTTCCCCTCCTTGAGGTAAGGCACATATATCAAAAACTCCAGAAATATTCTTGTTTACTCCTCATAAGACATAGATCCCATATTTAGATCATAAAACTCTCTTGCCTTGTGGTCATAGTATCTCTATGATAGATACTTCTTCCTTAATAGTCTCTCGAATTAGCTCCAAGTAAATTCCTCCTCATAAATATCCCTAACGTTATTTACATCTTCCCACCAAATGTTTTCTTTTCCTTTAATATTGAATGTAGCTATCTTGGCCTCTGTGTTCTCTGATTAATCATGAAACCTGAAGAACTTATTCATTCCAAGAAATCATGTTTATGCATCCTGTGATTTATTCATTTCCCCATCAAATGTAGGTGGCTTTGCTTTCTTAAACTCATATGGAAAGTATCCATTGTCACTCCTCATGTAATGATGATAATGATGACGATCATAGTGCCTGTCGGAACTAGAACTAGAATAGTACCTATGTCTATCACCTCTCCTATCTGGAGTGTCCAAGATCATGCCATCTCTAATCATGTCATCTCTATCTGACCTGTGACCACCATGAGACCTACTACCATATGCCCCATTAGTATCATCCTCCTATCCATAGATGATCCGAAGTGGTCCTTGTTTCTGCAATTCTGACAAACTCTGAAGAATTACCGCATTGACTTCTAGTTGTTTTTCCTATGCTTGTATGATTCTATCATTATCTAATTTTCAACTCCTTATTTCTTCCTTAAAAATCCTCAATGTGTTTTCCAAGTTAGAAGAGTGCCCAACACCATGTTTCTCATATGATTCATAGGTGGAATCTATGTATTCTACCATCTTGCTAGTCATCTTGGTTTCTTTCCAACAAGGCATACTATGTCAGCTAAACCAAATCATAAACAAACCAATGTGCCTTAGCATAATTCATGGAGGATATCTCCTGCAAGATCAACCAATCAGCATAATACATGTATACACATAATCATAATAGCATGTAATTATATAGCATATAGATAAAACAACATATACACATAATTCTAACCATAGCTCATTCATCAATGCACGACCACATCAATCACATATCATGACCTCATGCATGACAAAAAAAACCATACCATTGTACATTGACAATATGTAAGAACTTTACATGTATAAACAATACATAACCAGTAATACACCCATGACAACACATTCCACAATAACCTCGTCAGCCTTCACATGGCAACATCATGGCAACCATGACCAACGCCATGCATATGCAACAAGCACATAGACCACAAGCATAAGGAACACATATGCAACTGACATGAATGCATGACCAACACACTGTCCATCCAGTCTGAGGGGTGAACCATGCTCTGATACCACTATGTAACACCCTCCTCCCACATCTACCCAAGTAACCGGGCAACCAGGGTAAACATGTGACGAAGAGTTACTATGATATGATTCAACTCTCTATGTGTCAGTTAAGGAAGTTGAATTGACAAAACACAACAACATAGACCTTTTTCTCCTACTACACGACACCCAGGAGCCAACCAAATATTCCAGGAGGCTAGCCCCTGAGACAAACTAACATTTTAGTGCATCAATCCCCAAGTATCTCTCTTGATATGGGAAAGAGTGTGACTGGAAACCTTCAGTCGTTCACACAACATGGACATGCGTGTGACTAGGGACTTTTCCAGGTAGTTTTGAGCCTGCGACCCCAATTTTTGTGCCACTTTTTTAGGCCCAGGACTCAGGTCACTGCCCATAACTCCATGACACTTCTAGAAATGAAAGATAACAATGGACTAATGATGTAAATGAAATCACTTGAGCAAGGACTTAATTGGACCCCTATTAGACATGACAGGAATTTTTTCAAACATGTCACAACTATGTAATCTACTGGTTTAAACAGCATATTTGAGCATAGGGGTCTCATACTTATCTGATAATCACTAAGAAGCATTTTTGCCTCATAACGTTAGTTTCATTATCCTATATTATGTCATAGATTCATTGTTCATCCATTTATAAATCAAAACATGATGAAAGTCATACATCATCACTATCATAGAAAAAATTCATAACCAGCATATAAACAATGGAAATGAAAAGCATAGAACACCCATATAAGCCACATAATAACAATCATATTTACCCATAAATACAAGTGGAAAAGAGTTCGTATTGTCATAAGAAAAATGCAACCAAGTCTGAGACTTCCACGTACCACCCCAACCATAGACATGGTTGAGCCAAATATCTCTTCAGTCAGTCACCCCCGTGCCATATTCCATTCCAAGAATGAAAATGGGATCTCATAAAACACATCAATCAAAACCAAACGCGGGCTTCCAGAGGCCAACCACCTGAACCCTTAGCTAGTGATTCCACCTCACAGTCAAACATCACTAATGATCACCAGATTAGTCTCTACCCAAGTTGTTGAGGGCTCTATATCGTTTATTCTAACCAAGGCTTCCAGGACTAGTAACTTGGTAGTTTTTCTCTACCATTCACAGAATCCTGATAACTCTACTAGCTCTTAGGAAGACTAAACAGAGCTAGAGATACCAAATCCTATTCAAGGATAGTCACACCAACCCTGCCAAGTTCATCACGACACTGTGTGAATTTTCTCAAGTAATAAATGGTTGAACATTGAAGTTGCACCCCACTTCTAGACCTCCTACTACTTCCTCCAACAGTTGGAACTCGTTTAATTGACTTTAACTCAATTTAACAGAATTAAATTGTTACAATTGAAATTAACTCAAGTTAATTCATGAGTTAATTATTAATTGATTGATCAGTTAAATGGTTGAACACTGAAGTTGCACCCCACTTCTAGACCTCCTACTAGTTCCTCCAATAGTTGGAACTAGTTTAACTGACTTTAACTCAATTTAACAGAATTAAATTGTTGCAACTGAAATTAACTCAAACTAGGCTCCTAAAATTTAGGAATCACTTTACACAACTCAAGTTAGGCCCTCAACTTGAATTAACTGAGCTAACTAAGTGAAAATAACTTAGATAACTCATTCAAGTTGTCTTGTGATGTTGAATTTCAATTTTCTCCTAATTTAATTCAAAAAAAAAAAAAATTAGGAATTTCTTGTTGCATTTTCAACAATATACATTGGGAAAACCAACCAGTATTTCCTTTTAAATGATAAAAAATACTTCACCATCAACGAGCACAAGGGTATGTCCAAAATTTCGTTGGTAAGTTCCAACCAAGCCAAGAAATTGACCATTTCTATTATAAGTATATTTTATTGTTTTTAAGAGAAAATAAATCTATAAAAGAGTTAGTGAGAACAAATTCATCCATGCAGTGGTGTACTTAGAAATTTAAAAAAAAAACGGAAGAGTTGCTACATGCATATATGGATGTCTGCCAGGAGCCTAAAGGGGTACCACCCAAGAGAGAAGTGGAGCATGAGATCTAGTTATTTCCAAACTCCCCATTGTCAAACATTAGGTTGTATAGACGATATTTTATAGAATTAAGTGAGGTGAATAAGTAGTTGTAGAAGTTATTGGAACAAGATGTCATTTGACCAAGTACATCACCATGTGGGTCAACCATAATCTTTGTGCTTGAAAGAAGGATGAGACTTGGTGAATATGTATACATTACAAGGTGTTGAAAAAAAGTACGCTCAAGAACAAGTACCCCTTTCCCAGTATAAATCTGGATATCACTAGGTTCGAGTCACAAAAGAAATACTTGGAATATTTCCTTCAAAATAAAGAAAGATATGTATGAGTGGTTAGTCATGACATTTGGCCTAGATGCAATTCATCGACTACATTTATGAGGTTAATGAATGATATATTATGCCCTTTTATATATTCATTTGTTATTTTCCATTTGAAGATATACTTGTATACATTGCTACATGGGAGGAGCACATCACACATTTGACTTAGGTGATGGAGACACTAAAGAAGCACCAATTGCCAGCATATATCTTAAGTGTGATTTTGCACAATATTATTTGGTGTATTTTGGGTATGTGATAGGTGGAGGAGAGCTAAAATAGATCCTGCCAAGATGGACGCAATCATGAAATCTTCGATGCTTACTAATTTTTTTGAGTCAAAGAGTTCATTGGCATAGCATAGTACCTGAGGAAATTTGTAGCCTTAATTTCAGTATTAGTAGCACCACTCCACACCATACAACAAGTAGCAAGAGTTTCTAGTGGGGAAGGGTCAATAGAGGTCCTTTAAGGAAGAAGATCAATTAGGCACTAGTTCTAGCATTACCGAAGTTGCGACAACCCTTCAAAGTGGATAAAAATGTGAGTAAGTGTGTTATGGGAGTGGCCTTGATGTAGGGAGGAATGTTTCTATGCTACCATTCTAAAGTGTTTCATGGGGCAGTCCTTAACTTCCTTACCTGTGACAATGAGTTTTATGCTCTGATGCAAGTTGTGAAGAATTGGAAGCACTATTTGATGGGTAAGGAGATGATAATCCACACAAATAATTAACCACTACTGTATTTGCAGGCCTAGAGTAAGCTATAGAAAATCAGGCAGTATAAGTGGATGGGGTTTTTACAACAATTTAATTTAGTGAAAAAGTACAAGAAGAGAAACATAAACAAGTTGGTCAACATGCTTTTAGGGCCACCCACATCAAATATCATAGCTTTGGAAATTATGATACACATGGACCCATTCACCCATGATGCATACGGAGTGGCATATTCAAAGGTGAGGACTTCAAGGAGGTGTTTGAATAGTTATAGAGCCAATTCATTTGCATGATGGTGATATCATAGTTGACTACCATCTCTAGGACAAGTTATTCTATAGGCTCGATAATTTATGTGTTCCAAAATTTGAGTAATTGTAGTTGATTAGAGAGGATCACACCTCCAAGGTTTTAGGGAATTTTGGTGTAGGGAAGATAGTGGCCAACTTGCATATGTATGTGTGTTGGCCCAAGATGTAAGAACAGGTAGATAGGATCATAAGTGAATGCATGATTTGTTGTACCAAAAATCATAATAATAAGAAATCGGGTCTATATCATCCCTTATTGTATAAATTCCTTGTAGATTCAAACTGCTAATTCTAATTTACTAAAACAATAGACTTGAATCTACTCTACTCATTTGCGAATAGCAATTCACGATTGAGAAGAAATATTAGAAACATGTGACATGAATCAATTAACACACATAACATGAGGATATATCTAGGGGAAATACACTACTCAAAACCCCTTCCTATGTGTATTGCATTAATCATAAAATAGAGGAGAAATACAATGTTTTTTCAAGTCTCAAAAATCTTTGCACTAGTACAATCTATCTCATTATTTCACAAGCTGACACTGGACAATAATTAGCCAATTTTCCTACCTTCCAAGCCTCTATTTCCTTGTGTTGTTTCCTTGGTAATTATCCCCTATTATTTAGGTAAATTCCTCATCCATAACTACACAATATCTATAGGTCCTTCACTGACAACATGCACTACCTATACAACTCAGATAATTATACAACTCATAGTACACTGACCTTGAACTCCATTCTCAACTCGGTAACTTGTAGATCACACATGCATGAGTTAATTATGGATGATTTATCAATTAACTATTTGATCACTGAGTACACACCCCACTACTTTACCTCCCACTAGCTTCTCCAACAATTGGAACTAGTTTAACTGACTTTAACTCAGTTTAACTGAATTAAATTATTACAACTCAAATTAAAATCAACCTAGGCTCCTAAACTTTAGGAACCACACTACATGACACAATTTAGGCCCTCAACTCGAATTAATTGATCCAAATAATTCAAGCTAACATATTTAACTTGTACAATTTGTCTTGTGATGTGGAATTACAATTTTCTCCTAATTTAATTCAAAGGAAAATTAAATCAGGATTTTCTTGTTGGCATTTTCAACACTCCCTCTCAACAAGAAATGGATTATTAGATACTTTGTTCCAACACCTTTGGAATGTATTACATGCAACACCTCTCACTATTTTTGCTTCTACTCCAACATCTGCAATTGAGAATAACAAATAAAAATAATTATTGAATCAATCTGCAACTTTCTACTAGGAAAATTGTGTTGTTGCTAACTCTGCTACTGAGCCACCTAGTTTGTTGTCAACACTGATCTGCACTCCTCAGTATCTGACTAACATTGATCCTCTTGCTACTGAATATTGTGGTCCCATGTAGCAAGGTAATGATCCATGAAACAAAAGCACCTTAATGGACCCTACAAAATTTTTGAACTTCTAGGACTATTGTTTCACATATCCCCACCTCACACCTAGAGGCATGGTCTCATGTGCTCCCTCTGCCCACCTAGCTTGAACTCTCCTCCTACTGGAGCTCTCTGATTGATCCTCTTCATTATCATCCTTGTGGTCATCCTAACTACAAATGACTAGGCCAATGGATAAGAAGACGAATGATCAGCAGGTTAACCAATTCCTTCTCAAATCCATTTATGAGTGAGAGTTAGAGCTAAAAATAAGCACACAGAAGGTTTTGGAACCCTTTATATTCTTTGGAAACTATGTGTTTATAGATAAATATGGAAACATAAATCTCACGACTCATGAGGCTTCCTCTTGATAGATAAATCATGCTCCTCTCAACCACAACATCTCTAATCATTGTCTTCCTCCTCAAGGTTGTGCATGAATATTCCTCTAATGTGTAGAGGCTCTCAATTCTAACACCAAATTTCTTGATTTGACATGATTATGAAGTAATATGCTTAAGGTAGGCCTTCCCTTATCTGAAGACTACCTCACACCCTTTGTCT
Source organism: Pinus albicaulis (assembly GCA_034641835.2). Lineage (NCBI taxonomy): Eukaryota > Viridiplantae > Streptophyta > Pinopsida > Pinales > Pinaceae > Pinus > Pinus albicaulis. Next base: position 1,754,068,625 of record CM076578.1, on the reverse strand, counting down.
TCAATTCTCAATTTCTTCATCAGTTCAAGTTTCTTGGCTTCATCACTATTACAGAATAGTTGATTAAGAGTCCTCCACATATCAAAGGGGGTCTCTTTTCCATGTATTTTCAATACTATGTGGTCTCTCACACCCTCTAGGATGATTCTCCTGACTCAAGCCATATCCTTCTTATAATGAGCGAGATCCTCTACATCAGATGTTGAGGTTCTTATTTCATCTATCTTGATGTAATCAAGTATCCCATGGTCATATAACACTACCACCATACGGATATTCCATGCCTCAAAATTTGTGATTCCTTCCAAAGAATACTAGAGCTTGAGTCTGGTGGAATTCATCTTCTTGGTCCTGGAGAAAGCTTGCAATGCTGATCTTGAAATTTAAACCTCTTGCACAAACTTCGAATTCTATTCTCTATTGTGATTCTATCTTTGATACCATGTATAAATTCCTTGTAGATTCAAACTAATAATTATAATTTACTAAAAAAATAGACATGAATCTACTCTACTCATATGTGTAAAGTTAAAGAGGTCTACAACATTCCACCCACATATATATGGGGAGAAAAAAGTACTCAAGGGGATTTTGGTGCAACTTCTGAGGGGTTATAATCATAAGCATCCAAAGAACTAAGATGAAAATATGGTGTATATACAACACTCTTATAATATAGAATTCAACTCTTTTATTGGTAAGTCCCCATTCCAATCTTGTTTTTGATATTTTCCACCTTCACCTTTGGATATTTCATACGGGCGACAAGGAAGAGTGAGGGGGATATTATAGGGGATGCTTAAGGGTATAAAAAATTGTTGATAATATTAGGAAGATCCGTCTATAGGTAAAATAGACATTGCAAAAGTCATAAGGAAAATATAAGGCTATACATGATCAACACAAAACATAAAATTCCTTCAAGGTGGGAAAAAGAGCATGGTTGTAGTTGAACAAGTAACATCTAAGGGGTCCTCATAAGAAAATAAAGGCTTTGTGATATTTTCCCTTTGAGATATTGGAAAATGTGGGAGATAAATCTTGTAGGCACAGTCTACCCTCATATATGTGCATTTACTCAGTAGTAAATTTACAAAATTTGTAACTCTATGAGCTCTCCATGGCAGATCAGGAAGATTAATAGGTCCTACCATCTATGAAGGATTTGGTACCAGATGGTCAACCAGAGTCGATAGAGGAAACAATTTTTTAGAAGAGGACTAGAACTACAATATAGGGGCAGTATGATCTTTGGTAGATTGGGTTGGAATGACAGCTTCCAGGAAAGGTTGAATGGTACACGAGAAAATATGGAGGAAAAATTCCCCACCTCATTCAGCGCTAGCTTTCGGGGACAAAAATCCTCCCAAAATGGGAAGGTGTTATCCAAATTGGATCATTATACTATTTTCCATCCATCTTGATGCTTATAAAGTCGAAAAAGCGCAGGAATCAGTGCATAAGACCACTTTTACCGATGGGACCTAGTTTGGAAAATTGGAGTTTGAAACATTTTGTGAGCAGTTTGAGACATCAAACAATGCTTTTGGGGGTAAAACTTTGCTACTTAAGTGTAACACCTTTATTTTCTATTTACACATAGAGACCTTTCTAATGCTGCAAGTATCGCCTCAATTGGAGTCTATATGAAAAATTTATGCCACTCGGAAGTTAACCCTCTTGTTTTGACCACCATAATTCGAGCTGATGCCTTTTGAGCCCCCATTATTCATTTAAAATGGGATACCACATAATCATGATGAATAAGACTCTAAAAGAGTCCATATTATAACTTTAGTTAAGAGTTGAAGGAGTCAATATTAACCACTAGTAGGCTATGGAGTTGTGTTATAACCAAAACACTAGGAGTAAAAGGATTACATTCTATTCTAGTGCATTTTTTCCATATATGAATAGATTAGTTGAGAGAGATAGGAAGATAGAAAACAAATAGGATTTGTGCATTGTAGAATCCTAGAGGCCACAACCATTATTTCTCTATATTTACATCCATTTTCCATTATGAGAAAGAGAGTTGAGCAACCTCATCTTCCAACTGGGTTTTCTTGAAAAAGGGTTTCCCAAGATATATCTTATATTAATTGTGGTTTGTGAGTTTTTGTTTCATTGTTCTCTATTTTCTGCATAATTATAATTTTCATGCATACAAAATAAATAGTAATTAACAGATCTAGAAATCTAGAGAGAAATAAACCCTCATAGTGTATATTTGGGATTTTCTAATGTGTTTTAGTAGATCTATTGTGACTAATTGTCTAGTGGAATATATATGATAATTTATTAATCATGAAGAAACCAAGTTGGTTGTGATAGAATTTATGTGATGTGTATAACAATTGTAAACAACAATTGAACATAATGGAAGCTTATGTTCAAACAATGGAAGTGAAATTATAACTTAAGTATGTAGGTGAGAATTTAATCAATGTTGCAAATTATTAACTGATCAACATATAATAAAGCAACTTAATAAACCAATATTATTTGACAATGCAAATCATAAAGAAATAGACACATTAATTTGTCAATTTTACATTTATTATTTGTAGAATAACATGAGGTATAGGGGAGGCAAGGATCAAATTGATGTGAATAATCGGTGTGACTAAAGTAATGAGAATGACTATAATGAACTTTATCCCTACTAGAAGTGATCTCTAATACAAAATCTTGAACACAATATAAGAGGATAAGTAATCACTCAAATCCTAGAAATAAGTTGGTTGTGGGGAGGTGGCATTGACTTCATCTAACTTGATCACAAACATGAAACCTAGTAAGACTTGGTTGAATTTGATTAATAAATTTGTTGGGTGCACCAATCCTTTGACCCATAAAATCCTATTGGCAATCATTGTTGAATTACTTATTAATTTGGAGGTTAATGAGCTAGTTACATGTGGATAAAACATTTTTGTGAGATCAATGGCATAATTAATATTAAGAAATTATGGTCATGCACATGAGGGAGGGCATGATGATAAGTGCACACAACTTATGTAGAATGTTGTGGTGATGAGTGATAAAACAATGTCATAATGTTTTGTCCTATTGTAGACTAAAAGAGGACCATTATACGCCAAAAGTAATCCAATTGAAAAATCATAAAAGTGTCATTCAAAAGTTGGGCATGCTAACTTAGTGGAGTCCATGAATATTATGATGCGTTAATCAATTTTTTGACCAACATGTATCTAAACAAAGGAAGTCCACCAAAATATGATGGATCACTTGTCACTGATGAAAAAGGAAAATTTAAAATTGTATATCAAGATGAAGTAATATACATGATTTTGTGGGCGAAAATTATAAACACAAGTATAGAAACTAGTTACATGAAGGAAACTAGTTGAACAAATTCAAAATCAAGAGGCAAAAGACAAATGTGAAACCATAATATATGATAATAATAAATAATAAATAAACAAATCTATTGATAATACTCTCTCTAATAATCCTTCCATGGACATTATGGCATCGTGGCTCTCTTTTGGTGTGAAGACTAGGGATTGGCCCTAGCCGGCCACTTACCCCTATGTCACTTGCTAGATCTAACGAATGTTGTTCAATTTAGCTTCTATGGCTCTTTAAATTTCAAACTCTCTCTCGTCAACGGATTTGAATCTCTCTCAACTCTTTGCCCACCCCTCTTCGTTGGTGAGGAACAAGACTTTTTCGTTTGCAACCCTTCGCCTCCAGAATCTGACCCCTTGTGTTTACATGGTGGACTCAATTCTCTTTGTGCCTTTGATTTTGGGTATATATTTTCTCTTTACTCTTAAGACTAATGTTTTGGGCACTATGTCCCCCTCTAGCCAGGAGGGTTCTAAATAGATTACATCTTCTCTAACCTTCCACAATATTGTGAGATCCTCTCTGAACTATTTTTCACTGAGGTTGTCTTCTAACTTTGTTTATGGCACCTTCTCTTCTATGAATATGGTTTGATCTGTAGGTTTAATGGTTTGTGGCCAAGGCTCGAAGACCTCCACTCCTAGATTTCTATTTAGTGGAAGCCTCTAATTTTCGATGCTCTTAAAATTTATCCATTGGCCAAAAGATTTTTTATTTCAGTGTTTGACAATGTTAAAGACAGGCCTTTGATCTTCGAATTTGGCTTGTGGTTTTGAGGCACCACAAGATTCTCCATGAAACCTTGGTTTCCCTCTTTTGATCCCCTCTCGGCTTCAATATTAATTGCTCTGGTTTGGGTAATACTTCCCAATATTCCTTTGCATCTATGGAATATTTATTCTTTTATTTCAATTGGTAACACTTTAGGAAAATTATATTGTCAAAGCAAATACACCGAATTATACTTAAAGCCTACATATGCCCGCATTTGTGAATGGATTTTAGTAAAAGGTTTCGTGCTAAAATAAAGCTAATAGGTCTTGGATATTCTTGGATGCAAAATTTAGACAATAAAAACCTCTCTTTTTGTTGTAGAGCCCACTATGGCACCGTCCACTCTCTTAAATCTTACCTGAAAGTTGGGAATAATAATGCAAAGACAACTTGCAGAAAACCTTCATGGTAGGAAGGCACCAATCATGAACATTTTACAATATACAAGGAGGATCTCCCTCCAACACCTTTCAAAGAGGACCAATCGCAAAATGATCCAAAATCTCCAGCGAAAAAGTCTCCTTAGGAGTTGGAAGATATTTCTTACAACCTACCAATATCAGCAACAAATTGGAGGTTCCCGTCGCAAAAAAATTCGAAAGAAAATTTTATGTTTAAATGAGGGTCTCTCTATTAGGTCCCTATAATACTAGTGTATTCCCCTTATTGTTATTGTTAGTGTATCCCCTTATTGTTATTTATTTTCCCATGTATCCCCCATGTTGTTATTGTTGTGCCACATAGATGCCCACAATTGTTATGGTTGTTCCCTTAAATTATTATTGTTATGTAGGCTCTAATTATATTGTGACCCCTTAGACTTATATATATAGCAAGGAGGTCTTATCATTTGTATCATCCATGAATTGTTCATTTATGTAATGTAAAGGAGGTTTCCCCCTAAAAGAGGCTAATTCTTAAGTCGTTGATCTATATTTTATTCTATTTTCTGAGTTGGTTGCATAACATTTGGTATCGGACCTTTGGATTCTAGGGTTTAACTTATTCAAACAGATATTGATTCGCTATATTTTCGGAGATATGATCCAAGGAAGTAAGGGTTTTTGCATGCTCTAGAATTCAATCTCAAACAAGTGACGTAGGGAAAATCGTCGTAACTTTCTTTCTGAGCATTGGATTTGAATTACATAAAAAGTAGCTAAAATTCCACGGACTGTAGCTTTTTTTGTATCATTTTCAGGGTCAAAGGTTGAAACAGTAACACGTGGCACTCTGTAAAAATTTTCTCTACTGAATCAGTCGATAACCAGGTCATCATGGGACATTGGGCATAAATATTTCTTGAAGACTCAAATCTTGGTATGACTTATGGGGTTGGAAATAAGACTCAAATGGATACCACAAGATGAAATTTCAGACCTTGGAGATCCGAAATTACATATATACAACAGTTTCAATATCGAGCTCCAAAAAAGAAAGAAAAAGGTGTGTATTTTTTAATTTTGCATAACTTTTGTTTCAAAAATAAATTTGAAGTGATTCAAAGGGGATATTGAAGCATATATATCAATATCTCTTTCTAAATAAAACAATTGTACACCCATTAAGCCCTCAAAAATCTCTACTACGATGCATGAAGAGGAAGAATTGCAACATGATATATCAAAATTATGAGACCAAGTGCCACAAATTTCGATCTGACAAAGATCAACCAAAGATGAGATGGATGGCTTGAAAGGGGACATGGATGGTATAAAAGGAAACATAGAGGTTTATAAAGTATACATGGATGCGATGAATTTCAAGTTGGAAGGGTTGACAAAGTTTTTGCAAGAAAGGCTTCCTGGTGGTTACAAGGTCATCCATGAAAATCATGATGAAGACAAAAGGAATATGAATTATGATTTTAGAGACTCCAATGTGGGGTTTAAGAACGACCACATTCCAAATATAGATATGAGGAATTTTGATGGGAAGGATCTGGTAACATGAATACCACATATGGAGCAATATTTTGATTTACCTGATGTGCAACCCTCACAAAAGGTACGTATTGCATCTTTATATTTAGAACCCAAACATTTTGTATGGTATAGATGTTTTTTTCTCGTCAAACAGTTTCCACCTGATCAATTTTTACGAAGTAAATTATAGAACATTATGAAGATACAAATAGAAACACCTTCTTTATCCAATTGATAAATCTTAAACAAAAGGGTTCAATGGAAGAGCACATTGAAGACTTCAAAAAATTGAATATTAGGCTAACCGATATTCCAGAGGAGCATAGGATTTACATATTTATAGTTACTTTAAAAGATAAAATCCTACATGAGGTTTTCCTTTCAGAACTTAATTCATTGGAGAAGCCATTCAGGGTGGCAAGAAAAGTTTAAAGCAAAATTATGGTAACAAGGAAGTATACCACTCACAACTATAAAGATGGAAATGTTGTTGCTCCTAGTCTTCCACAACCTACAAGGTTGACACCGCAACAATTGGAGGAAAAATGAGAAAAAGGGCTTTGTTATAGTTGTGATAGAAAATACACTAAAGTTCATAAGTGTGCTGAGAATAAATTATTCTACATAGATTGTGAAAAGGAGGAACAAAAGGAACAAAAAAAATAAAAAGAGGAGGATATACACCAAGAACCAACCCCGGAGAAAGAAGAAATGAATCCGACCATATCTTGTAATGCATTTCCAGGAATTAACACTCCTCAAACTTTCAAGATAGAAGGATATATCAAGAAGAAAAAGGTAATAGTTCTGATTGATTCGGGTAGTACCCATTGTTACACCATTTTTTGGTCATCTAACCTATTATTATTAGATGAACCCAAGTACACCATGTAAGACCAATTTTACCTAAAGTAAAATTGCTTTCACCACATCTATTTATGTTTCATGGTCATATTTAACCCAAAATAAGGATATCAATTAAGTAAATCATTATTTATTTAATTGTTTCCCAAGAATAAGTTATTTAAATCACTATTTAAATCATATTCTTAGTTAAATTTGACTAAATCAAATATAAATAATCAAATAAACCATTATTTATTTAATTATATTCCCCTCATCTCCCTTAAATAACAAATAAATCATTTATTTATTTGTTATTTATAAATAAAGGAATTGACCCAAGTCAAAAACCCTTTTCCCTCCAACAAATATAATAAAATATTCCTAAAAGGTGATTCTAGAAGATGTTTAATAATATTTTATTCATGCACCAAGTTCTAGAACACCCCAATATTTTGTTATAAATAGGAAGGTTTTTCCCATTCATTAGTCACCTCTATTGCATTGGATCACACTGGATCTGCTTTTGGTCACCACTTTGCATTTCTATTTTATGAACTCCAATTGAGTTCTATGTTTTTGTTTTCCATAATAGTTAGAGAGAGAGACCATTAATCTAAAACACTGAGGACTTCCAAGAACCCAGCCCACTGAGGAGAACTGGAAAACACCTTTCTTGTTTTCATCTCAGGTGCCCCATTCTTTGATATAATAAAAAGATTCTTTTAAATATATATTCTTGTCTTGTCCATTGATGCTTGTATTTTATCTCCTTAATATCTTCCATATTTAGATCTAGATGTATGCAACTTATTTCATATTTTAAGATATTTTGCAGCCATAACTTATGTTAGGGCTACTTGATATGCGTAGCTAAGGTGAGTTTTTACGACAAAAAATTCATGCTAAAAATTGGCGACTCCACACGGGTTTTCTTTTGCGACCACTGTCGTTTTCTATTCTCCTGCATATCCAGTTGTTTCAGACCCTAGGGTTTCTCTTCAATTTTTTTTTTTCCTATTTTTATGCTAGTTTTTCCTCCAAAACCCTCAAACATTCAAATTTCTAACTTTCGTGTGTTTCTGGCCTTATTGCGCAGGTGACCGACATCAGCCGCAGCTGAGACGACAACATTTTCTGAAATCTACCGCAACTAGCCCTGGATCTGCAGGTCGCACTTATCTGCCCAAAAAGTGCGACCTGGCCTTGAGGTCGCACTTTTTTGCCCAAAATCTGCGACCTGGCCTGAAAACAGGCCCAAACCTGCGACCTGCAATTTTTTCTGCAATCTGCCAGCGCTTTTTCTGGGTTTCACTGAGGCTTCTGCCAGGGTTTTCCAGCCTCTGTCTCTACCTGTTCAGACCTGTTGCTGATCTATTTCACTCACCTAAGTGGGACTCTTACCCCTTAGGGTTTTATTCCCCTCCACTTTTGTGGAAGAGTTTGCTGCTATTTTCAGCCGTCTGAATTTCCAGAAGTTTCATCCTTATTTCAGATCTGATACCTCCTGTTTAGATCCTCACAGGTCAGCTTTTCTTCGCTTTCTATACATTGCCTTTCTCTTTTTTTGGGTTCATCTCTAGGGTCACCTCTTCGACCCCCCTCTTTTTAGCTGATCTCCTATTTTCTAGCAGCAACCGTGCCTCTGGTCTGTGCTGCTCTTTGCACCATTTTCAGCAGATTTTCCCCTTAGATCCCAGTCCCTCTGGACCCTAGATCTATTAAGCGTGCTTCACCTCATTTTGAGAGACCCGCCACCTTGGGTGCAATTGCTGCCTTGTTAGTTGTTAATTTTCTATTCTTTCAGTCTTATTTATTGCAGATTCCTTTTACATTACGCAGCACACTTTTTTCTTTACTCTCAAAACGTTTGGGTTTAATCAATTAAAATTAACGCACGCCACACACTGACCCTAAGTGAAGAAGAGCCTAAAATTAATCGACACTGTACCTCCTTTCCCTTGTCACACCTTGCTTTTGCACCTTGCTACCCTTGTCGGTCTTTCTTCTTCCCGTCATCACTGCACCTCCAAGGCGTTTTTTCCCGGCGACTTCTTGGCCTTCACCCTCAATTTCCGGTTGACCGACTTACTCCTTCTCATTGTCCCCGAGTAATTCCTTCCCCGAGTCTGCACTCCGACTCTTCCTCTACTTGTTCAGGATCTCCCCCTGTTACTTTTGCCATGTATACCTCTGCTCAACTTCTTCTGGGCCACAGTTTCCCTCCAGACGTGACCAGCCCCTCCAGCACTTTTACCTCTCCAGGTAGCATGTATCCAGGATTTTGCATGCCTCCTCCTTTTGCCTATCCTACACCTTACCCCTACCCACATTATATTGTCCCAGCGCCTTCTACATTTGGACCACATTTACTCCCCCCTTCAGGGCCAACATTCGCGCACCCAGGTACACCTCCTCCTCTTCCTTCTCAATGAAAGAGGAGCAGCCATCCCTATACTTCCGTTAATCATGGACCCAACTATTCCTGCATTGATTCCCCAGGCTCTCAGCCCAAGCCAGATAGGCCTCTTCACACTAACAATCCTTGTTCATGTTGTGATGTTTACGGTCACCCCACTCATGCTTGTCCCCGATTACCACCAATGAGGAAACTATGGGAGTCTCAGACCACTATACAGACACAACCATCTTCTCTTACTCTCCCTCCCCATACAGACAACTCCCAACCCATTGTGTCTACTAATCCTTGCCCTCAACCAAGACTTGTGGCTACTCAATCACCTCATGACCCGGTACCCACTCAACCTTCTCTGTCTGGTTCCTCTAATCACCAGATTCTCATGATGGCCTTAGACCAATCTCTCACCGCTAATCCTTCCCTTCAAACTCAATCTCTCGTTCCTTCTACCCCCGAATTCCCATCTTCGGGCCCTACTCAGCCTCTGTCGACACCCAATGGTCCCTTGCCCATTCCTCTGCCCAACGACAAGATTCACACCCAGATTCCTATGGGCCCATCACACCAAAATGCTGCCTCTAATCAAATTTCCCGGGATGCTGTCGACCCTACCGATGAACAGTTAATTGTTTTCGATCCCCGTCAACTTGACCATCCCCCTCTTCCTTCATCTGTCGCTTTCCAAATCTCGGTCCAAATCCAAACTGCCACTATTTCTCGATGCGTCATTGATGAGGGGGCATCTACCTGTGTCATGTCTATTTTGGTTTGGCAACAACTCAGATCTCCTATGTTGGCCCCCTCCACCATCACCCTTCGTGCGTGGGATGGTCATGCTTCCCCACCCGTCGGCCTCTTCCGCCGCTGTCCTATTACTGTTGCCGGAAAAACTGTGTGTGTCGACATTGAATTAATCAACGCCCCTCTCGACTACAACATTCTCTTGGGGCGTAGTTACACCTATGCCATGTCTGCCATCCCATCCACAGTTTACCGCAAGATGTTCTTCCCACATAACGACAAAATCGTCACCATCGACCAGTTATCGTATCGTCCCCCCAAATCTCAGATCTCCCCTGAGCCCTCTCTTTCTACCACCATTACGCCTTGGCCCATTATCTCTCCCAGCCTCTTTAAAGACTCCTCCTTGCTCAGAACCTTTCTTAACCCCCCTACCCCCTCTAACCCCAGCCTGGCAAGTGTTTGCATGATGCACTCATCTTGGGCTAACCTTACGCACCCCACTTTGGCTAGTCAACAACCTCAACTTTCCCCAACTCCTCCGGCCCCTAGCCCTTTGCCCCCACTAGCCAATATTTTTCCTTTAGAATCTCCTCTCCCTACTGGATCGATTCTGCCGGATTTTAAGCCCCTCGGCCCCGTACCTCTTGGCCATTTTCCTACTGGTCAGATTCCTTTCCTCGCTCCCCCTTCTGGAGCTTCTTCCGTCCCTACCTTGGCTACTCTCTCCCTACCCAACTTGACCTTGGGTATACCCGTCTGGTATCTAAACCCCCCTGCCCCTACCCTGCATGGTCAACTCAAGTTGTATCTTGCTTTGACTCCGGTTCAACCAATACCCATGACCTCTCCCACTGCTCCAACACCTCAGTTACCTAACCCAACGCCTCCTCCCATTACCACCATGTCCGGTAACAATAGAAAATCTCGCAGGGGGGCACCGAAAGACACGGTGGCGTCAACAACTTCCACTCATCCTCGCCTTCCAAAACATCCCATCCAGTGCGCTCTGTGCGACGTTGTTGGCCACACCACCCATACCTGTCCTGAATTACCACACCTCAAAACCGTGGTCAATGAAACGTTTCCAGAATCTGATGTTCCCACGGTCTAGGTCACCCTCCTTGGTTCCCTTCCCAAACTTAAAAACTTTCGCACCAATCACCCTTGTTCTTTATGCGACTTCCATGGGCATTATACCCACCTTTTCCCCCGTCTCGATGAGTATCGTGCTTCTTTGGCCGCTTACCGCCAATTCGAAGCCATGCTTGCCCGTACTCCTTTTTTAACCCCCAACCACACATCTACCCCTATTCCCATTTCTCAGTCTGATACCGACATGACCGAACCTTCAGCCACCATTTCCTACCTTTCCTCCTCACCTCGTTTTCTAGCAACCAACCCCTTAGTCTCTGACCCCGCTTTCACCCCTCATAACGACACCAATATAACCATCTCCCCTCAAAATCAGGTGTTTCATACTTCCACCTCCTCAAGAAATTCTTTATCATCCACTCCTCCCATCTTCCAGTCTGACGAAGACATCATGGAAGCCATGACCAAGCCCGAATTTCCTTGGGAAGATATGCACCATCGTGCCTACTTCCTACCACGTCAATCGCATGACCAATATGCTATCGAAACCAAAGACTCCATCCCCAATAAAGTTGATTGGTTCAAAAACCCCATCCCTGCCGCTGACGCTTTCGAAGAAGGCAACATGGCTAATATCTCTCCTACCATCAAAATCGACATTTCTGTCAAACTGGGTACTGAAGAATACATCACTCTAGGCGCCCAATGCACTTTGGATGAAATTGACGCCTACACCAAACTTTTCAAATAATTCTGTGATGTTTTTGCCTGGTCCTACTCAGAAATGCCCGGACTCGATCCCGCCATTGTCGAACACCAAATCGACACATGGCCGGACGCCACTCCGGTCCGTCAAAAATTGAGACCCATTCATCCATCCAGACGTGAAGCCATCAAAGCTGAAATCGATAAGCTCCGGCAGGCTGGTTTCATTTACCCCATTGAATACACCACTTGGGTGTCCAATCCCGTCCCTGTCCTAAAAAAAAAAGGCACCATTCGTGTTTGCACTGACTTCCACAATTTGAACAAAGCATGTCCCAAAGACAACTTCCCCACACCATTTATCGACCAAATCATTGATGAGTGCACGGGGCACAAAGTTTTATCCTTCATGGATGGCTTCTCAGGGTACAACCAAATCGTTATCCGTCGTGCTGACCAACTTAAAACCGCATTCATTAGTCCCTGTGGCACTTTTGCCTACCGAGTCATGCCCTTTGGTCTTAAAAACGTTGGCGCCACTTTTCAACGAGCCATGTCTTATTGTTTCCATGACTTAGCTCATATTATCCTTGCCTATTTAGACGACCTTACTGCACATTCTAAACATCGGGCCCAACACCTGCACGATCTGCGTACCATTTTCCTCCGCTGTCGCAAGTATAAAATTCATCTCAACCCTTTAAAATGTGTCTTATGTGTTCCCGCAGGCCATCTCCTTGGCTTCATAGTATCTAAAGCAGGGATCACTCTTAACCCTTTTAAATTTCAAGCCATTCTTGAGCTCCCTATCCCCTGTACCTTACGATAGCTACAAAGTCTCCAAGGCAAAAGCTAATTTCCTTCGCTGCTTCTTTCCCGACTACGCTACTACCGCACATGGTTTCCTTCGACTTCTTCACTCTCACACTTCTTTTGTCTGGGATACCTACGCTCAAAAATCCTGTGATGCACTCAAGCATGCTCTCACCTCTGCCCCTTTGATCTGTCATCCTGACTTTAACCGATATTTCATCCTTTACATCTCCGCTTCCACCCATTCGGTCGTTGGTTTCCTTATTCAAGAAGATGATCACGGCACCGAGCACGTAATTTACTATGTCAGTAAAAACCTTGCTGGTCCACCTATATCCTACTCACATGAAGAAAAAATTAGCACTGGCTATTGTGTTCTTGGTCCAAAAGCTGCATCATTATATCATCCTGCGTTCCACCAAGGTGGTGACTGATTCCAACCCAATGGCTTTCCTATTGAGCCGACGCATCCTGAGTGGGAAATACTCTCGTTGGGTCGTGATCCTCTAAGAATTCGACCTTGAATTTGTCACCCCAAAAAGTAAGAAAGGTTTAGCCCTTGCTGAACTCATTTCTGACCTCCCTACTGGGACACAAGACACTCCCATTAATGAGGCTCTCCCCGATGAACATTTATTTGCCATCACCACCGACGATCCCTGGTACGGTGATATCCTTACTTACTTGTGAACCCAAAAGTTCGCCCTTCACCATGATCATGACGATCGCCGATGTATCCGGCACCAAGCCTCTCGCTACCTTCTAATCGGCGACGATCTTTATCGTCGTGGCATAGATACTTTCCTTCATCGTTGCCTCATGCACACTAAAGTCGAACAAGTCCTCAACGCTTGTCATAGCGGCGCTTGCGGTGGCCACCTCTCTGGCCTTGCCACTACCCAGAAAATCATGCGCGCTGGGTATTTTTGGCCTTCTCTCTTCAGTGATTGCATTGAAGTAGTCAAACACTATCCCAATTGCCAAACTTTTGCCCCCAAGGTGCGAACTCCACCCGCTCCCCTTCATCCTGTCATCACAGCTGGCCCTTTTTGCAAATGGGCCATTGAATTTATGGAATGTCGACCCCCATCCACCAGTAACCACAAATATATCATTGTGGCGGTTGACTATTTCACTAAATGGGCCAAAGCTATGCCCACATTCAACAATACGACAGCCACAACTGCCCTCTTTTTCTTCAACCATGTCATCGCTCATTTCGGAGTTCCCAAACAATTAGTCTCTGATCATGGCCGACACTTTGAAGATGAGATCTGGCATGAGCTGTCTTCACTCTTGGGTTTTGAACACCAATATTCATCTTCCTATTACCCCCAAGGTAATGGCCAAGTCGAAGCCGTCAACAAAATTCTTAAGACCATGCTTCAAAGAATGGTTAATAAACACAAAAACAATTGGCACCTAATGCTCTTCCCTGCCTTTTGGGCCTATCGTACTTCAGTTAAAACCGCCACTGGTTTCACTCCTTTCCACCTTGTCTTTGGTGAGGAGGCAGTCTTACCAATCGAGTGTGAAATCCCTTCCCTTCACTTGGCTGTCGAACTTCTCCCCAATACCCAACCTCTAGAACAATGACTTATCATGCTGGAGCGCACCTCCGAAGATCGCTGTGTTGCATTACAAACCCTTGAAGCAACCAAAAAGCACACCAAAGCTCAGTATGACCACAAAGTCCACACTCGCACCTTTCAGAAGGTGACCTTGTTCTAGTATATGACCAGGCCCATGATACCCTCGGTCATGGGAAGTTTGACTCATTATGGCTCGGTCCTTACATCATCAGTAAAGATCTCGGGAAAGGGGCATACCTTTTAGAGGACTTTGAAGGCCACCCCCTTCCTAATCCTCGCAATGCACTCTATCTTAAGAAATATTACCCTTAGCATTTCCCACTCGAAATGCGTTTTCTTGTAGATAGCCAGCATATGTTTGTTTTTTGCATCTCAGTACTTCAACAGGACACCCGTCATCCACGGAGTCTTACTTCACCTATCCCTAAAATCGGACTTCCTCACTTACACCACATTTCAGTGGGGGGCATCACTTTTCCCCCACACTCATTTATGTTATTGAGGATTTCCATCATGAGATACCCGTTTGTACTCATGTTTTTCATGATCCCCATTGGACCTATCCCCCATTCCAACATCACCATTCCTGTCTACATAGCGGTCACTCTATTACTTTCTCCCATGCCTTAGTTGGGGTTCCCTTATTTCCTCACCTCTGGCGGGCCTACTTCTGTCGACATCAGCTCATTTACTCCAGAAGCTAGGTATGGGGGGCAGTGTACCTTGGTTCGAACTCTTCTTAGCATGATCGTGATCTATACACTTGCCACAGCAACTATTGGTGATTCCCGGGTGTGTGTGAGATGTCTCAGCCCTCATGAGGGGGTGTCCCTGCAGGTAGCCCCCCACATACCCGGATGACTTCTTCATTCCAGCCCTTGATGCAGCTCCTCTCATTTGATGATATCGGCCTTAGTCGCAGCACCTCTTCGATTTGCATGTGTCGGTCCGATTTCGCGAGCCCTTCCCCGTGTGTAGGGGGCATTTGGGTGTATTTATACCTCATGTACTACAAAACTATTGCATAAGTCCTAACGATTATTCCAGGCATAGCATGTATGTGGGATTCATCATTCTTATTTTTTGGCTCATGTTTAGGCCAGCCCTGGTTTACTATTGTGTTCCGTGGTTTTTCGAGTGCCTTATTCTTTGTACTTTTGTCTCGGCGGGCATAGGTATGCCTCCCCCGCCGCCTTTCACATTGGTACCACATCATACATTTGAGACTTGTTGCACCTGTAAGTCTCATCTCCTCAGGGTCTAGTCCTTCACACACTTTAGATTACCATACAGTCCTCTCTCTCTCACTTCCATTTTATTATCTAGTGATTGAGCTCTTACACCGTACTTCGGTCATATGATTTGCTCCTAACACTCGTACGTTGGGGGGCAATTTGTTACACCATTTTTTGGTCATCTAACCTATTATTATTAGATGAACCCAAGTACACCATGTAAGACCAATTTTACCTAAATTAAAATTTCTTTCACCACATCTATTTATGTTTCATGGTCATGTTTAACCCAAAATAAGGATATCAATTAAGTAAATCATTATATATTTAATTGTTTCCTAAGAATAAGTTATTTAAATCACTATTTAAATCATATTCTTAGTTAAATTTGACTAAATCAAATATAAATAATTAAATAAACCATTATTTATTTAATTATATTCCCCTCATTTCCCTTAAATAACAAATAAATCATTTATTTATTTGTTATTTATAAATAAAGGAATTGACCCAAGTCAAAAACCCTTTTCCCTCCAACAAATATAATAAAATATTCCTAAAGGGTTATTCTAGAAGATGTTTAATAATATTTTATTCATGCACCGAGTTCTAGAACACCCCAATATTTTGTTATAAATAGGAGGGTTTTCCCCATTCATTAGTCACATCCATTGCATTGGATCACATTAGATCTGCTTTTGGTCACCATTTTTCATTTCTGTTTTATGAACTCCCATTGAGTTCCATGTTTTTGTTTTCCATAATAGTTAGAGAGAGAGACCATTAATCTGAAACACTGAGGACTTCCAAGAACCCAACCCACTGAGGAGAACTGGAAAACACCTTTCTTGTTTTCCTCTCAGGTGCCCCATTCTTTGATATAATAAAAAGATTCTTTTAAATATATATTCTTGTCTTGTCCATTGATGCTTATATTTTATCTGCTTAATATCTTCCATATTTAGATCTAGATGTATGCAGCTTATTTCAGATTTTAAGATATTTTGCAGCCATAACTTATGTTAGGGCTACTTGATATGCGTAGCTAAAGTGAGTTTTTACGACAAAAAAATCATGCTAATACCCATAATTTTATTCATTGTAAGATAGCCAAGGAATTTAATTGCTTCTTATATCCAGCACCAAAGTGTCAAGTGATGGTTGAAAATGGAGGAACTATAAATTGTTGAAATGGAAACAAGATATGGCACCCCAAGGGCGCTTCCAATTTAATTTTCCCTTAATTAAATTGGAAGAGAAATTGTAAGTTCATCTCATGACAACTTGTATTAGTTAACCAAGTCATAAATACTTAGTTAGCTTAGGAAATTTGAGTTGAGGGCTATAGAGGAGGCATGTAGAGTTTTCCCTGTGATTTAATGGGGTCCAGTCACATTTATGTATGAGTTGTAATTAGTTAACTCAATTAATTGAGTTAAAATCAATTTAACTAGTTCTAACTAAGTCATGCGCTAGAGATAGTTCGAGTGAGTTAAATATGATTTAATTCACAATGAGTTATCAATCATTTAATTGATAATTCACCATAAATAGTTGTTGCATGTCAGTTCTAAGGAAGGCCCAATTGAAACTGAGGTTGAAGGGATGATAACTATCAGTTGTATAATTAGAAAATTGTACATGTCAGTTATAGAGTCATGTGGAGGCCAAGGAAAAATTTTGCAATAAATCCAAGGGAATTTCCTATTTAATAGGGTGAAAATTCCTCATGGAATGCGTGAGAAAGGCAGGCTGAGCAGAGGCTAGGAATTGGCTAAGTATTTGTTCGATTTTGTCTAGATCACTGTGAGACAGTTGGCAGAGTGTAGAAATTTCTCTTGAGAGAGAAAGCATTGTATTGTTTCATGATCCTTGAATTTATACAATATATATATAGAGGGGTTTTAGGCAATGTTCTTTCCCCTAATACAACTTGTGTTGTGTGATTTATTTACTTCTTTATCGTACTTATTTTGCGATTGTGTGATCGTGTTTGTTTCCGCAAATTGTAGAAGGATTCAATATCTTGTTTTAGTACATTATAATATTAGATTGAATCTTATTGTTATATTTTATGCATGGTACTAGAGCACCAGGAATCACAATAGAAGAGAATAAATTGAGTTTGTGTTGAATAGGTATTCAAATTTTCATATTCATTCTTCGGTACTAGTACTAGATCAAGATGTCTTTCAATGGCTTGAGACTCAAATATGCACTTGAGGGGAATTCAAATTACATAGCATGTAAGGATAGGATGGAGGTTGTGTTGGAGGACAACGGACTGAAGGGATTCATTGACACTGATATTCCTCAGCCTGATGTGATAAATGTTCAACATATTGATGCATGGAAGAAGAATGTGAAAAAGGTAAGAAGGATCTTGTTAGAGGGAGTTAGATATCATATTTTCTTGAGTATCCATGGAAAGGAAACTCCATATGTGATGTTTAAGGCATTTATAGATCTGTTTCAAAGTATTAGCAACCATAGGAAGCTAGCATTGAAATACAAGCTCAGAAAGATCAAAATGAAGAAAGGCAACATGATCCAGAAATACTTGACGAAGATCACTCAATGTTGAGATGAGCTTGGAAGTGTTGGTATCATTGTTTTTTATGATGATTTGGTGAGCCTAACACTTCTAGGCCTTCCCAAGAGCTAGCATAGCTACCAGGACTATGTGAATGGGAGGGAGAAGCTACCAAAGTGGGAGCAAAAGTGGTCTAACTTGGTACAAGAAGAGTTTCAGCGGAGCACCGAAGATGGATCCTCATCAAAGGCTGATGATGAGAAGATATGTGCCTTGGCTGGCAAGGCGAAGAAAGGAAAATGCAAGGTGTCCCATTCCAAATCCGAGACCGGAAAGGCAGGCAAGAAGCGAGACTTTTCAAAGGTGAAATGTTTCAACTATCATGATCATGGAAACTATGCCACAAATTTTTCACAAAAGAATAACAACAAGAAGGCCTCAATAGGAGTAGCAGGTGAAGCATTGGATTCACAGTTAGAGTTGAACTTCACCCCCATCGCATGCATAGTCTCATCGGTGATGGGTTCTATGTGGTACTTGGATAGTGGAGCATCATTGCACACGAATAGCAACAATTAATTCTTTTGTAGCTTGGAGGAGAAGGATGTCCAAATGCACATCAAGATGGGTGATGATGGGAGGTATAGCACTACCAAAATTGGTATAGTTACCTTTCAGAGAGATTCAGGTAAACACATCATACTAAAATATGGCATGCATGTACCTAGTTTAATGAATAATTTGGTTTTTTTTTCTATGTTGGAAGATCATGGCTATGATGTGATCTTCATTGAATGAAAGGCATTCCTTCGTCACAAATCCATGATACAGGTGAAAAACATTGGGATTATAGTAAATAACCGATACAAACTTGATGTAGATGATTGTGCGGCATTGACCACTAAAGAAGATAAGGTGGAGAGTCAAGACATTGGTGAGTTATGGCAGAGGAGGTTGGGCCATCTACACCACAGCGCTTTGAAGATCGTGTAGCATATTTTTACAGGACTTCCAAAGGGTGCACTTGCGCAGAGAGACACATGAAAATGGTGTACTATGGGGAAGTATACCAAGGCCACCTTTCATGATAAGGAAATCCGAGCAATGGAAATCCTTGAGAGAGTTCACTCATATGTGCGTGGACCATTCTCAATAGCTTCCACAACAAAGCACATGTATTGTGTGATTTTTGTTGATGATTTTTCAAGAAATTGTTGGATTTTCTTCATGCAAAAGAAGATTAGACATTCTCCAAGTTTTGTGAGTTCAAGGAACTTTTTGATAAAGATACAGGGAAGAAGGTGAAGGCTCTGAGGAGCAACAATGGTGGAGAATATATCCCTAACGAATTCAAAAACCTCAATGCCTTAGAAGGAATTCAAAGATAATTGATGGCACCTCATAACCCATAGAAAAATGGGGTTGCAGAAAGAAAGAACATAATGATTGTGGGAGCAGCACAAGCTATTTTGCATGATCAGGGCCCACCGTTGCATCTATGGGTGGAAGCATGCAATACAAAAGTATTTGTTCAGAACCGTAGTCCTCATTGGATACTTGCCATGAGTACACCAGAGGAGGCCTTTTTAGGTAAAAGACCGTATGTTTCATATTTTAAATTTTTGGTTCATCTGTTTATTTCCATGTGACCAAAGATTCCAGGAAGAAGCTAGAGCCAACAGTAGATTTAGGGATATTTTTGGGGTGCACCGATACACCTCATAACTATCAGGTATATTTGCCAGCACACAGGATGATAGTGATCATAAAAGATGTGAAATTCAATGAAGAGAAAGCCATGTGATTTTCCCTTGAGAGGGAGCTTGAGTTGCACACAGTTGAGTAGATATTAGCTCTAAAGGAGGAATCTTGAGATGTGGAGGAGCCAGATGCATAGGAACAAAGAGTGGTAGAAACCACTCATGCAAATCCATCCACCAGAGATGGAAGTGCACCAAAGATGCTGGCAGATTATTGCTAGATGTGAGAGAGAATGTGGGAGCACCCACATCACAACACAGGCAAAGAAGGTTCCCAGAGTGGTACAGTAGATACATGGCTCTTATGAGTGAAGGTATTGAGATAGAACCATCCTCTTTTGAGGAAGTAGCACAACATCCAATGTGGGTTGATGCCATGGTTGAGGAGTATGACTCCATTATCAAAAATAGTGCATGGGAAGTTGTCCCAAGACCAATGGGGAAGTCAGTGGTAAGATCTAGGTGGGTCTACAAGGTGAAGCAAGCAGCATATGGGAGTGTGGAGAAGCATAAGGCTAGTTTTGTGGCAAGAGGGTTCTCTTGGGTGGAGGGGATTGACTATGATGAGACTTTTGCACCAGTCACAAGGTACTCATCTATTAGATCCATCCTTGCACTCTCAGCACATATGGGATGGAATATACATCAGATGGATTTAAATACAACATTTCTCAATGGATTTATTGAGGATGAAGTGTACATTGATCAGCTGGAAGGTTTTGAGACCTTAGACAGCGAGTCGCATGTGTGAAAACTCAAGAGAGAATTGTATGGGTTGAAGCAAGCACCTTGTACTTGGTACACCTAGATTAACAACTATTTCACCAGGTTTGGATTCACCAAGAGTGAAGTGGATGCGAACCTATATCATATTCTGGTTTATGGTAAGATTTTTATTATTGTACTTTATTTCAATGATCTGATACTGATAGGTGATGAGTATCTCTTAAAGTCTTGCAAAGAGGAACTTGCAAGAGAATTTGAGATGAAGGACATGGGGCTCTTGCACTATTTCCTCGGATTGGAAATATGGAAAAGATATGGGGAGCTATTTTTATCTCAAGGAAAGTATGCCAAGGAGATTCTAAGGAAGTTCCACATGGAGGGCAGCAAACCCATGGAGACTCCTCTAGCAAGAAACTGGAGGAAGGAGGATGTTGCTTCGGGCAAAGTAGTGGATGCTATTATTTACAGACAGCTTGTGGGTTCACTCATGTATTTGGTGAACACATGACCAGACATATGCTACGCAGTTAACCAGCTGAGCCAAGCTATGGCTAAGCCTACCAAGCTCTGTTGGAAGGCAGGGAAGCATGTTCTGAGATACCTTACATGCACTACAGAGTATGGATTATGGTATAGACAGACAAAGGGAGTGAAGCTTCAAGGCTTCACTGATATAGATTGGGCAGGGAGTCCATCTAATAGGAAGAGCACATCAAGGGTCATCTTCAGCATAGGATTAGCAATAATTTCTTGGTACTGCAGGAAAAAGAGATCAGTTGCACTCAGTTCAGTAGAGGCATAGTACATGGTGGCCATTTAGGCAACATGCAAGGCCATATGGATGAGGAAGATACTTGTTGTTTTGTTCGGTCAACAGATGGATCCGACGATGATACATTGTGATAACCAGAGTTGCATAAAACTCTCGGTTAAACTAGTATTCCATGACAGGTCCAAGCATATTTATATCTAGTATCACCATCTTAGAGATTGTGTTCAAAGGAGGATTATGTCATTAGATTAAATTCCCATGGAGGAGCAGGATGCAGGTGTAGAAATTATATAACTTATGTGTTTTATATCCAAGTTTCTCCTAATCACACACTATTTTAAATTCATGCACAATACATAATCTATTCCACCATTGATCATCACATGCGAAAATTAAATCAATTGCAATGCACACATGAAACCATAAAAATTCACACACATTAACACATCTATTTAACGGGAAAGCCTAAAGATAAAAACCCCAACTATCTGTATATAATATATGTCATAGAGATCATGTAACAATCCTCATACAAATCTAAACATGTCAAGCTCTAAGTACAATACAATCGCTACACACTAATCAGGCCTGATCTTGCAAATCCATGCACCAATCTCTGCCACCTGCTAGCCTGCCTATACTGCGCAATCCTTACTAAAGAATGGCTCTGAATGAACTCAAATTCACCTGGCTTACACTGCGCAATCCTAATTGGCATCTCCACTGAGTGTTGGATGCAATCAATGCATCACTATAGTCACAACTGATAGTCACACTTGCTCTTTCACCTACCTCTCCACTGGTCTCCATTGAAACTGCCATGCACTGTAGTTAACTGATGTATTCTTCAGTTTATTAATGAGTTATTATTTAGTGAATTAATTAACTAATTAATTCACACCACTCTCACTAGTGTATCAATCAGTTAGACTAGATATAACTAGCTCAACTGAGTCTAACTGAGTTAAACTGAATACAACTCCACCAACTACCTCTATAACTCCACCAAACTCTGTCACATGAGTTCTAACTGAAGTCCTCATGCATTAGCTCTAGTAAACCCTCAGGAATAGCGTAATTCCTTCTGTCAGCTATTGTGCCACATCTATGCACTTAACTGAAGTGCTCCAATAGAATAAGATAATGTTTAGAGTCCAAATATTATTAAGAGCTAATAATATTCGACATATCTATTTTTAGACTAGCAATCTAAAAATAGATTCCACCCAATATGTCTAAAAATAGAAGTCCATCTATTTTTCCAACTTGACCAACCATCCACAAATAGCATCTTGCAACTCATAGAATATGATCGACATGTCTAAAAAAATACATAGTCTAAAAATAGACTTTGCGCTAAAAATAGCCTGCGGGTCCACTTAGTGAAGGCGACTCTTTTCACTAAGCTCATCATCTTGTTGAATCTCAACACTCCCTCTCAACAAGATAGGGATTATCTGCCACCCCGATCCTATCTCTATGGTATTTTAATTTTCTCCTTGGTGAGCGCCTTCGTCAGAATATCAGCATCTTGATCCTTTGTAGGAATGTAAGATAGTAACATGATATTCCGCTGCACACAATCTCTGATATGATGATACCGAATGTCAATATGTTTAGATCTATCATGAAATACTGGATTAACCGAGAGTTTAATGCAACTCTAATTATCACAATATATCACAGTAGGATCTAAGTGTGAACCAAAAAACCTGACAAGGATCTTCCTCATCCATATAGCCTCGCATGTAGCCAAACTTGCTACCATGTACTCAGCCTCCGCTGAAATGAGTGCCACGGATCTTTGTTTCCTGTTGTACCAAGAAATTGCTGTAGACCCTGTTAGTGTCAGTATCTTCATCCCTCCGTCAGTGATCAAAATTCTCTTGTTGCGTTGCATATTAGGTGTCTCGCTCGTTAGCTACATTCCATTAGGAGCATGGATCATCTGACGGTAGTGGCTTTTATACATTTTCCCTCATGTCCTTTACCTGCTGACCCATCTCCTTTCATCAAGATCATCTGCACTCACTTTTTGTCCTTAAATTTGTAAGAGTTATTTTTTAGGTTTTCATTCCCATTAGGTCTAAGGTTTCATCAATAAGGTCTTCAAAATGTCCAACAATGATCAGCAGGAGCATGAGGAGTTTGAATAAAGTTTCAGTACTAAAAACTTCATCATCATATGCTTAATAATCTATTTTTCTTCAAAACTCTATTTTGAAGAAAAATAGAGTATTTCATCTTTTTATGTATAAATGTAATGTAATTTCAAGTTTTCTCATTTGTAAATAATTTCATTGGCAACCCTAGTCACCTTTGTCAAGCTCCAGCAAATCCATTCCCTACAAGGAAAATAGAAAGCACATCATTCAGTTAATCAGAGCCAAAATGAAGCAAATTGCCTAAAACAAAGTTTAAAAAAGTGTCAAATGTAAAACATTACAAAGTGGATTTTTTGAAGTGGAGAATTAAAGGTCTTTGGTATATAAGTCATCTTCATGTTTCAAAGGCTCATTTGCATTCCAAGAAGAGAGAGTGAGCAAGAAAATGGTCATGTTGAACAAAGAGAGAAAAATCACAGCAAAGTCATGCAAGTTTGTGGGTGCGGTGCATTGGCTGAGAGGTGCGGCGCATACAAGTGGCGCGGCGCATAGAGCCGGCCTCCACAGTGTAAAAAATACACTGGCGTGGCGCATTGGGTTTGTGGCACGGTGCATAGAGATGCAAGCCCGATTTCACCTATAAACTTTCTCAAATTTCCAAATTCGCTCAATATTATGGTGTGCAAGTAAGTCAAGCCTTTTTCCATTGCAAGAGAAGAGTTTTTCTTAGAATTTATGGTGGTTTAGTGTGTAAAATCTCAAACCCTACCTCCTTCCAGATTTGCTCAAAAACAATGGCTTAGAGTTTGTCTTTGTGTTTTTGCTACCAAATCCACTCCATCACCCCCTCACTTTTTGACTCCTCCATTCATTCTTCACTTTAATCCATTCATTCCGTAATTCCCATATTCCTTAAATCCCACTATCCTAAACCCTAATTGCTATCCCAAAAAGTCTAAAAATTGTCCCTAAAACCCTTCAATTCCCCAAATTCAAATTAGCAACATTCCTAAAATCCCTCTTACCCTCTTCCTTCACAGTCCCTCACACATTTGCATACATTTGGCAGCAAAAAACCGAAGACACCTAAACTCTTCATACTCATCTAAGACAACACAAACTTTGGCAAACATGGAATATGATTCCTCTTATGACCGAGATGAAGAGACACACAATGATTATCGAGGAGGCAAAAAGAGAAAAATAGAATTCATATTTTGGCTGAGGCTTCCTTGGCCCAGCATAGCACATAATGGAGGACACTCAACCCAAATTTCAAAAAAATTGGGACACTTTTTGCAAATTTTGAATTTTTGGCCTAAAAACAGACTTTCCAGCTCTATGTGTCGCGCCACTTGGCGCGCGCTTTTGATGGGGGGCTCATTTTGATGAAAAATCTACATTTTTGGATTTTTCATGGAAAAATATGCATGCCTACCTATGGCCAAGATATTTTGACAGGTTTTGGGCTTCCAGAAGGGTCAAAAACACCCTAAAAATGACCTTTCTGCCCCTTTTTGACACACAAGAAGCAGTGTTGGGAGAACTCAGTTTTGGAGGGGAAAATGGAAGCCAAATTCAGAAATTCTACTTGTGTTGGAAAGTAGACAGATAGACCTTTCCAACAAGTCCACTTGGAGAAAATTTGGACACTGGTAAGGCCTCCAAAATCAGCTCCAAACTGGCACGACACATAGAGAAATCAGGCACGGCGCATTGGAGGATTTTGCTCATTTTTGACTCAGTAACTCTGTTTTTCGCCTAGTTTTTGACATTTTGACTTTATTACTTCCAAATGTTAAAATCATGATGTAATTTGATGTAATTTGATGGATCTTGATGTAATTTTGTTAAATTTTTACTCATGGAGGTAGATTCATCCATCAAAAAGTGATTTGCAACTGAATGAATTAGTTTCCTATCTTATAAAGGCAAGTTGTTCCACTGCCTAATTTCTAGTTCTTAGTTTAGATATTTTTGAAATAGCTCCTAAACTTGTGATCTCGACCCCTAGAGGCTAGGGATGAGTTATTTTTTGTCTATATCTTGTGGTTTTTCAGTCATTAGCATGGTTGGACATTTGGGATTTCTTTGAGCATCATTGTACATTCATCTCTAAAGTTTGGCAAAGGAATAGACCAGGGTTTGTAGCACTCCATGGGATTCATGTGGTATTTTTCTTTGATAGTGTGTTTCTATATGTTAATGTAAGTCTACTGGTGTTTTATGTATATCATTTTCCCTCTTATTTCTTCCTAAGTTAAACAAACAAGGATAAATGTGGAATTCATTAAAATTTGCAATGCTCTACCTAGGGTTTGTTTAATTTTCTATGTTTTCAACTGTTTGAAGAGGATTCCTGAAGATTTTATGCCCTCTTCAACTTCTCACTGGTCTAAGCTATCCATTTCATTCAAAATTGAAGTGTCAAATCAATTGCCTACCTTTCCCCATTCAGATCTCTGCAAAACTGGGCCTCATTCCCCAGACCCAAAATCTGCCTTTCCCTTTGATCCAAAAAACAACCTCAAAATCAAATCAAACTCTTTTACACATATACCTAGCCTAAAATCAACCTTCATTCAAGTCATCTCAAGCCTCACTGATCATTTTTTACTGAGATTGACTAGGAGAGAGCCCTCTCCCGACCTAGTAGGGCTAGCTACCAGGTTAAGCGTGGTTTGATGTTACCCTAGACTCTGCCTTCCTCGGCCTGAGGTAGATTTAAGAAATAACAGAACCGATACTGAATATCCCTCCAGATGTGATCTTTCTGTCCGTTGGGCTCCCTGCCCAATCTGCATTCGTGAAGCCATGCAACTTCAACTCATCCGATTGTCTATACCACAATCCATATCCCGATGTGCCCCTGAGATACCTCAGGACATGCTTGTCTGCCTTTCAAAAGAGCTTGGTAGGATTAACCATAGCTTGTGAAAGCTAGTTAACAGTGTAGCATATGTTTGGTCATGTATTGACCAAATACATGAGCGAACCAACCAACTGTCGATAAATAGTGGCATCCACTACCTCTGCCGATGTAGCATCCTCTTTCCTCTAACCACCAAGAAGAGGAGTGTCGATAGGCTTGCAGCCTTGCATGTTGAACTTCTCTAGTATCTCCCAGGCATACTTGCCTTGAGACACAAACATTCCACCCTTCTACTACCAAATTTCCAATCACAGGAAATAATGAAGGAGGCCCAAGTCCTCCATCTCAAACTCCTTTGCAAGATCTGCCTTGCATGAGTGTATCAATAGTTCATCACCTATTAGTATCAAATCATCTACATAAAGTACAATGATCAGCAACTTACCCTCCACCACAATCTAGTATAGGTTCAGATCTGCCTCACTCTTGGTGAATTCAAGTCTAGTGAAATAACTATCTATCCGTGTGTACCAAGCATGAGGTGCTTGTTTCATCCCATACAACACTCTTTTGAGCCTACACACATGCGACTCACAGCTAAAGATTTCAAATCCTTCAGGCTGCTCTATGTAAACCTCCTCCTCAATGACTCCATTGAGGAATGCAGTCTTCACATCCATCTGATGAATGTGCCAACCCATCTGTGCTGAGAGAGAAAGGATGGTCAATATGGAAGAATACCTTGCGACAGGTGCAAAGGTTTCTTCATAGTCGATCCCCTCGATCTATGAGAAGCCCCAGGAAAAAAATCTTGCCTTGTACTTCTCGACACTCTCGTCAGTAGCTTGCTTCACTTTGTATATCCATCTTGAACTTACCACTGATTTCCCTTTCGGCCTTGGGACAATCTCCCATGCACTGTTTCTGACAATCAAATCATACTCTTCCACCATGGCATCTATCCATGCGGGATCCTCCACAACTTCCTCGAAAGAGGATGGATCTGTCACGATACACTTGCTCATCAGAGCCATGTATCCAGTAAATCGGTCAGGTGACTATCTCTATATGCGCTGTGATGTAGGTGCTCATACATTTTGTGCTGCATCAAGATTCAGTCGCTCAACTTCTGTAGTGCGCTTCCACCCTCTGATGTTTGGTGTTGCATGAGTGGTTTCTTCCACTCCATGAACCTCCTCTTGTGGTTGATCCACATCCTGAAGCTCATATTTAGGAACAAGTAGCTCCTCATCTGCATGCAAGTGTAGCTCCCTCTCAAGCGACAGCTTCATGGCTTTCTCCTCATGAAATTTGATATCCCGTCGCACAACAGTCTTTCGACTATCTGGAAAATACACACGATAATTGTGGGGTGTTTCTATGTACCCCAAAAATATCCCAACCTCTCTGGTCGGCTCTAGCATCTTCCTGGCATCCTTCGTCACATGAATGTAAATAGGTGAGCCAAAAATCTTCAAATGAGAAATATCGAGCTTCTTACTAGAAAACGCCTCTTCGGGTGTACTCATACTAAGTACTCTATGAGGACAACGGTTTTGCACATAAACCATAGTGTTGCATGCTTCAGCCCATAAGTGTATGGGAAGGCCCTAATCATGCAACATCACTCGTGCAACACCCACAATCGTTCTGTTATTTCTCTCCGCGACCCCATTTTGTTGTGGGTTATGAGGCGCTATGAGTTCTCTTCGAATTCCTTTTGCGCTACAAAAGTATTTGAATTCACCAGAGATGAATTCACCACCATTATTTCTCCTTAGAGATTTCACCTACTTCCCCGACTCTTTCTCAACCAACACCTTGAACTCACAGAACTTTGAGTATGTCTCGCTCTTCTTCTGCATGAAGAAGATCCACACATGTCTGTGTGAATTCTCTCAAGGATCGTCGTGGCGCGACTATCCTTCTCATGAAAAGTGGTCTTCACAAATTTTCCTAAAGTACATCCCTTGCACTAATCTGACTACACAAGTGTACCCTTGGGAAGCCTGGTAGAAATCTGTTGCAAAATTTTCAAAGCACCATGGTGAAGATGGCCCAGTCTCCTATGCCACAATTCGCCCTCATCCCGGCTCACCACTGCTTCTTCTTTGCCTGCCATTGTTGTGCAGCCATCTACCTGCAATTGATAAAGGTTCTTAACTCAAACCCCTATCCTCCGGGTTTCACCAGTTGTCTTACTGCGCAGGAAAGCCTTTCCCTCACTAAAAACAACATCATATCCCTTGTCTTCCAACATCACCACAGAGATCAAATTATTCTTCAATCCTGGAACATGCATGACACCCTTCAATATGAAAGGTTTACCAGACTCCCTATCAAAGGAAATGGTCTCGATACCAGTCGCACTATATCTACCATCATCGCCCATCTCGATGTGCAATCCAATATCCTTTTCATCCAGATCACTGAACAAATATTTGTCTCCGGTCATATGGAAAGACGCACCACTATCAAGAAACCACACTGATCCCATCACACTTGAAACCAAGCATGCGAACAGCGAAAAATATAGTTCAAACTATGAGGCTCAGGCCTCTCCAGCTGCAGATCCAGTAGCCTGCTTATTTTTCTTCTTCTGTGGACAATTAGTGGCGTAATGTCCATGTTGGTGACAGTGAAAGCACTTCACCTTCGACAAGTCCTACTTCTTGCCTTTTGCACCGGATTGAGAAGGAATTTTCTTTCCCTTCCCTTTCCTTTCTTTGGAAGCCAAAGCGCAATTTTCTTCATCTTCATTCTTCGATGAAGATCCATCCCTGGTACCTCGCCTTATCTCCTCCTGCACAAGATCTGACCAAAGTCGCTCCCATCCTGGCAATTTCTCCCGACCATTGACAGAGTCCTCGTAGCTATGCCAACTCTTCAGAAGCCCAAGGAGAGCCAAGCTCACCAAGTCTTCTTCATCAACAGTAACCCCCACACTTCCCAGCTCATCCCTTCACTGGAAAAAATTTGTGAGGTACTTGAGTATATTGTCGCCTTTCTCCATTTTTATTTTTCTAAGCTTGTCTTTAAGCGTCAACTTCCTCTGGTCGCTTCTGCTTTGGAACAAGTTTGTCAAAGCTTTCCACATTAAGAATGGACTAGCTTTACCATGAAGGCCTGACATTATGTGATCCTTCACACCTTACAACAGAATTCTTCAACACTATGCTATCTTCTTTTGCCATCCGTCAAGTGCGGCTGCATCGCTAGAACCAGGCTTTGGAATATCAGCATCTATGAACTCCTTCAACCCATTATCATCCAGCACCGCCTCCATCCTATCCTTCCATGCAATATAATTTGAGCTGCCCTCAAGGGCATACTCCAATCACAATCCGTTGAAATAAATTTCAATGAATTCTCAACTTCGACACCAAGAAAACACTGCAGCAAATTCGAATTCCACCAGCACAAAACTCAACCGCTTCAATAATTGCAATCTGCTCCAATGATCAACTGCTATGATACCATGTAGAAATTATATAACTTATGTGTTATATATCCAAGACTCTCCTTATCACACACTATTTTAACTTCATGCAAAATACAAAATCTATTCCACCATTGATCATCACATGTGGAAATTAAATCAATTGCAATGCACACATGAAACCATAAAAATTCACAAACATTAACACAGTTGTTTAATGGGAAAGCCTGAAGCTAAAAACCCCAAATATCTGTATATAATATATTTCATAGATATCCTATAAAAATCCTCATAAAAAGCTGAACATGTCAAGCTCTCAGTACAATACAATCGCTACACACTAATCAGGCCTGATCTTGCAAATCCATGCACCAATCTCTGCCACCTGCTAGCCTGCCTCTACTGCGCAATCCCTGCTAAAGAATGGCTTTGAATTAACTCGAATTTACCTGGCTTGCACTCCACAATCCTCATTGGCATCTCCACTAAGTGTTGGATGCAATCAATGCATCACTATAGTCACAACTGATAGTCACACTTGCTCTTTCACCTACCTCTCCACTGGTCTCCACTGAAATTGCCATGCACTGTAGTTAACTAATGTATTATTTAGTTGATTAATGAGTTATTATTTAGTGAGTTAATTAATTAATTAATTCACACCACTCTCACTATTGTATCAATCAGTTAGACTAGATACAACTAGCTCAACTGAGTCTAACTGAGTTAAACTGAATACAACTCCACCAACTACCTCTATAAGTCCACCAAACTCTGTCACATGAGTTCTAACTGAAGTCCTCATGCATTAGCTCCAGTAAACACTCAGGAATAGCATAATTCCTTATGTCAGCTGCTGTGCCACATCTGTGCACTTAATTGAAGTGCTCCAAGAGAATAAGATAATGTTTAGAGTCCAAATATTATTAAGAGCTAATAATATTCGACATATCTATTTTTAGAATAGCAATCTAAAAATAGATTCCACCCAATATGTCTAAAAATAGAATTCCATCTATTTTTCCAACTTGACCAACCATCCACAAATAGCATCTTGCAACTCATAGAATATGATCGACATGTCTAAAAATATACATAGTTTAAAAATAGACTTTGCGCCAAAAATAGCCTGTAGGCCCACTTAGTGAAGGAGACTCTTTTCACTAAGCTCATCATCTTGTTGAATCTCAACATCAGGCATCTTGACAAAGCACTCACAAGAAGAAAATTTGAATTCCACAAAGACAGGATCAGGGTAGCAGATAATCCCTTTCTTGTTGTGAGGGATTGTCTAACAAGAAATGGAACCCCAAGCAGGCTTCTGATTTAATTTTCCCTTAATTAAATTGGAAGAGAAATTGTAATTTCACCTCATGACAACTTGTATTAGTTAACTAAGTCATAAAGACTGAGTTAGCTTAGGAAATTCGAGTTGAGGGATAGAGAGGAGGCATGTAGAGTTTGTTGGTCAGCGGTTGTCATTGATGTCAACCCAAGTAGCACCAGGGGCTACACAAATATTGCATGGGAGTTTTTACCTACCAAACTAAAATATTTTGGGTCAAAAATTCTTTTTATGGTTTCTACTTTCCGATATGTTTCCGTTGATATATGGCACGACACGTAATTCTTCATGGTTTGAGAGATATTCATGTTTGAAGTTTGTAACCCTAGTTAGTGGGCTAAAACCCCATGGGGTTATGGCATGGGTCATTGAAAATTTAATAATTTGTAATTTTTAAGCTCCTAAAATCCTTCCCATGTTCACTTGTTGAAGCCCCTCTCAACCTAATCATTTATATAAATTGTGATCCTCGTATCCTCCTTATGTAGGGATTTCACTACTTGAAACAGGTCATCGTGGAATTTGTGCTCTAACTTTTTTTCTACGAATGTTCGGAAGCTGAAATTTGTATGGGGTGAAGTTGAAATCCTAAGGAAGCTCCTGTAAAAGTTTTAAATCAGGGTGCATAAAATTATTGGAGATATGATATGTGGAAGTTAGTGTTTCTGCAGGTTCTTGAACTTCATCTCAAATAAGTGACCTTGGGAAAATCGTCATAACTCTCTCTCTCTGTATTGGATTGGAATTTTTTAAAAATTGGTAGATAGTGCATGGACTGTAATTTTCATTGTATCAATTTCAGAGCCGAATGAAGAAATAGTGACACGTGGCATGCCATACAAGTTCGCTCTATTGAAGCAGTCCATAATTAGTTCATTGTGAGAGATTGGGCATAACTCTCTCTTGAAGAATCCAAATTGGATAAGACCTATGGCATTGGAAATAAGACTCAGAGTAATAATATAGAACTGAGAATCACATATTGGGGAGCTGAAATAACAGAGATACACCAGATTCAATATCGAGATCCTAAAAGGAAAGAAAAAGCTAGATCATGTGTTGTCAAGGGCTGCAAAGGACCAAACTTTCCAGGGCATCAGAGCAAACCAAGTTTCATCAGAGGGTATCATGAAAATAACAGAAATAAAGGTGAAAAACAGTAGCAAGAAGTTCGACACATGAATTCTTCAAGTGGGCAGCACTGCATACGGTCATTGTAAAGGTATCATTGTACTAAGTCATTGTAAATGCATCATTGTAAAAATTGAACAAGTGTCTATCTACCAAGAATTGAATAGGCGGTGTTAGGAGGTCTAGGATCATCATTAGGTGGTTGTGTCATAGTTGGAGTTATGGTCTAGTGTGTCTTCTTCTTCTACATCATTCTATATCATTGTAAAGTGGAGAATTTCCTTGGTACGGGATTCCATTCTTGTTTTATTCTTCTATAAGGTGGTAGGCTGGTGGTAGGCTGGTGCATGAAGTCACCAACAGGTTCAAGCCTGTGAAAAATTTAGGGTGGTAGGGTGGCGCTAGGGTGATTTGTAGCTCATTGGGTGTTGGGGTATTCGTTTAGTTGACTACTGAAGAATCTCAGGCGTTGGAGTGTCCATCCAGTGGGAGTTGGAGAAGAATGCTTTTCTAGATTCTAGGAAGTTGGAGTTTTATTTTCAATTGGAGTTGAATATTAAAGAATTATTAGAAAAGCATTTAGGTGGTTTTTGTCCTAGAGAGGGTTTCCCCATTAAAAACTGTGTGCATTTGTGTTCCTTTTGTTTACTGCTACATTGTACAAACACTGATAATAATTGAAGATTAACTAATGCTCTAATTGAAAGGAATACTGGTTCACCCCCCTTCTCATTATTTCCAACATAGTTGTCCCCATGATTTATGTATGAGTTGTAATCAGTTAACTCAATTAATTGAGTTAAAATCAGTTTAACTAGTTCTAACTGAGTGATGAGCTAGAGATAGGTCCAGTGAATTAAATATGATTTAATTCACAATGAGTGATCAATCAGTTAATTGATAATTCACTATAAATATCTATTGCATGTCAATTCTAAGGAAGGCCTAGTTGAGACTGAGGTTAAAGGGATGATAACTATCAGCTGTATATTTATAAAATTGTACAGGTTGGTTATAGAGTCATGTGGAAGCCAAGGAATAATTGCACAATAATTCCAAGGGAATTTACTATTTAATAGGGCAAAAATTCCTCATGGAATGCATGAGAAAGGCAGGCTGAGCAGAAGCTAAGAATTGGCTAAGTATTTGTCTTATTTTTCCTAGATCGGGTGAGACAGTTGACAGAGTGCAGGATTTTCTCTTGAGAGAGAAAGCAATGTATTGTTTCATGATCCTTAAGTTTATAAAATATACATATAGTGGGGTTTTGGGTAGTGTGATTTCCACAGATACATATTTTGTTGTGCAATTGATTTACTTATTTCTCTTACTTGTTATGTGATTGTACGATCGTGTTTTGTTTCTACAAATTGTAGAAGGATTTGGTATCTTTTTTTAGTACATTACAAGATTAGATTGAATCGCGTTGCTATATTTTCTACATAAATTTCTCTCGAAAGTGTCATATTATCATGCTAAACATGGGGGAATATGTATTGAATAGTCCAATTCTTTCCATTTCAATGGGTGGGGTTGAGGTTGTACTAAGAGTCCAATGGTTACAATCATTGGGGATGATAGCTTTTAATTTTCAAGAACTTTTCCTGAATTTTTTTTGGGAAGGAAAGGAAGTTGAATTAAGGGGGATCACAGGGAAACCAGGAAATATAATCAGCTCTAATGGCATGAAAAATCTTTTGAAGAAAGAACAACAGTGTGTAATTGTACAATTATGCTCACTAGAGGCTCAAACATTGAAATCATTTATTTCTCCAGATCTCCAAAAAGTCTTGGGAAATCATTCCAAGGTATTTGAGACTCTCAAATGCCTCCCACCTATTCATGATTAGGATCATACTATTCATTTGACTCTAGGAATTTTTCCTCCAAACATCAGACCTTA
This sequence comes from Pinus albicaulis, assembly GCA_034641835.2. Lineage (NCBI taxonomy): Eukaryota > Viridiplantae > Streptophyta > Pinopsida > Pinales > Pinaceae > Pinus > Pinus albicaulis. The sequence continues at coordinate 1,754,034,522 of CM076578.1, read as the reverse complement.
CAGATATCCCTATTCCCAAAAGAGTGAAATTGAACATATGGTGGCAGAAATGCTAGAGGCTAGTATAATTTAACCTAGTCAAAGTTTTTTCTCTGCTCTAGTAGTCATGGTACAAGAAGAATGGATCATGGCATATGTGTACAGATTACAGGGAGCTCAACAAGATCACTATTAAAGGTAAATTTCCCATTCATGTCATTGATGAATTGTTAGATGAATTACATGGATCAATTTACTTCACCAATTTGGATCTTCATTCAGGATATCATCAAATCAAAATGAAGACTGGATACATTCTGAAAATAGCATTTAGAACTCATGAGGGTCATTATGAATTTTTGGTCATGCCTTTTGGCCTTACTAATGCACCTTCCACATTTCAAGGTTTGATGAATTCCATTTTCAAACGCTTTCTTAGAAAATTTGTGTTAGAATTTTTTGATGATATAATAATCTACAACAAGTCATTGAATGATCATGTTCAACATGTTGACAGGGTGCTTAAACTATTGGAGGAGAAACAATTATATTCAAAAACCTCCAAATGTTTATTTAGAGTACATGAGGTGGAATATTTGGGTCATATTGTATCTCATGAGGGTGTTAGGGTAGACCCTAAAAGAATTAAATCCATTAAGGATTGGAAAATCCCCACAACAATAAAGCATCTTTGAGGATTAATTGGGTTGACAAGGTATTATCACAAGTTTGTTAAGAATTATGGGAGAATAGTAGCACCTATAAAAACATTACTGAAAAAAGATGCATTTTCTTGGACCCCATAAGCAACTAAGGCCTTTGAACATCTTAAAGAGGCGATGTGCCAAGCACCGATCTTATCTATACCGGACTTCACAAAAACCTTTATCGTGGAATTTGATGCCTCAGGAAATGGAATTGGTGTTGTTTTAATGCAATAAGGAAGACCCATTTCTTTTGAAAGTTGTCCAATCTATTATGAAACCACCTCCAAAAATAGAAGAAAATAGATATCAACACCTTAGAAGTCAGCCACTTCAAGGGGGAAACCTCCTTTACATTACATAAATGAAAAATTCTTGGATGATTCAAATGACAAAACCTCCTTTCTATATATAGGAGTCCATGGGGTCACAATATAATCATAGTAGACCTAACAATAATAATGTAAGGGCACAACAATAACAATAGTGGGGTTTTATGGGGTACAATAATAACAATATAGGGACTACAGGGTAGAAAAATAATAATAAGGGGGCTACACTAACAACAATAAGGATCTACACTAGTAATATAGGGACCTAACACAATCAATGGAAAGTATTTACACAACCTATTTATGAGAAGGAAATGTTGGAAATACTACATGTGCTAAACCAATGGCGACCATACCTAATGGGAAGACACTTCAAGGTAAAAGCACATCATGATATTCTTAAATACTTTTTGCAACAATTATTATCTTCAGAAGAGCGGAAAAAAGGGTCACAAATATGTTGGGTTATGACCTTGAAATCATCTACAAAAAAGGGAAGCATAATGTTGTTGTAGATGCACTCTCAAGAAAGGATGAGAATGTGGAATCATTGCTTTGTGCCATTTCTATTATCCAACCTGATTGGATAACCAAAGCATGGGATGAATGGAAGAATGACGAAGAGGTGTGGATAGTCATTCGAAAGTTGAAACAAGATCATAGTACATCTGATATATTTAGCTAGAAAAATTAATTATTGTTGATCCGGATTTATGCAGGAACACAACAGAATATATAAATAACCATAAACATAGAGATGCAGTGGAAATAATGTGTCATTTCATTAATATCAAATAACATAAATATGCTTACAGGCATAATGGAAATAAAATAGCTAGGGTGCTAGTAGAAAATATCTAAGAAGAGATGTGGTGGCTACAGACCTCTGAACTATGTTACAATGAGGCTCGAGGGCCTATTTATTATTGAGAAACAATGGAAAAACTGGAAATTCCAAAAACCTAACTCTAGGAGATGAAGCGCCAAAACTGTGGGCCCCCGTTTGGGTAAGTTGGTGTTTCAACTTCTCGGGGACGTAACTTTGGCATCCGATCTCTGTTTGACACGCTCAATAACTCATTAGAAAGATCTATTCAAGGATTACAAATTTTTATGTGAGCAACATCGGTCCATGGACCCATGTTTCTCCCGGTTTTCCCAAAAAACGTTGCTTAGGGCCTCAAAACAGCTCCGGAAGTTCAGGACCCGAAAAAATGCTAAAAATAGTAAGTTGTGCTGCAACTGAAAAAATGAACGAACTGATGGTGGGGGTTCAAATGGAATAGTTGGGTGGCCACCAATATCCACCTATATCATTAAGGCCCCAAAACGGCTCTGAGAGTGCAGGACCCGAAAACCTGCTAAAAATAGTAAGTGGTGTTGAATGTGGAAAGCTGCAAGAATTGATGGTGTGGATCCAAATGGAATAGGTGGGTGGCCACCAATATCCACCTAGATCATTCCTCCCTCCTTAGGAAGCAATGGTCCCCATTGCGTTAAGATCCTCCTTGAGATGAAGCGAATTTTGTTGAACTGGGTATTAGATTTGTTGAAGATGTCATGGACCTGTGGGTAGACATGCGGGATGCATTTAGTAAATTTGGTTTCTTTATTAGCCTCAAACAGTACATGTGTGGATTTTGTATGTGTATTTGCAGGAGGTATGGTAACATCAGGTGGCGGTGCGTTGGGGGTCAGATCAATGGAGTACTTGTCCTGACAGTGTAGAGGAACCTCTGTGAGTGAGGAGAAAATGTCCTCATATTCCTCCATGAATGTTTCCATCTATTGCAGCCGTGCAGGGGAGCCCTGTTTCGAGGTTGTGGCCACAATATTCTTCTTTCCCTGTGAGCGAGTTGTAAGGAAAATTAATTTCCTCATTTTGGAAACAATCTTACTGTGTTTTTTTGCAGTAATCAAAGAGATGACAGGAAGCAGTACTACCTCTAGTATCCGGTAAAAGTTATTTCCCAAACTAATAATAATAGCATGAGGCCTAGACTCATACATAGCATGTCACCTCCACAAGTATGGTTGGCCTAATAATACATCAGCTACATCAAGAGGAGCAACATCACATAATACCTCATCCATGAATGGCTTGATGCTGTATGGAAGGCGGCATTTTTGGTGGATGCAAATATCTCTCCCTGGGTGAAGCCACCTGATGGTATATGGCTACGGGTGTGCTATGGTCAGTAGGCCGAGCCGCTTCACGACCTCTACTGAAACAAGGTTCTTTTGGATTCCGCTATCGACAAGGAATTGCAGCGGAGAACCCTTCACCCACATTTGCAAATGGAAGAGGCGCTCCCCCTCCTCTGGATCCACTGGGTCCTCCCTCTGGATCTTGGTGGTGGCAACAATGGCACTGGGATCCACATCAATGATCTGCTTGCCTTTGTCATTACCTTTGTCTATTTCTAACTCAGGATCAGAAAATGCATCTGATTCGGGTGCCTTTAGTTCAGCCACCAATGACTGTTTGGCCCGACACTCATTTTTTTTGTGAGTGGGGCTGTTATGAAATTCACACCACTTCCCTGTGTCCTTCTTTTGATTTGTGGTTTTTTTCTGAGTAGCACTACTTTGGCCTTGCCCCTTGTTCTTCGGTTCAGGGGCACCTTTCGGATTCAAAGATCCAAAGTCTCGCTTCTTCTGCTTAAATTTTTGCTCGATCTTGGCGGCATAGCGATATGCTGTTCCAAGCGATGTAATGTCGAGGAACTCAATTTCCTCCTAAATGTGTTTGTGTAGACAGTCGTGGTACTTGAGTACCAAATGTCTCTCTGAATCTTTAATACCCAACTTTGTGCACAGTGTATGGAACAGATTCGTCAGTTCGTGCACATCCTTATCCCTTTGTTTCCGTAGCGTGGTCCATTGGATGTATTTATCCTCATAGCTCCCCATAGGGTAATATTGTTCCTTGATGTTGTCTCAAAATGAATTCCAAGTGGGTGTGGCCGAGAACAGAGAGAGTTCCCCTTCGTCCTCTTACTCATGGTAGGTTTCCCACCAGTCTTTGACATGGGGGGTGGCTTTGAGGAGTGCAAAAATAATATTTTCTCAGTCAGAGAAATCATGGACCGAGAAATACCCTTCCAGCAAATTCAACCATATATCTACAGTGTCTGCATCTATTTAGCCTTCAAATACAGGAATATCAAATTTTACCTGTACCTTGAAGGGAGTGGTGCCTCCAGAGTGGCTGTTGGATGCAGATGCGCTGTAGGTGAGCAGTCGTTGAAGGATCTAAGAAAAATTATCCATCATCGCGTTCCTTTTTTTCTCGAGGGCCTCCTCGAGCAATATTTTGATAGGATCTCCTACTCCCTCGTCTTTCTTTTCTTTCACCATGGGAGGTCGTCGGGGTTTGTGAGGCTGATCTTGCAAGGGTTCAACCAGATCGAGCCCTAACTCCTTATACCATGACCGCATTGGGGACATGCAAAGAAAAACAAAGAAAGAGCAGACCGCTATGATACCACTGATCCGGATTTATGCAGGAACACAACACAATATTGAAATAACCATAAACATAGAGATGCAGTGGAAATAATGCGTCATTTCATTAATAGAAAATAACAAAAATATGCTTATAGACATAATGGAAATAAAATAGCTAGGGTGCTGGTAGCGAATCTCTAAGAAGAGATGTGGTGGCTACAGACCTCTAAACTGTGTTAAAATGAGGCTCGAGGGCCTATTTATTATTGAGAAACAATGGAAAAACTGAAAAGTCCAAAAACCTAACTCTAGGAGATGAAGCGCCAAAACTGTGGGCCCCCGTTTGGGTAATTTGGTGTTTCAACTTCTCGAGGACGTAACTTTGGCATCCGATCTTCGTTTGACACGCTCAATAGCTCATCAGAAAGATATATCCAAGGAGTACAACTTTCAATGTGAGCAACATCAGTCCATGGACCCATGTTACTCCCGGTTTTCCCAAAAAAAGTCGTTTAGGACCTCAAAACGGCTCTGGAAGTTCAAGACCCAAAAAACTGCTAAAAATAGTAAGTTGTGCTGCAACTTAAAAAATGAAAGAACTGATGTTGGGGGTTCAAATGGAATAGGTGGGTGTCCACCAATATCCACCTGGATCATTAAGGCCCCAAAACAGCTCTGGGAGTGCAGGACCCGAAAACCTGCCAAAAATAGTAAGTGGTGCTAAATGTGAAAAGCTGCAAGAATAGATGGTGGAGATCCAAATGGAATAGGTGGGTGGCCACCGATATCCACCTGGATCAATTATGGTACAAAAATCGCTTATATCTTTGTAAGACTTCCCAACTCAAAAAAAATATTCTTTTGGAATTGCACACCTCCCCTTTAGGAGGGAAATGAGGATTTTTAAAAACTTACCACAGGATCAAGAAGGAATTTTTTTGGGATGGCCTTAAATATTATATTCAGAAGTTTTTGGCAGAATTTCCCGTGTCTGTTACAACCTTTAGCCATTCCAAGTCAGTGTTGGGAAGAGGTCTCAATGGATTTTATCGTAGGTTTACCCCAAGTATGAAGGAAAGAGTTTCATCATGGTGGTAATTGATAGTCTTACCAAGTATTCACACTTTTGTGCATCATCTCATCCTTTTAAAGAAAGTACATTTGCTATTGCATTTATGGAAACAATTAAAAAGAGACATGGAAACCCAAAGATTATTGTAAGTGACAGAGATCACATTTTCACTAGAAATTTTTGGATGTATTTATTTTCTTGTACTGGTACTCAGTTAGCTCATATTTCATCTTATCATCCTCAATCTAACAGGAAAACTGAGATAGTGAACAAATCTTTGCAAGGATATATTTGTTGCTTTATATCTGACAAACAAATGCAATGGGTCAAGTGGTTACCTCTAGCTAAAAGGTCGTATAACACTTCCTTCCATATTGCAGCAAAAATGACTCCATTTATGGCACTTTATGGATATCATCCACCATCCATCACATCATATTTAAGAGAAAATTCTAAGTTTCAAGCAGTGGAAGATCACATCGAGCATCAACAACAAGTTCTCCAACTCTTAAAGGATAACATCACTTTGACGCAGAAATGAATGAAACAGAAAACAAATCAGCATTCCAGTGAAATAAGTTTTGATGTAGGCAAATAGCTATTTTTATGGCTACAACCATACAAACAAATGTCCCTCGAGCAAGTTAAGAAGGATAATAAATTATCACTGAAGTATTATGGTCCTTACAAGGTGTTGCAAAAGATTGGTACTATGGCATACAAATTTGAGTTTCCTTCATCTTCTCAAGTACACCCAGTTTTCTATGTTTTGTGATTAAAGAAGGTTATCAGTGAAAACCTCCCAGTTCAAACAGTGTTACCAAAACTTTATGAAGAATGAAAAATGATATTTGAGCCTGAAGCAGTCACGGAAACAAGAAACTGATATCTACAAGATCGATTAATTTCAGAGTAACTAATTAAGTGTAAGAACTTACCTGTTGAATATCCCACATCGGGGGATGATTATTTTATACATAACCATCCATAACTACTCAAGTGTTGAGGAAAACACATTTTTGAAGGAGAGGGGCATGTTATGTCCCTGTAATACTAGTGTAGCCCCATATTGTTATTTTTGTGCCCATGTATCCCCCATGTTGTTATTTTTGTGCCCCATAGAAGCCCACTATTCGTATGGTTGTTCCCTTACATTATTATTGTTATGTAGGCTATGATTATATTGTGACCCATTAGACTCCTATATATAGCAAGGAGGTCTAATCATTTGTATCATCCAAGAATTGTTCATTTATCTAATGTAAAGGATTTTTCCCCCTCGAAAAGGCTAATTCTTAAGTCGTTGATCTATATTTTCTTCTATTTTATGAGTTGGTTGCATAACAGTCGCAAGACAAAAAGACAACCACTTTTTATCTACCATTTTTTAATAATGTCAAAGCCAAAGTATCATCTGCATTGAGTGTGTCTTCAAATGGTTCCAACTAGAAGGTCTTGTTGTTGGGGGACCAAGCGGATGTACCTCTTCCTTATTCAAATCAAAAGAAGGATTATAACAATGCAACTCTCTAAAAAATGGGCAATCCTCCAAAAACAATAGAAAATTTGGGTTGGACCCAAGTAAAAAAAAATACAAAAGGTAACTCTCTAGGAAAGTTGAAAGGTCAAGCAAAACAAAAAAGTTAAGAAAGAAATGGATTACAAATATATTTGGATTTTAGGGTTTTTTTTGGAAAGACTTCAGTTGGAATTATTTCAAACTCTCATTAAAGGGTTGTTCTAGTGCAATGTTTTGGGTTTTTCATGCGTGCTCTAACCCAAACCTTCTAGGAATTTGGTTAAATCAGTCTTCAGAAGAAATGTATTGGTTTGGGTCAGATCCCATTTATTTAATATAAATTTTTAGCTATTTCTTTTAAAAATAATAATAAGTGACTAGTTTCAAAATTTGAAGAGTTTACGAGATAAATAGTCTAAACAAATTAATAATTTAGATTGTTAAATACATACAAAGAAGAATTTAAAAGGAGAAATAATATGTCAAATAACTATTATTGTAGTGGTCCTTGATAATTAAATATTGTGACAACAATTGAGGCAATCAAACATTTCGTCTTTGCACTTACCAATTGGACAACTTCATATCAAAGCACATTTATGAGACTAAAAATGTAACCAAAAATGACTCTTATTTTTATTTTGTACATAGAAAAAATTAGTAAAACCCAGTAGGCTACTAATACATTTAGATGAAATTAAGATTGTGCATTTGTAGGCAGACGGAAAATGTAAAACGGTGGCAAGTTTATAGAGACTTGGCTTCTCAATAAGGTTACTTGTAATCGAGAAGGAAGAATAGGTTGCAATGAAATAGAACTTGTGAGTTGCATTTTTCAAATTTGATAAACCTAAGATATATATAAATACTAGCGGAATATTAAGTTGACAAAAATTGGTAACAAAAGTTTTAAATGTTCCTTAATTGTAACAATCTTATTGTCCTTCCTATAATGTGCTAACTTGTTTTGTAATCAAGTGCTCTTTACTTAAATATTTTAATCCAAAAACATTCACGGGGTCTTGGATAGATGGTGATCGGGTGCATTGTTAAGGCACTCCCTGATGTGAAGTCACTGGTTCAATTCCCTACCCCAATCAAGGTGATGTACCTAGACATGATGATGAAGATGTAGTCTTACCCAAATTTTAAAACAAAAAAGAAACAAAAAACAAAAAAAAACAAAAAGCAAAATATAATATAATTTGAGAAATATACCTGCTCTCAATCATTTTATCACACTGTCTCTAAAAGTATCTAACAAAAATGTTTGTCTAGGAAGATTTTTCCACCCAATGATAAGCTCTTTATCTATTAAAGTAATAAGAGATTGGATGGTTAAATGCAGAAGATGAATAGTCCAAGGGATCGATAACAAATCAAAGAACTATTAGTGCAACAACCCTAGATAACCAAACATTGCATGTTAATTAAGGCTATTAAACAATTCACTTCCTACATTTTCCAACATTTCTTTGAGGAAATATTCCAATATGGATGCAATCTTAAATGACTAGGGTATAAACTAAACATGTTGATATCAAAGCACATTTATGAGATTAGAAAAAGTAACGAAAATTGTTTTTTTTTTTTGTGTGTATGTGGACAAAAATAGTAAAACGCACTAAGCTACCAATACATTTAGATGAAATTAAGATCAAAGGGGAAATTTAAAAGGGTGGCATATTTATGAAGAAACTTTGTTTCTAGGTGAGGTCACGTGAAATTGAGAAGGAATCACATGTTGTATTGGAATAGAAGTTGTTAATAATGTTTTTCAATTGTAATAAAACTAATATAATTGAAAATACTAAAGCACAACAATTTTTTAGGCAAAAAGCTAATAAAACTTTAAAGAATTCTGGTGGAAATTGATGAGGATTGGTTGCAAAGATTTTAAATGTTCCTTGATGGTAATAAAATTATTATCCTCCCTACAAAGTGCCAAGTATTTTTCTAATCGAGTGCTCTTTGTTTAAAAAATTTAATCCAAAAACAATAAATATTAATCAAGCAATATATATGCTCTAAAACATTTTATCAAGTTGAAATGATAAAAACCCATAAGATATACATGGTTCTGTAGATCTAAACATGCATAAATACATTTTATTAAACACATAATAGATTTAAACATATACATCTATATAAATAAACACATAATTTTGATTGACAATAACCGCATAAAGCCCACAATAATACAATACTTATCTCCAAAATTATTTGGCAACAATGGCATGCTCTTTATCTTATAGTGTGTTCCTTCCCTCATGCCATTGTTTCCCTCACAAAATAAATTTAATTGGTAAAGTTTGATGTGGTAGTATCTCAAAACCTAAACCATAAACAATTTTTTGGGAAAAATATGTGGAAATAAACTCAAACCTTTGATAGCCACAACTAAATCAAGGAAAATAAAAATCAAAGCCAAAGAACACTATCGAGCCTAATGATTTAGACCAAGGGGTAAGGTGTTCAAGTTATAACATAACCAATCCCTGTAATAGCTCTGGGTAAAAATTTCATGTAATAAAGGATACTAAATGAAAAATAAGACCAAGGTCATGGGACACATATTCCAAGTTGAATATCGGGAAAAATTATATAGTGGGCATCATTTGTTGTTTATTATGTCTAAGGAAATTGGAAAGGCATTGGAAAAGGTGAAGAGGCATTTATTGGCATTTGTTTATGAGAAATAAATAAAAATAGGAGAAAAGGGAGATGAAAGGTAAAAAAAGTGCATGAGAGGGAAATTGAAGGAAAATGAATAAAATAGAGGCCTCAATGATAAAAAGGCTTCCAAGGATCAGTTCACAAATTTTTTAACTTCAATTTTGGAGCTCTCTTTTATCCTCTCATTCTCTCATACCATCTTGCACACTTAGAGCATTCTTGGAGCACTGTAGCATTGGAGAAAGGAAGACAAAGGAAGGACAAGGAAACCAAAGGATGAACAAGGAAGGTTCGATCAAATAGCTTCAACGGGAGGATTTTGCAAGTAACAGGTTGCATGTGTGATTTCCTATTTGAGGTGTGAATGCATGGTACATGAATTTGTTTATTTGGTTCATTTTTTTTTATTGGCATTGGTTTTTCCTAGTTTTGACAGTGATTTCAATATTGCCTTTCCATTTCTTGGATAGCCATGGTGTGATGGGATTCTTTTCTAGTTAAAAATTGGATTACTAGAAGATTTTGGAACCAAGAGAGGTGGTCTTGGGAAAATTACCAAGGGTTGGGGGTGGAGGTGGTTTAATCTCTGGGAATCCCTCGACAAGTGGGTGGAGATAGGAAAATTCCTCAAGATAATGGTGAAGAAAATCTGAGGCATCTAATCTTATTTGGGTTGTGTGATCTCTTGACTAGTTTTGGCTAGATTATGGTAGCCTGAGGGTGGAGGTGGTTTAATCTCTAGGAAGCCTTGGTTGTTTATGTCTTGAGACCCCAACTTCATGCTTGGAATATGGCATGGGGGTGACTGATTGAAAGAAAGATTTGGTTTAGCCCAATATATGGTTAGGTGGTGCGTGGAAGTCCCTGACTTAGTTGGCTTTTGCATTAGTTAATAAGAGTTATTTTCCTATTATATTATATGAGCACTTATACTTGATATTATGATTATTTGATGGTTTTTATGTCATGGTTAATGATATGGTTATATGTCGGTTATATGCATGGATCTGTAATGTGCTCTTACTATGGCTTTGTTAAGTATTTGATAAGTATTTGATGGTTAATGAATGCATGGGCTAACAAGTGTTATTATAGCTATTAAGAGAGGGCACTAGACCTTCTTGATGATTATTATATGGATTACAAACCCTTATGATCATATATGTATTCATGGCCTATAACTCACATGTTCACTATATGTTTGACGAAATGATTGTCATGATTAGGCCTACATAGGTCAAGTTCTTATTCAAGTTTTGTATGAATATCTTTGTCTTTATGTCATTTATCACTCTAAGAATTTATAGCAAGTTCTGGGAAGTGGTCTGAAGGTTGGCCTGGAAAAGTGGCTTAGATCTCAGGACTGCGGACACTGAATTAAGAAATTTAGGTCACAACCGCATGGAGCAAAGCTTGTGAGTGCGATTAGAGGCCTTCAACCACATGCAGGAAATTTCAAGGGTGTAGTTGGGAGTCTATGTCACTAAAAAAAATTATAGCTCATGCATGATGTTGATATATTGATATGATCATGTATATATATACATATTGTGATAATGTGGATTGATTTTTCAGATGAGATGTCTTCCCTTGAACTTCACTGAGTTATGATAAAATCTTGTTTGTATTTGGTTATCTGACATAGTATGTTTGCATGAAGAAGAATATCATATATGACAAGCAGAATGGTGAATTACAGTTCACATGACTCCCCTTATAGATCAAATGAGAAGCCAGGAAATGAGTACTCTCGAGGCATAGTAGGTAACTTGAAAAGTTTAAAGGAAAAAATTTGGAGATGCAAAGCAACTAATGACAGGATCATTCAGCCATGGGAAAGACTTTCCAGGGCACAAGTAAAGTAAGCAGAGGTTAATGCAGTCATCCTTCAAATTTTATCCAATTTGTAGAGATAGGTATCGTTGATATCATCCTTACAAAAGGAGTGAGAGGGCGTAATTTCCAAATGTTTTCAAGAAATCCAACCCTCCTACATTCGATGGAGAACTAAAGAAATTGGAAGATGCAAAAGCATGGCTGCTTGGTGATCTGAATGTGATCGATTAAAATGTTGAGGTAGTTTGATTAGTTTGTCCTTTAGATTGATTGTTAACTAAATAAATCTTTTACATGAAATATGACATAAACCAGTGGCAAATAAATGATTAAATCACAACATAAAACAAAGAGAAGAAGAAGAAAACAGTTGATTATGGAGTTCATCCCTGGTGGACTACATCTATGGGTCCGTTTTCAAGTGGGCATCTGTTTTATTAGGATTGATCTTGAGGAATTTCTTTACACATAAATTAAACAGACTGAATATGCTCGTAGGCACTTTTGGACTCTGTAATTAGAAATTACTCTCTCTCTCCTTTATGATGCCTATTTATGCGCTCAATTCTGACACACGACGGCTGAGAAATGCTACAAAAAAAACTGCCTATGTCCTGTTGAAACTGATCTCCAAAAACACACCATCCCCTTGATTGAATTTTTCATGGCTTAAATAAGACTGCATCAAACCACTGATAGCCAATTTTGGCACTTGGTTGACCAATTTAAGTGATAAGGGTATCAAATCCCTTTTCCATACATGAACCTAGGGATAAAACATTTGACCTTAACACTGAATTAAATACAAAAAAAACCAAAAATCAACCTTATAATAAAACATCTTAACCATCGGGCTAACTAACCGGGAGGATGATTTAACATAGACCATATGATAGGTTTACTTTCCGGCAGTTACGGTCTTGACCGACGGTCACGGTCTATCCCAACGGTCATCATTACCATGTAGAAACAGTTAACTTCCGACATGTGAACAGGCAAATTGGGTGGTTTGTTTCCAGTGGTTTCAACTTACTCTTATCCGCCTCTGCATTCACGTAGATAACTACCCGATGGCCTTTGTCCGGTTTACAACTGGCAACTTTGACTTTACCCACCACAGTCTTTAAACTTATCACATGTTTTAAACTCCGACATGGCCAACTTGGCAGTTAGGACTGTAATGTTTTAAATTTGTATAGTTATAATGTTTCAAAAACCACCTGAACCTTATTATAAAGGTCTTACACCATAGTTTTTGCGCTAGGGATTTTTCACCATAGTTTTAATGTTTAGGACCTAGGCTTTACATAGGATTTAGAGATAAGGTCTAGGAATAGTGATAGGTTTTGACACCATAGGCTTAGGTGTATGACATATGTTTTAGGTATTTAGGAATAGGACTTTACAATTCATAAGGTTTTTCAAAATAGGAGACCTTAGAACTAGGTCCATAAATACCATGTCCCCTTTTACACCTTTTCATCCCAAATTTGAAACACATGATGAACATGACACTGAAGAACCTTTTTACTGTCAAAACTGAACCATGATCAACTTGAGGATGTTTTCTTCGGGAAACACTGACGAAACTAGCAGATTGGAGATTGAACCGTACATCAGACTTTTGGAGTTGACTGGACTTCTCTGCCGATCTGTACTAAACAAGATCCTCCTGGATCACTTGTAATGAAGAAGTTGTTCGAGCTGCATAACTATATAGAGAACATGAAAGCCAAGATGGCCATTTTCAATATCAAATGAAAGGCAAACATATGGTGGGAAGATGTGAAGCGCTTCAGAGGCATCAGGACAAAGGAGATGAGTGGGCATGAGTTCAAAAGACTCCTTACAAAGAAGTACTTGTATGAGATATATTATGATGGTAAGACTAAGGGGTTCTACAAATTCAACATATGATCTATAACAGACAAGGAGTATACGACTAAGTTTCTGGAATTTTTGAGGTATGTTCCTTACCTCAAGGACAAGAAGACGAAGGTTCAGAGATTCATCAGTGGAGTTCCATTAGCATTCAAAGATCGGATTTAGTATGATGAACCTCGATCATTAGAGTAATTCATTGGGAAGTTGAAGCATTTTTATGAGAAATTGAAGCACAAGGTTGATCCTAAGTGTGATTGGAAAGGAAATGATAATACTAAAGGAAAGTGGCAACTGAAGGGAGCAAGACCTCAAGATGTAGGTGAGAAATAAAATTTTTCTCCTTACAAGAAGTTTAATGAAGTAAATAAGGGACATGGACCTCAGCTTGGAGAGAAGCAGAATAAAGGTAGTGGAAAGGAACCTTTGAAGTGTTGGATATGTGGAAAATATCATCACAAGAAGGATTTTCCATTGTACCATGGAAGCAAGCCTTATATCTCCGGTGCTCTGGAGGTGAAAATAGTTATGGATGTTGGTTAGAGCATTCATCGGATTTATGCAGCACTTGCTAACAAGTAGGCAGATCACTAGGCATCTATTATTGAGATGGAAGGTAAGCTTTATAATTGACTTGTACCCATTTTGATTGATCTTGGATCTAGTTTTATTTATGTTAATCTTGACCTAGTGTATAAGTGTGGCTTGAGTAAATAAATGCATGCAGAGTCTTGGTTGGTGCAGTTGGCTACAGGTACTAAGAAAAGAGCTCATCATTATGTCAAAGATTGTGTATTTGAGTTGAATGGTATGCCTACATTAGCACATCTAAATATGCTTCCTTTGGGTTTGTATAGTAATATTTTGGGTATGGATTGGTTGTACCTCCACATGACCAAGGTAGATTATTATGAGAAGGTTATTGAGTGCTTATATGATGATGGCGAAAACAGAATCTTGCAGGGTAAGAAGAAGCCTACATTAATGATAATGATTACAACTATGTAGGCCAAGTGCAGTTGCAGGAAAGGGTGTGTATTATTTGCAGTGCGTGTTTCCAGTGACAAAGGGAAAGGATGTTGAGGATGTTGAAGTCTTGAAGAGGTATCCAGTTTTACAGTAGTTTTAGGATGTATTCCCAGCATAGATCTCATAGTTTCCTCCTCATAGGGAAGTGGATTTCTCTATTGAGTTGGTACCAATAAAAACACCAACATATAGAGCATCATACAAGATGATCACTCTAGAGTTGGTGGAATTGAAGTTGCAGCTTAAGGAAAGTATTTACAAGGGATACATTATGCCAAGTGTATCACCTTGGGGTGCATTGTTGTGGGAAACAACTCCCTAGGGTCAAGGTTGAGAACCCCAACAGATCAAAGGGAAATCAATCAAAAAGAAGACAACAACCAAGCAGTAATACTACATAAAATACTAAATTCGGGTTGGAAGAAGATACCCATAGGTCCTACATTTTATGGCATTCCTATAGGGTCCAAACCCTATGCTTCCTCCCATGCTATCAAATTTGCAACAAAGTTCATAGAATCATGTATACAACAAGTAGTTCAAAGTATGTGCATAATATGAATGTTAGATCATTAAACGTAAAGATATAAATCATGTAATCATCGGATCATAACATGAATCATAACATAAGATCATAACATTCAGGAACAAGACAATGCTTCTTTATTAATATCATCAAAATAATATGGAAGAATACAACATGATTCGACCATGGCTCTGAGCAAAACCTTCCTCATAATCCATCCATCCCAAGCCTCAACAATCATCTCTCAAGCATATACACATGGATTTCATATAGTGTGAAATGAACATCTCTATGAGGAAACAAGGGTTTCGTATGACTCGGAGTGTAGGAGGCATAGGGAAACTCAGACTTGATCGGGGACCAATAGACTATAATAACGATATCCTCTCTCTTTCTCCCCCTTTATTCCTTCCCATGAGGTGTATATATATCACCCAAAATCAGTTGATTCAGTTAGGAAATGGGCTCCTGTAGGTGGGATTTCGGTGAAACCCGTAAACCTCACCCAAAAAATAGGATATTATATATTTTCTTCATATTTTAAATTATGTATGTATGTTCTGTATAGAGGTACCTGCATGTGTATGTGTTTTATGAAGGGAAGAGTCATGTATGTAAGTCAAAACATTGATTTTTAACAAAGTGATCAAGTCTGAAGGGAAAGGGTTGCCCAAGGTCATAGAAAAAAGAATCAGAGCTACATGAGTGCTAAATGATGATATAACATGCACCTATATTATTTGTGAAAAAGAAGGATGGTACTCTCAAGTTATGTATTGATTACAGGAAGTTGAACAAGGTGATGATCAAGAACAAGTATCCTTTGTCCTAGATTGATGACTTGTTCGATCAATTAAAGGGAGCAGCAATGTTCTCAAAGATTGACTTGAGATCGAGATATCATCAGGTATGTATCAAATAAGAGAACATCTACAAAACCACATTTTAGACCAAGTATGGGCATTATGATTTTGTTGTGGTTCTGTTTCGTCTGACTAATGCTCCAACTACTTTCATGTGTTTAAAGAATAGTGTGTTGCGTCCTTATCTGGACAAGTTTGTGATAGTAGTCATTGATGATATATTTATATATTCTAAGAATGAGGAAGATAGTTCAGAACACCTCACAAAAATTTTAATATTGTTAAGATAGCATTAGTTGTATGTGAAGCTTAGTAAGTGTAATTTCTTTTAGACATAATTTCATTACTTGGGACATGTTGTTTCCAAGGAAGGTATAGCAGTGGACCCGAAAAAGATCAAAGCTACCATGTAATGGGAAGATCCTAGGAATATGGATGAGGTAAAACCATTCATGTGATTAGTAGGTTATTACAAGCAGTTCATCAGGAACTTCTCACGGATTTCCTATCATATTACATCTTTGCAGCAAAAAGGAAAGAAGTTTGAATGGACTGAAGAGAGTGCAGCTAGTTTTGAGCAGTTTAAATAGTTGCTTACAAATGCTCCTGTTCTAAATATTGCAGATCCAGATAAAGAGTTCATGGTGTGTATAGATTCTTGCAAGAGAGGACTTGGTGGAGTCCTGATGCAGGAGGGATATGTGGTATTCTATGAGTCAATGAAACTGAATGAGCATGAGAAAAATTATGTGAATCGTGATCTTGAGTTGGTAGGAATCAGGTATGCATTGAATATGTGGATACCTTATCTTCTTGACAAGAGGTTTGTTTTAATGAGTGATCAAAATGGGCTGAGATACTTGTTTGACCAACCTAATATGAATGTCAAGCAAGCTAGTTTGTTTTCCACGCTCAATGAGTTTGACTTCAAGATTGGATACAACAAGGGTAAGGAGAACAAGGTTGCATATGCTCTTAGCATAAGAGTGCAGGTAAATCACATTGCAACTATGAGTTCATGTGGGACAGACTTACAAGGGCAGATCTTGTAGGCATGGCAGCATGATGACAGGTACTAGCAGCTTAAGAAAAGCTTATAAAAATAGAGTACAGATGATCAGGATGTGGATTATCATCTCACAGCATATGGTTTGGTGAGATTTAGGGACAGGATTTATGTGTCAAACAGAAATGATCTCAAGAAGCTTATCTTAAGGGAATTTCATGTCAAGCCATATTCAGGTCACCTACGATATCATAAGACTTTGACAACTGTGAAGAATTTTTACTATTGATCGGACTTGAAAAAGGAAGTGGTTGAGTTTGGGGCTAGATATTTGGATTGTCAATAGGTAAAAGTATAATGCAAGCATCCAGGTGATTTATTGCAGCTGATTCTAATTCCATAGTGGAAATGGGACTTCATTTCCATGGATTTCATTATAGGTTTTTTTTAGGACATCAAGGCAGCATGATTCCATCATGGTTGTGGTTGACAGGTTAAGCAAGGTAGCGCACTACATTATAGTTAAGTCTACTAATTCAGATAGCGAGGTAGATCAAATTTTCATCAGTGAGATAGTGATATTACATGTTTTTCCCGAGAATATTTTATCCAACAGAGATGCCAAGTTCACTTCCAGGTTTTGGAAAGAGTTTTTTGCAGGTCTGGTGACAGAGTTGGATTTCTGTACAAATTATCATCTACAGACAAATGGACAGACAGAGAGGGTTAACAGGATTCTGGAAGATATGTTGAGGATTTATGTTATGCATCAGCAAAGGAGGTGGGAGGAGTATCTTCCACTGGTTGAGTTTGCATATAACAATGGGTATCAGGATTCTTTGAAGATGAATCCATTTCAGGCACTTTATGGGCAGAGTTGCAATACTCATATAATTTGGAGTGATCTAGTGAGTAGGGTATTGATTAGACCTATTGGCTTGAGGGGTCCTAACCCAGGTTCAATGTGTCCTACGCATCCAACAAAACCCTTCAACTACTAGCCCTTTCGGAAATGATCTACTTGCGTTGACCAAATTCTTACCCGAAGCAGTATGGGGGGATGCTAGAACCAGGTTTCCCACCCAGAGAGAGCATTTGATGTGGGCTTTAACCTTACTTATCAGATCCAAGGTTTATTGTTCTACGCAATATTTTACCGACACCTAGATCTAATTGCAGATAAACCCTTAACAGTGATGCGTAAAACATATCACTACACTTGTATCGGAAATAATACTCGTGCAATCACATAAATTGTTCTTCTATAAAAGCTTTACCACAGACGCAACTAGTGATATTTAACTTAGATTCAACTCTGATAAATGTGCATTTAACAAAACAAATATATAGACTACAGTAATCATCAGATAAGTAAATCAACACATTCACGCATAAACACATAAATCACAATGCACACGGTTCGCCAAAACTTCTTCTTTATTAATGGATCTTCAAATAATTACAAACCTTTCCAACTATGCAAGAAATAGCAGATTTTTTGCACACATCTCAAGACTAGGTCTCCACGCACATAGCCAGCAGGATCCTTTATACCGAGACCGAATACAACTAGCCCAAAACATCAAAACATAATAGAAAGATCAACAAAGATAGATATGATGAGATATAAGATGTCCTACCTCGACTCAACCCTTACATATTTATGTGACTTTGGACGCACACATACCATGGTTTGAGACTCATGGTTTCCCCTTTCACCCATTACAATATTTAAGGAGCTTTGACCCGACCCAAAGCCCCATGACTTTTGCGCGTTATGTGTATTGACAAAATTTTACCCAAACTTGAACCTAGGGGACCCAATCCCAATAGGCCCCCAACCCAATCTAGTGACTTGTCCCGAGTCATTTTGGTTCCTACTCCTGCATCTCGTCTTTCAGCGCCTGAATGGAATTTTTAAGTGGCTGAATGACTTTTGTACTCTGTACGGTGGCATTTTGTGCCTCTTCAACCAATTTATCTATGGTTGGCCCCTTGGCTACTAGGCTAATACTTCTTTGGGTCTTTTGTAGGCTGCAGAGGGAACCATCGATTTTCTGGGGCAGCTGTAAGGCCTCCTCAGCCTAAGGCTGCATTCTGTTGATGAGACACTGCTCCCGTCGACACACTATGTCGATTTTGTCCTCGATGGCTCGACTTTCTTGAAAAATGGGCCAATCGTTGGGTTGGCACCAGGGTCGGCGCAACGACACATATCTCATTAAATTGTTGTTCCTTGGCCCGCATATCCATCTTCAGTGGTTTTGTGACAGGGTCATCTTAGACGGAGGTCCAAATTCCCATGGCCTCCTCTAACAATTGGTTGTAAGCATCCACAGTAGTCGTGATGCTAGCAGTTGATTCCTGCACTACTTTGATGCAATGCACGCAAACTTCTGGAGGCGTCTCGGGCTGCAATTTCATCTGTAAATCTGATATCTTCTGCTCGAGCTCCACACGCTTTGCAGCTATTTCTGATATGGATGCTTTTAATGTGACTACGAGACTTTCCAATTTGGCAGTGTGCGCTGCATTCATGGGCACTGTGATCTCGGGCAGACCATAGCATAGCTGATTGATCATGGTTTCCAAATGGATGCGCTGGCTTTCAGCGGTGCGACACGCATCCTCTGCTAGTTGCTATCCCTTAAGCGATGTGGCAGCTTGCTACTGAGCCGCCGTGGTGTCCTAGAATTCCTTGTACTCTCTGAAATGCAGCTCATCCGTGATCATCGTGTGTGTTGTATCTCAAGAAACAATCGCTTGGTTGTGGTAAGGAATCAGTGCTTAAGACATTTACATATATATGTCACAGAAATATTATATCAAATGGTCTTTGCTTAATCACTTTCATAAATTGATTATTAAAACCCTCAAGAATCTGATGCAACAAATGCTTCACAATGCCATTATCTGCTGATATTAAAAGGAGTGATAAGAAGAACATGAATGAAGCTCAAACTGATATGCTAGTGAACAGAATCTGTCACTTTAAACTTCAGAGGAAATTTTATGAAAGTAGAGTAGTTAAAATGAAGGAGCACCCATTAAGGATATTTAACTCTTATTCACACATGTAAAAAGAGACTTGCAGCTACATTACCTCATTTTATTCATAGAAGGAAAAAGACATAACGGAAACTGGAAAACATATCAACAACAATAGATGCAAGAATCTTGATCATCATTCATTAATCATCAGAAAATTGAGTACAAAATTTGCAGTAGTCCAAAGGTCCAAAACTCATAACCTTTTCCTTTCTTCTCTTTCTCTTTAAATACAATGTAAAGCAGTTTGTAACTAATAAAACTACTCCTAAATGCTCAAACTACCTATTACATATCATCAAATTGTCTCATTACAATTGAAATCTCTTAATAGATATAAAATAAAACTTAAACTCTAATCTATTTGCTGAATATGAATTGGCCCCGCTGCTGCTACATTCTCTTGATTGGTTGACTTGTATTTCTTTGAAGATGAGGGATCATTGGGTAGAATATCCATCCAGGATCTGCATTTCTTCCACACTTCATTGTTTGTCTTAGGAGAGTTAATCAGCTTATGATACTCCAATATAAAGGCAGTGATCCTGTTGAATTTTGGTCGCTCTGTAAATAAGGTCTTCACCATCCATAATAGCTGAAAATGCCTCTGAAGAAAGTTAATAACGGTTGCTCCTTTCAGGATCTGAGTCTTCTCATGAGTATTATCTACCTTAATTTTTTCCAATACCAATAATGGTTCATAAGAATCCCATGATAAAATACTGCCTTTAAGGTCCCATCATGATGGAAATCCTACCCTGGCTCTTTTTTCATGCAGATTGTCAAATTTTTTCACTACTTCCTTAATTTCTGTCAACTTCTTCTTAGTAGTCTTCCTGTAAGTATTTTTAACAATCAATTTGTTAATATCTACAACATACAAGATCCTATCTTTAATATCATTTTCTTCTAATCCTGATCAGTCTTTGAATCAATGAAATCAATAAACTTCTTTGTCCATATGGCACTGTAAATAGTCTTTTGCTTGTCTACCATAACCTGCTCCTCAAAATCTCTGACAATGCTTTTCTCTTCTGATACAATAGTCAAATATCCCCAAGCTACTCTCATTTCTTCAATGATTTCATTCTAGATGATATCTTTAGCCTACATCAAAGTTATGTTTCCCTTCAATTTCTCCTTCATGCCTCTTGATTTCAGCATTAGTTGTTTGACAATATGTCCTGTACTTATCAATTTATCCATCTTTGGCCTGCATTATTTTTGTTATTGTTTCCAGATCATTTTGTGCCTTTTTGAGATCTTTCTCTGCCATTTTCAATTCAGTGTTTAATTAACATTTTCCAGATGGAAAAATGATGGTACAAGAATGGGAATCAATCTGGTTTTGCAGTTTCAGTACAGTTTCTTTCAACTTAGAAATTTCTTCTTCTTTCTGTAAGAGCTGTTGAAGAAGGCTTTCTTTTTCACTTTCCACTTCTGCCACCTCTGCTTCCATCGAATTCTCCCCTGTAGGCAATTTCAACTTTTTCTTCAATACAGAAATCTCTGATTCTACACTTTGTAGTAATTTCTGCACAACAGACCTATCATTTGGATCTACTCCAATATTCACAATTATCTTCTTGAGTTCTTCATTTTGAATTGTTAAAGCCCTGGAGTTGGCTTTCTCCAGTTTCGGTTACTTGATCACCTTCCCTAGCATATTCTCTGCCTTAAGAGCCATTGCATTATTTTTGGTCAAATCATTCACTATTAATTGACCTGTTTGGATGTGTAAATTGACTTCATCAAGCAAAGGAATCTTTCTCACATCAACAGTTAAATTTACAGTATTGAAATTACTTGATGACCCTATAGTCATATCAGAAGGGTGAGAAAGAGCAATTTTAAATTGATCTTTTTCTAGATCCATGGCAGTCAACAATCTTGTTTGGTCTGGAGTTACTTGATATTCGGCCTATGCCTCCATGCTAGCCTTCATCTTTTGATTCCTTTCAGCAATTTGAGCAAATACTTGTTTAATCAAAGGTATTTTCTCATGAGCATCTCCATGTCTTCTTGGTGAGACTGGAACATTATGTTCATCTCCTAATTGAAGAAGAAAATCAGGCTGAGCACCTGCTATGTCTTTATTGAATTTTGTTCTCTTTTCAGCTCTTTGCTCCTCATCTTCAGAATCTATAATTACCTCTTTACTCCTCTTGCTTGATTTCTCAGATATGATAGGAGTTTGTATACTAGAACTAGAAGAACTTGCAAAACCCTTATTGGCTAACTTGTTTATCTCAATTCTACTGTCATGAACAAATGCTGAGTAACCATTTTCAACTCTCTTGTTTGAAATTACTTTATGAGGATCATAAGCCCATTTATCTCCTAACAACAAGTGCATACCATCTAACATCTTATTAACCTCATCAGTTGCTTGTCTCATGTTGACTATAAACGAACCCACAGACATAGGTAATTTAAACATGTGACCCTTTTTCATTGGAACAAAATGTATTTGGTCAACATTCAAACTCTGCCTAATGAATTCTAAGGCGAATAATATCATAGGAACAAATGTGGGAAGCCTATATGGTTCTATCCCAGCCCCATAAAGTCTGATTTCTGAGTAATCTTCATACACATACCAATTTCCAAATTTACAATTTGTACCCAACTGAAGAAATTGTTGAGCCTTTGGCAAGAAACATGGGGGAAAAACCCCATTCAAAATCGTATAGGTAGTAGACTTGAAATGATTTTCAAAATCAAACAACCCCTCCTCATTTTTTTCCTCCCTTACTACATCAGTCCAAAACACTACTGACTGCCTCTTTTTATTTATATCCATGATGCTCAACCCCAAATGCAATAATTCTTCCACATTTTGATATAAAAAGAGATAAATGATAAGATAAGGGAACCTGGATGACCTAGTGAGTGATAAAATCATGAGTTGAGTATTGATGACCTCCCGCCAGTAAGAAGGGATATCTAGCACTACCCCCAGCTACTAATCTATCAATTGAGTTGTCTTCCTCTTCTCCCAGTATCTTTAAAATACACCTCAACACTAGCTGAACTTCTGCATCAAATGCTTCTATGGAGAACTCTTTACTATCTGGTGCAAATCGCTTCATGTTTGGCCTCGGGAAGAAGGTGAACTGGGTGAATTCTTGTCCTGCAAGATTATCATAATGCACTGCCAATGATTTTTCAGTGAATTGAACATAAGATTCAGACTCTGGGTAACATAAGGCTTGATGAATTAACTGGGTCGAGAGTTGTAGAACATTCTCTCTTAGACAATTCATTACAAAACATTTACTAAGATACATACCAGATACCAGACAGTGCACAAACTCAGGAAAAATATGAGTCCTAGGGATACATGCAGAAAGTATGCCTGACTTGGCCATGGCAGAGAAAATAGGACATGCTTTGTCATTCAAACAGACCTATTGATAAAATGGGAGGTGTTCTAGAGAGAAAATGGTATCTCGGATATCTCTCTCAGTGTCCATGAGAGGAATATGACTGGATGAGCCGGAGAGGGATGGACATTTAGCCATGATGCTACTCAGAGTGGCGAACAACGATGGAAGACACTGGTGCAATCAGGGTTGACAAATACAAGGAATAACATTTAACTTTTGAAAAGAAAAAAAGGTTTAAATAGATGGGGCAGGGTCTAGAAATTATATTTTGATTTGATGCACAAGAGACCGTTAAACGGTACCGTGACGTGGCTGAAAGCTATCACCAACCAGCAGCTTACGTCACTGTGGGAGGCTTCTAGGGTACGAAGCGCTCATCAGAGCCTTTCCCCCGCAGTGAATCCAGCCCGTCGTTCAAGATCTATTGGTCAATCAACGAGGTCAATTACGGAGGCACCCTCCCCATTAACCCATGCATTGAATGTGCCCACAGGTTGTCGTCTTTATCCTCGGATCCCGCTCGATTATTTGCTTGATCGTTAACCGAAGCATTAGGACCCACCTTCGCAGATCCTTCAAAGTGTTGAACTTTAAATTTACAAAAGCATTACAACTTTAGTTAAAGTATGAGGAAGCTCTAATTTAACACATAATTTATATTTTTTCCATTTTTTTTTTTATTTTCAAAAAATTAAAATAAAGGATATTGCAAATGAGCCACAACATTTGGCTCCACCAGGGGATAGTGTTTTTTGCCACGAAACACTAAGAACTGTAGATTAGTGCCTTCACTTCGGGCATAGAGTCAAATGTTGTTTAATGAAATATGAACAATGAGAAATCTGAATATGTACAATGGTGGACCATAAAATCTCAATTTTGGAAATAATGCTTGAGATACTGCCCATTCACAGGCAGTTGTACTGCCTCTCCATCAAGATTGTCCCGAATAAATGTGTTATTTGATCTAACCTCAACAATATTGTATGGGCCATACTAGAGTGGGTCGAACTTGCCATGTTTTCCCTTCTCTTCTCTTCTAGTATCCCATCTTAATACCAAATCTCTAGTTTGAAAAAGAATCTCTTTTACTTTTCTATCAAAAATAGACTCCATCCTTTTCTTGATAAGTGATAAAATTTTCTCTAACTTTGTTCCTACTCTCACTTGATTCTATAATCTTGTTCAACATTCTCACCAAGGTATTAGGTTCTTCTTGTGTTTCTTGAAGAAAATAAATCACTAGTCTAGCCAATTGAGTAGGAAATAAAGCTTGAGTTCCATAAACCAGTTCATAAGGGAATTTACATGTAGATCTTCTAGTAGTTACTTGTACTGCCCAAAGAGAAAATGTCAATTTTGAATCCTAGTTTTTCTAATTTTCATTAATTGTCTTTTTCAAAATATTTTTCAATGTCTTGTTGGAATATTTAGGTAGCCCATTCCCTTGAGGATGATATGTTGTAGAATGAGATAGAATGACATTGTATGTTTGACAAAAATTAATGAATCAAACTGAATTGAAAACCTGGGCATTGTTAGTTACAATCTTGATTGGACACCCAAACTTGCTGAAGATGTTTTCTTCCAGAAACTTCATTACTACCTGGTCATTATCCTTTCTGGTAGGTATTTCCTCTACCCACTTTGTGAAATTTTCAGTGGCAGTTAGAATCCACTTGAACTGTCCACTTGATGGTGGATTAATTCCCCCAATAAAATCTAATCCCCATTGCCTAAATGGTTCTTCAATGAACACTAGGAGAAGAGGTAGAGGAGCTAACCTTTTCTTCTCTGCAAATAACTGACATTTCTGATAGCTTCTAACCAGTCTGTATACATCAGCAAATAAGGAGGGCTAATAAAAACCTGATTTGAGGGCCAGTAACACTTCCAAATTTTGTTTGAACACAACTCATTATGTATAATTGCTGAAGAGAGCCGCTTCTCTAAGTCTTCATCAAAATCTACATCTTCATGCAACATAAAACATGCAAGATCTTCTTTTTCTTGACCATAAATAGGGGAATTTCTTGCATCTTTCTTTGTGTTGGTTTTAACAAATCTTGTTTCTCTATATAACATTCTTTCTTCCCCATTAAAAACAGGAATAATAGCATATGTGAAGTCTAGTTTTAAAACTCCTCCAATCTTTGCTCCCCAAGATCTGGACAAAAGCATACCAAACCTAGCCGGAATATATGTGACCACTACATCCATCATGATGCTTTTGGCTGGAATTTGGGCGAAGGATACCACCATGTCTTTGATAAGCCCAACACATTTTACCCTTTTTGAATCAAGTGAATATAGGTCTCTATAGGGTTTAGTAATTTGTAAATTCAATTCTTTCATTACAAATAATGGCATGAGATTATGTGAAGCACCTGAGTCTAACATACAATTATGAAGAATTAAATCATGAAGAAGTAGTGATATATAAAATGGGGGAACATAAGAATCTACCTCCTCCACATGTGGACCAAAAGTGACCACTGGCTTTTCTTCTTACAAATTCACAGTATCACCAATGTCATCAGACCAAGAAAGATTAATGAATTATGCAATTTATTTCTTGTAACCTGGTGTCTTAGCTAGCTCAAGAAGGGGTACTTGGATTTTGACCTTTTCTAGCTCTTTCGATAAAATGAAAGTTTGATTTTGTTTAAAATTTTTCTTAGGTTCTTCTTGATTTTTGCTAGGATTAGAAATCTGTTCAGGCATAGTAACAACCTTCTCCAAATTACTAGTATCAATAGACTTGTTTTAGGAAGTCTCAGCCTGTTGTATTTCTGTTCCACTTACTGGATTCATAGGTTGTTTCCCTTTATCTGATTGTTTTACTGTGTTCTTTGATTGTGGAGTCGCCATTGGAGAAGGTACTAACCCTTGTTGTTGTTCTTCATCATCCCGTGTCCTTGATTTCTTTCTTGATCTTAAATCATATTTCTTATAATAATCATCCATCTCTTCTTGGTCAAAGGACACCTCAGCTTCGGTGTATTCTTCATCACATTCTTCCTTTTCTTCATCTTCTTTCATGTGCATGGAAGATATATAATCTTTGACTTCCCTTTGATCATCTTCAGCAGATTGTGAAGGTGTTGCTTCTATATACAGTGGTGCCTGAACTTGGTCTTGATATTTTTTCTCCCTCTACAAGATTTGCAGGGGCTGCTTTCTAAATTAAGGATTGAAAACTCCTCTATTTTGTTGTGCAAGACTTTGGGAGTTTTTATTCTCTAACTCCATCATTAATAAATTATTCGAAAAATTCTTGATAACCTTTTTCATGTCATCAATCCTTCGATCCTGTGGTGATTCTTCTTTGGCCTTGCCTTTCTCTTTAACTGACTGCTTTTCTTGTGTTTTCCTAGTAGCAGTCATTTTTGCTTCAATTTCCAAAGCATCAGTTTGGATTTTCTCAAGAGTAGGAGATCTCCTCTTTCTTAAAGTGAAACTAAAATCTGACTCAAAATCTCTAGCAAAGACTACCCTTGCTCCAACAGGAGGGGGTTTCATTTCTATGGGTAAACTGTTATACAATTTGTTGAATCGTTTAATAAAATCAGTCATGTTTTCATTAGACTTTTTTCTTTATTACATTAAACTTCGTCAATGAGTAACCATGATCTCTTTTTTCACCCCATATTCGGGTGAATTGTGTTTCTAATTCCTCCCAGTTGTTAATTGAGGCATTTGGTAAACCTTTAAATCATTTTCTTGCCTCTCCATTCAGAGACTGTACAAAAAGTCTCACCACTACATCCAGATGTTCTACATTTAGATTCTTAGCAAAAGTGAAAAAAAATGGCAAGTGTTGTTCTGCAGTCACTTCATCTTCACCAGTAAAACAAGGAAGTAACTTGAGGTATTCTTGGGGCATGGAATTCATAGGTTGCGGAATATTTAATGGTGCATACCTGTTCATTAAGAAAGAAGGGGCCGCCATGTTTATGCCTTGGTTAACCGCTCCTTGGGTAGGTGGGGTTAGTGAACCAGTTGTGAATGTAAATGAAGGGGGTGAAATGACCGATATGGGAAGGGGTTGATGAACGACGACAGAAGAACCAAGCTTGTGTGAAGGTAAATGAAACAGACTCAAAGGATTGTTCTTCTAACTTTGGTTCTTGAAAATGGACAGGTGAGGAAAATGATTCTTGTTCCAGAAAGTGAGTTTCCAGGAAATATCCTTAGATGACGGGTTATGTGAACTGTTGCCAAGTGCAGGCAGTGTAGGATCAAGTGTGGAAGGAGTTTTTGGTTTCTGAGCCTTTTAAGAAACCAAATTTTCGGGATCTGAAAGAATAAGAACTTTCTATTGCGAGGTATCTGACCTCGTATGAGGTCTTTTATATGCCAGAATTATGGAATAAAAACACAGCCTGATATTTCCTCCTCTCTGAACAACCAGAGGATAAATAACAAAAACCCAGGGAATGAACTTCGCTTCTTCATCCCCGGCAACGACACCAAAAAATGTTGTATTTCAAGAAACAATCCCTTGGTTGTGGTAAGGAATCAGTGCTCAAGATATATATATATATATATATATATATATATATATATATATATATGTCACAAAAATATTATATCATATAGTCTTTGCTTAATCACCTTCAGAAATTAATTATTAAAACCCTCAAGAATCTGATGTAATAAATGCTTCACAATGCCATTATCTGTTGATATTAATTGGAGTGACAAGAAGAACATGAAGGAAGCTCAAAATGATATGCTGATAAACAGAATCTATCCCTTTAAACTTCAGAAGAATTTTATGTGAGTGAAATAGTTAAAATGAAGGAGCACCCATTAAGGATATTTAACTCTTATTCACATATGTAAAAAGAGACCCGCAACTACATTACTTCATTTTATTCATAGAAGGGAAAGACAGAATGGAAACTGCAAAACATATCAACAACGAAAGATTCAAGAATCTTGATCTTCATTCATTAATTATCATAAAATTGAGTACAAAATTTGTAGTAGTCTAGAGGTCCAAAACTCAGAACCTTTTCCTTTCTTCTCTTTCTCTTTAAATACAATGTAAAGCAGTTTGTAACTGCTCAAACTACTTGAAATTGCTTAAACTACCTATTACATATCATCAAAATATCTCATTACAATTGAACTCTCTTAATAGAGATAAAATAAAACTAAAACTCTAATCTATCTGTTGAATATGAATTTGCTCTATTGCTGCTACATTTCCCTGATTATCTTACTTTTCCTTTTTGTAAGATGAGGGATCATTAGGTAGAACAACCATCCAAGCTCTGCATTTCTTCCACACTTTGATGTTTTTCTTAGGAGAGTTGATCAACTTGTGGTACTCCAGCCTAAAGGCAGTGATCATGTTAAATGTTGGTCGCTCTGTAAATAAAGTCTTCACCATCCATAATAACTGAAAATGTCTTTGAAGAAAATTAATAAATGTTGTTCCTTTCAGGATCTGAGTCTTGTCATGATGTTATCCACCTTAATTTTTTCCAATACTAACAATGGTTCATAAGAATCCCATGATAAAATACTGCCTTAAAGGTCCCAGCATGATGGCAATCCTACCCTGTCTCTTTTTTCATACAGATTATTAAATTTGTTCACTGCTTCTTTAATCTCTGTCAATTTCTTTTCAGTGGTCTTCCTGCAAATATTTTTAACAATCAACTTGTTAATCTCTACAGCATATAGGATCCTATCTTTAATATCATTTTCTTCTAACTCCTTATCATTCTTTGAATCAATGAAATCAATAAATTTCTTTGCCCATATGGCTTTGTTAATGGTCTTCTGCTTATCTTCCATAACTTTCTCCTCTAAATCTCTGACAATGCTTTTCTCTTCTAATACAATAGTAAAAAATCCCCAGGTTGTTTTCATCTCTCCAATGATTTCATTGCATATGATATCTTTAGCCTGTATCAAAGTTTATATTTCCCTTCAATTTCTCCTTCAAACTCTTGATTTCAGCATTACTATTTGACAATCTATCCTGTACTTATCAATTTCTCCATCCTTGGCTTGCATTAATTTTTTTACTGTTTCCAGATCATTTTGTGCCTTTTTTAGATATTTCTCTGCCATATTCAATTCAATGTTTAATTGAGATAACTGTGCATCTGGATCATCATTTCCAGATGGAAAAATGATGGTACAGGAATGGGAATCAATATGTTTTTGCAGTTTCAGTACAATTTCTTTCAACTTAGAAATTTATTCTTGTTTCTGTAAGAGCTGCTGAAGAAGGATTTCTTTTTCACTTTCCACTTCAGCCACCTCTGTTGCCATCGAATGCTCCCCTATAGGAAATTTCAACTTTTTCTTCAATACAGAAATCTATGATCCTGCACTTTGTAGTAATTTCTGCATAACAGTCCTATCATTTGGATCTACTCCAATCTTCACAATTATCTTCTTGAGTTCTTCATTTTGAGTTGTTAACACCCTAGAGTTGGCTTTCTCCAGTTTTAGTTGCTTGATCACCTTCCCTAGAATATTCTATGCCTTAAGAGCCATTGCATTAGTTTTGGTCAAATTATTCACTATTAATTGACCTGTTTGCATGTGTAAATTGACTTTATCAAGCAAAGGAATCTTTCTCACATCAACAGTTAAATTTACAGTATCGAAATTACTTAATGACCCTATTGTCATATCAGAAGGGTGAGAAAGAGTAATTTTAATTTGATTTGTTTCTAGATCCATGGCAGTCAACAATCTTGTCTGGTCCGGAGTTACTTGATATTCGGCCTATGCCTCCATTTTAGCCTTCATCTTTTGATTCCTTTCAGCAATTTGAGAAAATAATTGTTTAATCAAAGGTATTTTCTCCTGAGCATCTCCATGTCTTATTGGTGAGGTTGGAACATTCTTTTCATCTCCTAATTGAAGCAGAAAACTAGGTTGAGCTCCTGTTATGTATTCATTGAATTTTGTTCTCTTTTCGGCTCTTTGCTCCTCATCTTCAAAATCTATAATTGCCTCTTTACTCCTCTTGCTTTATTTCTAAGATATGATAGGAGTATGTATACTAGAACTAGCAGAACCTGCAAAACCCTTATTGGCTAACTTGTTTATCTCAAGTCTACTGTCATGAACAAATGCTGAGTAACCATTTTCAACTCTCTTGTTTGAAATTACTTTATGAGGATCATAAGCCCATTTATCTCCTAACAACAAGTGCATACCATCTAACATATTATTAACCTCATCAATTGCTTGTCTCATGTTGACTATAAACTGTTATTCATCAGTTTTTTCACTATCTTTGGATGACTAAAGGGTGTTTATAGATTTCTGAAAAATAATATTCTAGGAATATCTTGAGTTTCAAAAATCTCATTGCCTTCATTATCCTTATAGAAACTTTTTCACTATTTATCAAGTTTGCCATCTCAAAGTCACCCTGTTGCTCCTACAAACTCCTTATTGGCTTATATCTCTCATTTTCGCCCTCCTTCCCTGCCTATGACCTCATTGCCCTATTTTCCCCTTGTCACACAACTCCACCTTCCCTCTAGGTTTTTCCTGTTGCAAACTCATTTCCCATGTTCCCCAGGTTCCTGAAGCATTGATGGTCTGAAAGCTATCTCTGTAGGATTTTTAGATAAATCAAGTACATTGGATTTTGGATCTTCAATACATCACTTTTGAAAATACTTTGTTTTCACTTGAGAAGCATTGATAAAATGGCATACATAGTGCAAAAGAAAAACTACCCTTAGCAGATGCAAAGCCTTTTCCATCACTTACTTATCAAAATGGTTGTTGTGCACCAACTACAGCAGAAAGTCATTCCATGGGAGACCTTCATTGCCAATGAGGTTTTTACTGCTCCACAAGGCCATCATCAACAAGATATACCTTCCTCATCCCATCCTTCAGAATCCATTCCTCCATCACTTCCTATTGTTCACACATCTCCACTCACTCACATTCCTTCACCCCATGATGATCCTCCTTCATCACCCTTCCAAAATCCTTCACCCTCATCTCATGATGACCAAGCATCAAGCAGTGATGGAAAAATTGAGACAGATGGCACTAAGATTAGTAACATTGAGCCACTTCCTTTGACCTACCAGAGGGGAAATAGGCATGTGTTTGTTGCCTTTAAGAGGCAAGGGGGCATGCCTTCTACATTAACAAAACAACTTGACAAAGGTAAGGAAAAGGTCATTGTTGAAGAGGAGGAAGAAAAGCATGAAACTGAGCAAGAGTTTCAACTGATTCACCTTGGCAGTGAGAATGAGGATGAGGAGAGGATCACAAACATGTTTCTCAAGAGCAAGGATGCCCATATTAGAGAGCCACAAACTAATCTTGGCAGGGCAAAGAATGTGATCAACTTCCTTGAGGTAGAAAACCAGCAGTTAGAGACAAAGAAAGCCATCAGTGAGGTCAGAGCTATCAGAGCTCGGAAAGAGGCTGGAAAAGCCAAGTCTATGCTAGATGAGACCTTGGGTACTTTTGATGACAATGAAGATGAGGAAGAACAACTTCCTAGGAAGAGGCCAAGGACAATTGGGTTGAGGAAGGCCTTAGCCCGGGAAAGAGAGAAATAGACAGCATTGGTAGAGAAGCTCACTCCAAGTGAGTTTCTTGCCATGGAGATCAGCTATGGAAGAGAATATTGGCTAGAGAGATCTAATGTACACCTAGAGGATCATCTTGAGAAGTTCAAATGGTCAAATGCATTTATTATGTAATTAATGGCTTCTAAAACCCTATCTAGGGTAATTTCCACCTCCTCAT